>JAMPIV010016674.1:0-87997 GCA_024509875.1 Oreohelix idahoensis
TTAAAGCAGGCTTTGTTATTGAGGTACGAAAAAAATGGTGAATTTTATCGTAAGAAATTTAGAAATGCCAAGCTGTTGTCTGGGGAGACATACCACCAATTCTCTGCCAGACTGGAAACCTATTTGGAGAAATGGACTGCTCTGGGGAAGACCCAAGATCTTAAAGAAATGATCATGATTGAGCAATTGAGAGAGTCCATGGCTCCAGACATGAGAAAATTCCTCATTGAACAAGGTGCAGAGAAATTGGGAGAGGTTTTAAATGTCGCTGAAAGGTATCAGGCAGCCCAGGCAGAGGTAAGTGGTGCTAAAAAGAAGCACATAGACAATTTTAAAGCTCCACAGCAATTTAATAAATTTGATAATAGAGAACAGGGAAATAAAGGTAGGAAAAACTTTGAACGGCCAAGAAATGACTACCGAGACAGAAACTCACAGTTCAATGACCAAAAATCCAATGAAAGAAAACCGTTTAACCAAGGAAAAAGATGGTGTAAATGGTGCAAGAAAGATAACCATAACACCGAATTTTGTAGAAGGAAACCTTCAAACATTGCTGCAATGAAGTCGGGGACTCAAAGATTAAAAGTTAATCCTAATGGACAGCAGGAACCTTATCACCCCCCAGTTTGTGAGGATGTTATTTGTAATGGGGTCACCATAAGGTGCCTTTATGATACAGGTTTGGATTATGATTCAGTTGTGAAGTCTAGCCTAGTGGACCCAAGTCAGTATACCACAGAAACAGTGGAAATACAAGGGGCAACTAAGGACATACCACTCATGACACTTCCCATCGCAAGGATAACGGTGAAAACTCGCTATATGGAAGGAGAAATCAGAGCAGCAGTGATAGATGAACCAATCTACCCTCTGATATTGGGGTGTAGATACGTCTTCTTGGGGAATCCCGAGAGACCTGTGATCATGGCGACAGTGCAGACCAGGTCACAGAAGAAGGAGGAAGAAGGTGAACCTATAAATGCTCATCCAGAGGAGATGAGGAAGGCGCAGGCTGAGGATAGGACACTCAAGTCATGTTTTAAAAAAATTGCCCAAATGCCACACACCTCCGAGCAAGGGGGAATATTTTATGAAGAACAGATTGCTATATAGGAAGACAGGAACTAGATCCACTGGTCACGGACAGTTGGTTCTTCCCAAGATATATAGGGCAAATTTAATAAGGAGCTTACATGTTGGAAAAGATGGGGACCATTAAAAAGTCGGTACCATCTGCCAAAAAGTTGCTCGCAAATACTATTGGCCCGACGTAAATGTCGATATTGAAAACTTTGTAGAAGCATGTGGCATATTTCATGAGGGAACACCCACAAAGGGAAAATATGTGCAGGACCTAGAAACGCCACGGGGCAAAATTAGGCCTGGAAAGAAAAATTATGACACTCAAGGAGACAAAGTGCAATGGGAGCCCCCTTTTCACACCCAGTCTTCACTTGAATGGATTAACATGGCCACTATGCGACGAGTACAAAGAAGAAATTTTACCCAGGATACGATGACAATCCCTCGGTCAGACTTATATAAACTGGAAGAACAGAAAAGAGAGTGAAGATCTCTCATAAGCAATCTAAAGTGGGGAGACAAACCCAAGAAAAATATTGGTAGTGGTCGATTTGTGAGTGATGATTCTAGGAAGAAAAGTCCTCACTATAGCGCTTCTAGTGGAAGGGACCCGACGGGTTCCATAAAAAATACGTATGATAAATTAAAGGTCCAGATGTAGCGCTATTAAGGACCTGGACAGATGAGAAGGCGGAAGAGACTGTTACCTCATCTTACCAATACGTGAACGAACTGACCACTCGTTTGAAAGCTGGATGGAAACTGGCAAATGATAATTTGAAACAAGCCAGGAAGAAACATGCAGCATATTTTAATAGGAAGGCAAAGGACAGAGAACTAGCTGTGGGAGAGAAGGTGCTGCTTCTACTACCCGGTAGCCAGAATAAATTACAAATTGGATGGCAAGGTCCATATACGGTTCTAGAGAAGGTGTCTAGAACAAACTATAAAATTGACAAAAAGGGGAAGGAGAAAGTTTATCATGTAAACCTGTTAAAGAAGTATCTGGACAGACCACTCCAGGAAAGCACCCCCTTACTGACCTTAGCTATCGCAACACAAATGCAAAAGGAACCACTCACCTCACATGAATACCCATTACATCCTTGTGAAACAGCAGCACAGGTAAAAGTCAGTAAGCACCTGACTAAAAGCCAGAGGGAGACAGTTCAACAGGTTCTGGAGGAACATACAGATGTATTAACAGATAAACCAGGCCATACAAATTTGCTACAGTATGACATGAAACTGGTAGACTCAAACCCAATCTGTATGAGAGCCTATTCTATTCCGTTCGCGAAGGAGAAGGCATTGAAGGAAGAAATAGATTATTTGTTGAAGGAGGGGATTATTTCACACAGTGAATCATCTTTTAGCTCTAGTGTCGTTTTGTTGAGAAAACCGTCTGGGGAACACAGACTGTGCATAGATTACAGGAAACTGAATGCTGTCACAGAAGGACAAGTGGATCCATTACCAGACTGTGGTAAAGTGGGATGTTATAAATTTTTATAGGGGACTTAGTGTACTGACTGAGATCAGCTGTGAAGGTATCTGTATCTAATAGGTGTAGTGTTTTACAGATAACCTTACTTGCTACCACATTATGCCTCAGTCAGAATTATTCTGGAATATTGTGATGACTACGTTAAATGTCTAGGGTATGTATATGATGAAGTGTAAGTCACAACAACAACAGACAGATAAACAATTTAATTTATTCCACCACACTTGACAACACTGTGACACTCACACCCATGTAACATGCTATAAGACTATCTTAAATGAGTCACTGGTAAATTTTCAAATATCAATATGTATTAAGTACTTTTCATTAATATATATGTGTCCTGATTCAAATACAAAGTGAACCAGGAATCACAATCAATTTTAATTACAAGTTATATGTACAGAATTTATCAATATGAATCTTGTAGTGACATATTTTATTAATATTATCTTATGTGTGTCAGTTGTGTAGTGGTACTATGAGGTAATACTGGTTTTGTTTTTCAAGCTATGTTGGTATTTGTCATCATGACTTCAAGTGTTTGTTTCTGTTGGAACTAGTATTGGAGATGTTCTCAGTTCCTGGCATTAAAACAATTAATTTCCCCTCTTATTTTTATACAATGTCAGTTTAAGATGGGGTTACATAATGTTCGAGCTCCGCTGGCCACATAGGCTTATCTTTCGTGATGTCGGCAGGAAAAGACTCCTCTGCTCGATTGCTCCCCTGTGTTCTGGAGACACCTCACTGTTTGCTATATGGACCAAGTAGTATGCTGTCCGCCTCTGGATTCAGCAAAGCTCTGACCAGGTGCTGCTTCAATAACTTTTGGACCACGGTCCCTGAAACAAGAAGGTTGTACCTCCTACTTCAGAACTAATTTATACTCTATTTCTACACTGAGCACAATACATAACAAACACTGAGTTCAGAGCGGTAGGCCAACTGTCAGCTTCATCTGAAATAATTTACACCAGTATATTCCTCCCTAATGATTACTACGCCTCTGCAATTTCAGCATTATTTCTTTCTAGTCAATAATATAGGTGTCAGTGTACTGTTTGGCAATTCCATGTAGTTTTACTTTCCTCCGACACCTTCTGTTCAGGCTGGAGCACTATAGAGGCTTTACCTCATGTTCGCTACTGAACCACACATATATACAGACATAAATTATCAATTTACATTCAATTTTCATTAAAAGATATCAAATATTTCAAGCTTACCACAATTCATGGAAATAATACAGAATTACGTTGACTGGCACTGAATATAACACAATTTCGATCTGCCGATGTCCCAGGCTTTTATTTAGAAAAATATGCACTGGTGCTCAACGCACTGGTTCTGTAGTAAGTTTATTTGCAAATGTGGTGGTGACCTGACGCCTCTAATTGACTATATTGGCAGGTCTAACCAATCGTGCCATGTCTACCCAATCGTTTGAAAAAAAGTACTCCTACTCCCGTTTCCCCTGACAACGAAAGATAGTATTTATAGCCCGACTAATCGTGTTTAGCCTTACATTTCTTGCGCTCCAATCAAATCGGATTTAACATGGAGACCCATTTCCCGTACAATGGTGGGGTGAAAATCTGCCACTGAGCGATTCTGATTTGGGTGTTGTCTGACATCCCTCACTATTTCTTTTGGCTATAAATTGGTAATTCCTAGACTATTTGCGTAACACTTAACATATTCTTTGTCAGCAAGTCCTAAGGAACCCAAATATACAAATTTAAAGGAGCTAAGTGGCTGCGTTCAAAATATGCATTTTCTAGGATAGTCGTGTAGTTTTTTTTATTTTTTATGTTTAGAACCGCCACCTGTCCTGCTGTACTGTCAGACTAATGTCAGGATTTTAGACATAAAACAGTAGAATGTCATGATTCCTAATAAGCGTTTTGTAAGTTTTTAAAAACTAACTCTCGTGGGTGTAGTGTTTTTTATCACTGTCGATTTGAAAAAAGCTAGTGCTTGTGGCCTTACACGCGTGATGGTAGTAATTGTATAGCGAGACGCGTGTTTAGTGTTGCATGCGTCCCGGCTTTCAGCCTCTCCCTTTCTTTCTATCTTTAGTCCATCTGTCTTTCGTTTTAGGTAACGTAGTGTATAAAAAGACATGAATGGAATTTTAAATCTAGGTCAACCTGCGTATCTCAAGGTTTTTCTTAGAAATGCAGCACATGTTTTATCGTAGAAAGCGGGTATTGAAGCAGTAGGCTTTTACTATCAACGTGAAACGTTACAATTTGCAGACGAAGTAGAAAACAAGGGGGATTTCGAGTACAGTCATTGTGACAGCACTGTTCTTTACCATTCTTCTTTCCTTTTATTGAATTTATGTGTTAGGCTTTACCTTTACGTTTTAATTTATATATGTGGATTAGAATATTTCACGACACAGACACAAAACAGTTATTTGCCAGACTGAACAAGGCAAAATACTTTTCAAAGGTGGATCTTAGTAAAGGCTATTACCAGATTCCAGTGAAGCCTGAAGTGAGACCTTATTTGGCTTTTAGCACTTCGGATGGACATTATGAATTTAACATGCTACCATTCGGACTGAAAAATGCTCCGAGTGTATTTTCAAGGATGATGCGCAAATTGTTGGATCCCCTGAATAACCCATGTATCACGAATTTCATGGATGATATTCTCGTCGCCACAGAGACATTTGAAGAACACATTGAAGCTCTAGAAATGTTATTTAATAGGCTTAGGGAGGCGAACTTAACTGCTAGGCCAACAAAATGTTGCATTGGATGCAAAGAGTTGGAATTCTTGGGACACACTGTATATCAGGGTAGCATGACCCTGATCCCAAGAACTTGGAAAAACTGCAGAGAGCACCTAGACCACAAACAAAAAAGGACGTGCGATCATTCGTGTCGTTATGCGGATTTTATCAAAAATATATCAAAGATTTTAACTCTATTTGTGCTCCTCTGACTGATCTGACTCGCAAGGGACTTCCAGATAAAATTATTTGGACTGCGCAAAGTGAATTAGCGTTCCAAGACTTAAAAGAAAAACTCACTAGCAAGCCTATTCTCAAACTGCCGGATTTGACACAGGACTTTGTCTTAAGAACCGATGCCAGTAATGTAGGACTCGGAGCGGCTTTGTTGCAAAGATCATCTTCACCTGATGGGGAACTGAAACCAGTCGCTTATGCAAGCCGCAAATTGAATAAGGCGGAACAAGGATACTCCACAAGCGAAAAAGAATGTTTAGCGTTAATCTGGGCAATAAAGAAGTTTCAAATCTATCTGTATGGTAGGACTTTTGTGGTCGAGACGGACCATCAGCCTCTCGTATTCTTATCTCAGGCTAAGCATGAAAACGCAAGATTGCTGAGGTGGTCTTTATTGCTTCAACCTTATCAGTTTAGTATCCAATATATCCCAGGCAAATTGAATGTCGGTGCAGATTTCCTCAGTCGGCACCCCTGTGATCAAAATTAGAGTAATGGCAGGAGTGAGGAGAGATTTTATCTATGTGTATCACTGGTTTTGGAACTTGCCGTAGGCATGTTTTCAAGTGGGGAGATGTGTCATAAAATTAACCGTGATACAACGTTAAAATATCTCCAATGATACAATAAAGGGATAAAAACTAATGCGTAAGCTACTAGAATACATGATCGCCCACGCCGCGGGTCACCACCCGCCATGGAAATTAAATTGTTAGACGTGAAGGCAAAACGTTTACCCTTGGAGCGGGATGAGAACGGAGATCAGAGAAAAAAAAATATGACTGAAACGTGCTTGGAACTAGCAAGGCTAAAAGGACGCAAATTGGTGGGGCAAGGAAAAAGTCACGTCCCCAAGTTGACATAAAGTAAAGAAATCGACAAAAGGGACCTTAGCGATTATACGCAACAGTCATTTCTTGGACGCTTTTGCGATAACTTAGTCCGTTTATTTGAATTCAGCGGCATACGCAGTATAGAAGATGCTAGAAATATTTCGAAAAAAACAAGATAACCTTGAAAAGTAACTTTTTCTTAATAATGATGTTAGGAATATAAAACCTAGCTGGCCGGATGGCCCATCTTGAGCAGTGAAATAATATGCTTTCATTTATACAGACGGACAGATAATAAGAAAGATATTGACAAAAGACTGTGTTGTTCATATCAGCGAGCGTCTGCATTGAAACAAAAATGTCCCTAATATTCAAAAAACTGCAGCCTTGAGACTCAAGTGCTAAAATCTAGTTGGAATGAAAGAGACGGGATGGGATGGTGAACTGTGGCTAAAAATAACTTTAAAGGCAAAATTGTGTAGGGGAAGGCGGAGTTGGTTCAAAAAACAAGTGTGTTTTTTGTGTGAAACGCAAGTAGAGACGGACGGACCAACACACGATAAGGCATACTTGACTGAGGTATGACTGAAATGACTTTTTGGTAGGAGGTTTGAATTTGAAAGAAAAAAAGGCGGTGATTGGCCATAGATGAATATATTATCGGCGCTCAGACGCGCATTTTTTGCCATTCGTTATAAGTTGTCCTAGTAGACACAGTAAATAATATAGTGGTGTATTCCCAGAAGCAAATTGATATCTTTAGAGGGACGCCATACTAAAGCCAGCAGCTCAGCTGAGTTTTGCTAACAATTAACTGTGTTCTATATTCATAATTCTGGTAAGACTGAAAGTATTTCTTTGTATATTTTAATATGTGTTTAATGTTTCAAGTGATTTGATACTGCCATATTAAAATCTATCCCTTACAACAAGTAAGGATTCGCTCTAGACCCCCCGCCCCAGTTCAGGGTCTAGAGACAAATAAAATACATAAACTCCAGTAAGGATTATGAAGGACAGATCAAGTGTTGAGATCAGTGAAACATATCACCTATCCTATTCTATGGTAGAAAGCTAATGAACATATTTCAGAATATGTAGTCTGGGAGAACTTATCCTATGTGAAACCAACTTGGTAAGATGTGTTGTGTGGTCAAAAAGATCTGACCCGTCTATGTGGTGTTGTTGTTGTGTGTGGTGTTGTGTCCAGAAATGGTTTAGAGGATGGAATTATGACACATGACCAATACTTTATTGCAGAGCTGTGAGTTTTTTATTTGGCACCAATGTGGTGTCAAATGTGATGTTGAAGATTACAAGAGTGGACCCGCGCAGTTTATATTTTGGCAGAGCAGCCTGATATTGCCCCCAAGCTCGGAGAGGTGGGGCCACCAGATCTCAGCACCAGAGCTACACATTCAAGCTACGTGAGCGTCTGGTCTGCTGAGAATTCACCAACTCACTTATTTTCTAACACACCCTTAAAATTTCCATCAAATAACTGGACAATGTGTAGTCGCCATAGACAGGGAGTGATGAGGCCACCCCAACAGCACATCCATTAAATGTTCTCCCAATTAGATTACAACTATAAACAGTAGTAATATTAACTAGTCTAGTAACATACATATGTACACACCTTGCATTTATTATGTCATATTCATGCATTTCTTTCATAATTGCAAAACCTTTCATATGTTCTGGCCAAAATAAAACCTTGGTTCAGAACAAATAAATTTAAAGAAAATTACTATCCAAATTTTACACATCTCGAGTTAGTTCAGTGTGTTATAACATTTTATTACTATTATTATACTTGTTAAATATCTGTGTGTGTGTATGCAAACCACCACAACAAATTACATATCATACCCTAGAATTTTAACGTAGCCACATTCATTAGATAAAAAAAAAGATAGGTGTGAGGTCGTAGTGGTAGCAAGAAGGGCCTTCTGACAATTCACAGCTACATTTTATCTCAGGAGCCTTCACAGCTGACCTCATGCATCACACTTAGTAATATCACCATCAGACAATACCATCAATCCACTACAGTATGTCCATTCAGTCCCCGCCCAACGCCATATTCTCCAACATAAAATATACTGCAAAGGCCAGGTAGGATGGTTCAAATAAACGTTTAATCCACATCACGTAGCTCCAATACAGATATAAGTAATCTGCGTAATATGTTATAGTATCAACTCGACAGTCTCTAGCGTCGCAGTACAGTCTGCTAATGGAACAATGTCCTCGACATTTTCATGCAGATATATTTAAAGTCCACAACTCACTTGCATAATATTCAGAATTCCTTTCTTACAATAATCTTACAATAACCCACGAAGGTGTATGGGTGATGTAGGGGTCGAACACTTCAGGAATCTGTAGAAAGTAAAACATCTAGGAGCTCGACACACATGCGTCCGTCCACCTTGAAATACACACAGAAAATGCCTCGAAAGATCTTTCACTTCTGCTAACATTTGACCGTAGACTTTTGCTACTACACCCAAAAAGCAATGACGTACTTCCTGTAACTAATAGTCACCGGTCATAAACAAATATGACTGCTTGTCGAACAGACTTGATATCGACAGACATGTTATGAATATTACTCATAACAGTCAGAAATAAATATAGTTCCCCGATCCGATAATATGTTTTCGGGAAAACCCAATCGACTAAAAATTAAAAATAGCGCGTAAGCAACATCTGTAGTGGATATTGTTTTTAGAGGAATAGACTCTGGCCAGCGCGTGCACATATCAATGCATGTCAGTACATGACGGCGACCTCTAGCTGACGTGACTGGTAGTGGATCAATAAGGTTGATTGCCATTTTAGCGAAAGAACGCAATGATATATCTGACGCCTGGATAGCCGCATTATGCTTGGGGCGTTTAGCTGCCACATGTTGGCAAATTTTGCAAGTGCGACAAAACATTTTCACATCTCTTGTCACCCCAGGCCAAAAGAAATGAAACAAAACCCTCTGTTTTGTCCTGCCAATCCCAAAATGTCCTGCACAATTAACATCATGAGCATGCCTTAAAACAAAAGGGCAGAAACTAGTAGGTACCATAATTTGTTGTTTTTACTGATGTGGAATCTTGGAAATTCCTAATCAAGATCGCATTCGTTATTGTGTACCAGTGTACAGAATTATCATTAAATACCACATCATCAGATTTGGCGACATGAAAATTTTTTTTTAGTGAATCATCACCATTATGCATCTGTAGGAATGATTTCTTGTCAATAAGTTCAAAATGTAAAACATCCTCATCCGCCCCCTCCTTATCATTTATCACCTCATCAGTCACCACATCCACAGTCACCATCTCATCATTCATCACCTCATCTTCAACATTCTCATTTACTTCTGCACGAGACTGAGCTCTAGTCGTGACAGCATTTGCATTAAGCAAATGTTGCTGTTCCCATTTTAAAATATCATCATTAGTGCATTTGTGAAGTCCAGGAATATTTCCCAGAGTTATTCCAGCAATTGGGTTGTCCAACAGGCACACGAGAGTCCTTCCAGTAAAATAAGGGGTATCTAAGAATACTTCCGCAGTCGGATAATTGTTACAACGTTGTATCCTGCTGTAACACCTTCTGCTTACCAAGATGGCTGGATAAAAGGATATAAGTGGTATGACGGAAAAATAATGTTAATGCATATGCTGATATAGGCAATCAGCTTATGTCGGGCTTACAGGTAGCCGACAGGTGTGTGGGTTTGTAGATATCAATGAACGCGAATGCCATGTAGTACTAGATTAAGTCAATAACAACCACACACACCAACGCACACGTCGGAGTCAGGAAACATTGTAACTCCAAGTAACGTTCTACACTATTTATTAACTGCACAGTCACGAAGACATCATAAATGGAACACTTTCACAGGTTACAGTTCACGGCAAGTTATGATACATCAAGTAAGCACCAATCCGGAGGTAATTGAGTGTATATACCAAGGGTATATAATCATCAATAACAGTTCATAACAGATCATCCGTCATCAGCAAGTAAATGTTTAGAAACACAGTTACTGGTACCAAAAATCTCAATCACAAAGGCTGCAGAGCACAGCAGCTCATAATCATAAACGTCAGGGCAAAAATATCCATACAAGAAAGGGAACTGCATATGTCGCAGTTTACAATAATATATATATTTAACCTGACTTAACATACTCCAAGGCCTGAAATAATACATCTCATGGGAGAAAGAACATTCCCTGTAATAATCTGTCGAACTTCAAAAATATCCCTCATCGGAGATATGAATATATAATGGCCTACAATCCATGGCCTGAAAATCTTCAATAACGTACTTTCTGTAGTACTTAAATAAGCCGCATATCCATGGCTTTAGGAAATACATTAGGAAGTATCAAAAATGCTTTTCACACAAAATATTCTCTATCCTGGGACACACTCACGACAATCGTCAACCCCTTTTCGGAGCTCTCCCAGCATGCGGACTGACGACAATTCAGCCGCTCAAAAAACCGCTCAGTACAAATTCATCCCAGCGCGAAATCGCAGCAAGAGATGTGAGTAGCGTTCATCCGCGTTCTACCCCTTTCTGAATCTCGAACATTCGAGCAGATTCTCTACCATATTTAAAAAAAAAAACTAACAGCTAGACGGTAGAGCTGTGTTTACAAGCGTGATAACAAAAACCCGACCTGTACAAACAAGTCTTTTAACGCTTAACTCCCCTTAATTAAAATATGACTTAACAATAATATTTCACTGTGCCCCCGAATGTAATGCACTTGACTTCTTTGTCTGGGTAATCAGATAGATCCACTAATGACCTTCACACCCCAACCGTAGTGCACCCAGTGTCCCGGAGCACTGAAACAAGTTGGTTGTTTACAAAACCCCTATCAAACACTAGTAAACCTGTTCCATCATAAGAGGACATGACTGGCAATGGATGTCCACACAGGAGCCTAGGAACTCCCTGTAGCTTAAATAAAAAAATTACATTCAGAACAATTAGTACTATTGGATAAGTCCACACTACATGCATTTGCACGAGAAACAACATTGGTATTTTGGACTGTATTATTGTCACTTTGATGCACAACTGCATTGGAACGTTCAGGATTTCTCGAACGGCGAAAGTTATTGTCCTGTTGAGAACTTCTGTTGTTGTAATTATTGACATTGTTTCCATAAAATGACCTTTGGCCTCTGTTTGATTGGAAATTATATCCACCTCTGTTCCAATCCCTGTTAGGTCTGAAAGATGATTATTGAGGTATCTATCATCATATGAATGAAAACTTCTTTGAGGTTGTTGGGACTTATTATTAAAATTATACCTTCCTCTGAAAGATCCATTATTATTTTCTCGATTTAATCGAAAATTTCTGTCCATGCTATATGATCTTTGTCTGGGTGGATTTGGCATCATAGTTCTAGCAGATGCCATTGGCAATAAATCCTTTATGTTATTTCTGCTAAGATTTCTACCAGGAGGTCCAATTTGGTATTGTCGTACAAGATTTTCTACAGCAGCCAACGTTTCAGGCTTTCTCTCCTGCAAAAAGGACAAAAAGTCACCACTGACTGAAGACAGCACTTTGTCTCTTAAAATTAAGTCAGCCAGCCCATCAACAATTTTATCAATTTTTGACAAATCAATCCATCTAGAAAAGCAAAGCTTAATTGATGAAACAAATTCAGCAAAATCCTTAGCTGAATCAGGCAACAATGATATCAGTTTCAATCTGTAACCATTTTCCTTTAGTTGATACTTTTTAAGCAACAACGCCTTCACAGCATCATAATCATTTCTAGTATGACCATCCATGGTGCAGACTGCAATAAGAGCCTCACCCACTAATAAACTCATCAACCTGCAAGGCCATGTAGCTCTATCAATCTTAAACTCCTCGCAACATGTCTCATATCTATTTAAGAAGCATGAAACGTCGTCTATATAAGGATTAAATTTTGGCAAATTTAGTTTAAAAGTAGAGGCATGGTCTTTTTTCCAGCCTCAACACCTGCTGGATTAGCCTGTTGATGTTGAAATCTTAATTTTTCCAACTCAAGTTCTGCCATTCTTTGAGCATAGGCCAGTTCTGCTTGAGCATGTGCTATTTTCTTTTCCTCAAGTTCTTGTTGTGCCTTTATTTCCGCTTGAGCTCGTTGTGCCTTTATGTCTGCCTGAGCATGTTGTGCTTTTATTTCTGCCTGAGCTTGGTGTGCCTTTATTTCTGCCTGAGCTTTTTTGCCTTTATTTCTGCCTGAGCATAGGCTAATTTTTTTCCCTCAAGTTCAAATTCTTTTCTTTTATTCTCTTGCTCAAGAGCTAATTCTTCCTGTCATATCTTCTCAGCTAATTCTTCCTGTTTTCTCTTCTCAGCTAATTCTTCTTCTCTCCTCTTCTCGGCTAATTCTTCATCTCTTTTCTCCGTAGCCAAGATTCTTTGTTCTCTTGCCACGTCTTCTAACCTCTTTATTTCTTTCGCACGCTCAGTGGATGCATATGTTTTCAAAGCCTCACCCTCCATAACAAACTCCTTTCCAAGCTTGGTAAAATATTCCAAGGTAGCCATAATTCACTTTTATTGTGACTCCAAATTGTCCAATAATAATTTAAATAATATATATATTTAATAAGTGAGCAATACTAGCAACAATTATTTCACCATTCAGAATCACTCAACTGTATGAAATTATAGATGTTATTAAAGGAGCAAAAAATATAAAGATACCAACAAGATTACAGAATAACAAATTACAGTAGAAAGAGCCAAGTCAAGATAATACTAATAAAAAAAAAACCAAGGCAGAAATGTATGAATTGTAGAAAAATGAAAATAATTTGGTCTCTACCACACTGATGATAATACAAGCACAATTTCACAACATATATTACATCTAATAACAGAGGGATAGCAAGATTAGATGAACAAATTTACAAACAATAATGAAGAATAAACCAAATGAAATACAATTAACTTGACAACAAATACAAAATTACAGGACCTTCACAACTAGACAAATAATGAATCTGGTTACGGTAATTCACTCAAGGCAGTAACACACAGCTATGTTCGCTGGCCCCTTAAGTTGAAAAAAAACCAGATGCAAAAACTAAAGAACGCCTACGAATTCCCGACCGTCAGTGAGGTATAATGAATTCATAGGTCCCACAAACCAACCCGCCTAATACACAAACATGTAGATACAGAAACACATATAACATGTAAAAGAAAGAACTCTGTCAAAAAAGATTCTTCACGCCTCACACTGCATGAATCTATAAATTTACTTATCTGCTTTTTCATGCAAAAACCCTCCTGGCATCAGCCTCGGCCTCAGGGAAACAACGACTCAGGTAAAGTGTAGCGATCAGGGTTAGACTTAGAATACCGGCCTGCAGCCGATCAGCCCCGCCATCTTACAATTTACTTGCATATCACTTGTAAATACTTGAAAATCACGTAGCAATACTGGATACATTTCCACATCTTAAAGCTCAAGATTCCGGCTTGCGGCCACCAAAACTGATACGTGTCGTTCTGTCTATTGTTTCGGAGAGAGTCTCTGTGGCCAAAGTAAGTTAGGGGTAGTCCAACAACACGTAGTCAGTATAACTGTATTGAGCGGACCAACATATTTCTCACAGTTATACACAAATACAGTTTATTATATTTCTACAAAACCGCTCCAATTATACTTATGTAGGTCCAAATGCAAATGCAGTATTACAGTTTCGTCCAGTCCGTTCTCTATGAAACGCTGGTCATTTTCACTCGTTCCAAATTTTATTTAATATCGTCCCTTGGACATCATTATGAATAATCACACCTTTCCTTATTACAAAAAGCCAGGGACACATCAACCAAGTATCTTGATGTCCTGGGAATCGAATAATTCAGGGAAAAAACAAAATACTGAAGGAACTCAAAACACATGCGCCCGCTCACTTCAGAACACAAGCCGAATCCTTCCTTGCAGACGATTTCCTAACTTCAGCTACTAATTTATTTCCGTCTGCTAGTAAACCATATAGGCATTTCGTCACTTCCTTTATTAATAAATGAATCCGTATAAAATACACAAAAAAGGAGCCTTATCGAGCTGCCTATAATATTGACATAAATGTTATGAATTTTAATCATAACACATATACGCTTATTAAAATGTTAATGTAATAAATATATACACCAGGTTGTCATCATCGTCCACTCCCTGTCCCAAATGGAGTCTGGAGCTACCTCTGCTTTTGGGTTCCTTGTGAGGAAACCCGCAGGAAGCAGTCACCAGATTTTGCAGTAGAGGTTCATGAATCCAATCATTTTTATATGCCGAGGTTGCCAGCCTCTATGAACATGTAGATCCACAAGCAATTTACACATGTTAAATGCAAAATTATAAAATGATAAAATGTACATATTACATCCTACCCTGATTATCGGGAATGAATTTACAGACGTCTTGCATAGGAACATTTCCTAATAGTGTTAGGCCACTGGTTTTAAGAAGCCGTCTTGCACGTGGTCGAGGTATTAATTTAGTTATAGTCCTACTGTTATTATGTATGTAGGTACCTAGGACTCGTGATTTCCAGCACTATAGTTGGGTTTTCTTTCTGTCTAATATCAGATGATCCTCTAATACTTGCTCCTGTCCATATGTTAGAATCCTGTTTCTATTCGTTAATCTGACGTCTGAAACGCCTTGACGAAATGAAAATGCAGGGAAGTAGCTTGAAAATGTTTCCGGCTATAAGCGACATTCTCACCCACACGTCCATGTGGTTTTGTTGCAAAAAGCTCAAATCAGAAGTGGTTTATTTTAGCACTTCCATGCCAATCCAACCACGAATCAGTGTCTGATATGGGTAGGGCACGCTTTTCCTCCACTACCCTCTTTGTAGAACATTCTGCATGACACATTTTACAGTATGTCATTTACAAATGCATCTGCTGTCTTTCATGGCCATATAAAGTCTTCATATGACGTCAAGCAATTTTGGCCATTTTAAACCCCATTTCTCCCCCCCCCCCGGGTCACATTTCGTAAAAGAACACCCAGATGTCCCTTTTACGTTACGTCACACATTTCTTACACGCCCCCCCCCCCTCTTTTTTCCTCCCTAGTTTTTGTTGTTGTAGTAATACTGAAAAGAAACAACATGATCGAATGTAAGTTAGTTAACTAGTCATCGTCATCATCATCATCATCATCATCACCTTTCAACTCTCTAAGTAGCATGTGCTTTATGCCAAGTCTTCCTGTCCTGTGCCATCAGCTTAAGGTCTTTTTATATCTTCTTCATCCTCTTCATGGCTGTCTTCAGTTCTCTTCTTCGTGCCTGGTAAAACTATGAGCCAGTTTGCTCAATGTGTGTCCTATTGTGACATTTTTGCGCTCTCTTGTCCTCTCCGGCAGTACTGGACTACATTTGTTGTGCGTACTGAATTAGGTGCATTATTCTTTTGTTAGCACACTCTTTTCCCTACTGTCATTGTTCACGTTTCACGCTTCGATGCATGACAGAGTCAGACAAGCGTATCGCCCATCCCCGAGTCCCTAAAACGTGATAATATCACATTAACTCCCGGTAAATGCGAGCATGAAGTGTTTGCTAAGATTGCTTAATTACTTCCGACTCGACTGGAAAAATGTAAGAAGTTGTAACGTAAACATTATCAATAATTGTCAAATGTAGCAACTCCATTTAAGGAGGATGACTCTTTGAAATTTTCAAACGCATGAGTCATACAGAATACTGTTTGAGGAAAAGTTTTCATAATATGAACTTTGAATGTATTGGCTGGCTTCTGAGGCGCCAATAAACAACCATGCTGATTGGAAGTTTGTCAGAAAACACCAGATGGAAGCGTGGGCCGGGAACTTACGATACAACGAAGGAAAAGTTTGACACACGGCACTGCATTGCTGAAATCGTCAAAGTAGACAGTTCGGACCTTCACGCCGGCCGACTTAACCTTCCCAGAAGTTGCTCTAGTACCCAATTGGGGCTGGGTCGACCCAGGAGCCGTTTGCGGCTTTAAAAAATCCCACCTCATCTGGGGATCGAATCATAGACCACTGAGCTAGGAAGCAGTGCACTAACCACTATGCTACCGCGGCTCCTAGTTACTAGGGTGAGTTGTACATATTTTTATACTTTGAATTTTACTGGTTTATACTAGCTACGAGTGTTAAAGATTCATACGAGGCTGGCAACCTCAGCATGTGAAATGTATACATTCATGAACCACCACAGCATGCTCTTGTGATTGCATCATGCTAGTTCTCACAAAAGAACCAAAAGCAGAGTTTCCAAGTGGAGAGGGGAAGTGGATGATGATGACATCAGATGTATATTATCATTTGTAATGAGTTTTATGTATGTTTAAAATTTTTCCTTCAGGCACAAGCCACTTGTCGCTGTCCAGTTGAAATTTAAAAAATTTCACTATCTAAAAGAATGGTGATTTTTTTATCACATCCCCTGTGTTATATGATATTCACTCAGAAAGAGCACAAATTCTGATTAAGAAAAAATCGGTGACGGACAGGCGCATGATCTAAATCAGGAAAACAAACACGTAGCAGCGGAATGCGTTCTTTTATTCCCTCTAAAGTTGGTGGTACGGATTGGAGAGACCATTTGACTTTCTGCTCACGTTACCAGCTGAACTAGTTTGTTGTTAGAAGCTTAAGATCGACACGTGAAAGCTACATCCCACGGGATGTGAAGATCCCTGCCTTGACCGGAAATGGTTACTTCCAGAATCTTTTGGAGACGTGCCCTTGCCACATAGACAAAGTGAAGGAACCAGCAGCACCAACATTTCAGCAATTTGGTAGCTAAGTTATACGTTTAGCAGGCCACCTCAAAATGCTATACTGTCATCTCCCAAACCGAGATCTATAATGAACCATAATTTCTCATAATTACCATTTCAAATTTATTTACATTTGTTTCAAAGTAATTCAAATTAAACACAAGCAAAACCAGAAGTTCCAAAGCCAAGGCCCAAGAAGTGTACACAGAAGCAAACAAAGAAGTAAAAAGAAGTATCAAAAGAGACAAGAGGAAGTATATTGAGCAGATGGCAAGAGAGGCAGAAGATGCTGCAGCCAAAGGAAATATAAGAGAACTGTATAGCAGCACAAAGAAGCTAACAGGGAAATACAAGCAAACAAGTTGCGTCATAAAAGACAAGAATGGAAAACTGTTCAGCAATATACAAGAGCGAATGAAGAGATAGACAGAATATTTTGAGGACCTTCTCAATAGACCAGCTCCACAAAACCCCCCGGACATCCAGCCAGTAGAAGAAGAGCTACAAATTAACGGTGAAAGACCAACGAAGGAAGAAATAAAGAAAGCCATAAAGCTTCTAAGAGATGGAAAAGCGTCTGGACCTGATGGCATTCCAGCAGAGGCCATCAAAGCAGATATCGACACTGCTACAGAGATGTTATATAAATTACTTGGGAAAGTCTGGGAAAAGGAAGAGATACCAGCAGAATGGAAGGAAGGATATCTGGTTAAGTTGCATAAGAAGGGAAATTTACAAGAGTGCACAAATTATAGAGGAATAATGTTACTATCAGTGCCAGGAAAAGTATTAAACAGGATTATCCTTGAGAAATTAAGAGTCCATAGACAAGAAACAGAGATGAACAAGCAGGTTTTCGACAAAACAGATCATGTATAGACCAGATAGCCACTTTGAGAATAATAGTTGAACAAAATCTGGAATGGAATTCACCACTATACATCGGAATTGTTGACTACGAAAAGGCATTTGACAGTGTAGACAGAGAATCACTTTGGAAATTGATGAGGCATTATGGAGTTCCCCTGAAGATGATTAATTTAATACAGAAAACATATCAAGACATGTCATGCAGAGTTCTTCACGAAGGACAGCTTAAAGAACCGTTTGGGATAAGAACAGGAGTGCAACAGGGATGTGAGACATGGAGAACAACAAAGACAACAACCAAAAAGCTACAGAGTTTCATAAATGGGTGCTTGCGTAGAATAGAGGGATTAAAATGGTATGATACGGTTATCAATGTGGAACTGAGGAAAAGAACTAGACAAGTGCCAGTGGAACAAGAGATGAGAAGAAGACGATGGCGATGGATTAGACATACACTGAGGAGACTTTTTGATAGCATTACAAGACAGTCCTTGTTCTGGAACCCCCAGGGCAAGAGAGGCAGAGGTAGACCAGGAAGCACATGGAGAAGAAAGCTGGAAACAGAGGTGAAAATGATGAGGAGAACGTGGAAAGAACTTGAGATGATGGCACGTGACAGGACGTGGCATGTGTTTGTTGAAGGCCTATGCTCCTTTGGGAGTGGAGGGTTATGAATGAATTTAAAAAAAATATATATATATATATATCTGTCGTGATTTGGTCTGTCTTACAACACGTCATACCGTAAGCCATACTGAGGGAAACTGTCTGATACGATAGCCAATGAAAACGCTCCATTTTTGGTGTGTATAATGGAACATTTTATGCTTAATATGGAGGCCCATTTTGTGCAAATGATAGTACGAAGCTATTTAATTTGTTAAGGCTTACAGAAGTTTAAACGGAAAGGAGTATATAATTTAACAATGGGAATGTTACGCTAGAGGTAGGTGTAAAAATTTCTCAAATAGTATTTTAGTAAGATAGAAATATCAAGGGAAAGGGCTTCGTTACATCATGGTTAGTCCCAATTTAGCTAGTTAAAGCATGCATATATTAAAATGCATTTTGCAAACTAACCAATTAGTAGATAGATCAATACAGAAAAATTCACAGAATAATTCAAGCTTTAAATAATCAAAATCGCCCAGAATTAAGAAAGATAATGAAAATTAAAAATTTTGCTAATTGAACTGAAGGCAAAAATACGCCTCAGTTTAAGATTTCCAATACCGCTTTTACCCCATGCCATCCGAGAGGTAGGATGCGGTAGCATATAAGTCCTTGAACTTGGCTGAATTGAGGCCACAACTTTTTCAAAAACCAAGCTGAACAGAAGAGAGCGGTAAAAGTGTTACTGTCATACTTTGCCACTGCATCTGCATAGTAGACCTAGATGCCCATTAGCAGCCTGTTACAGTTTGTGTGTATTGCCTGAGGTTAAGAAAGAAGATATATATATATATATATATATATATATATATATATATATATATATATATATATATATATATATATATATATATATATATATATATATATATATAATTATGTAATTTCCTGTGATTAATTCACTTGTGCTTTAGAAAGGTGTGGTATGTGTTCAGAAAAAAAATGACAGGACGAGTGTGTTGCCGGCGGAACTCCCAGCATCTGTATACAGTTAGAGGAAAAGCCAGCCTTGCAAATGTGTCGAATAATTGAGAAAGATGGCAAAAGAAAGCATGCAAGTTTAATAACGTATTTAAAGGAGTATTTCTTAAAAGAACGACACACTTATCAGAACCATAAGAAAGGATGACAGGATATGTTAACATGTATTGATCAAGGTGTCACTTAGTAGTTTATACCAAACCAAACCATTGTATGGAAGTGAATCATGGACAAATGGATCTAACGTAGGATTTATAAGGAAAGTGTAATCACATTGAACTGGCTGTGTGTGGTACTGAGGTAAATTGTCCGGTGCAAATGTTAGCATAATGTCTGACACTATTTGTTACATCCATTGTGTGTGTGGACAGAATAGTGCTGGACCATACAGGGGTTGTGATTATTTGTATTCCAGGTTTTATCCTGCAACTACCAAGATTGTACGAGACATCCACTTCTGTGGGACTCTTTTGTGCGAACGTTCTTGGGCTTCATAGAACTAGCCACCCTGTTTTCCCCGGCCTGGAGATCCAGACATTGTGTGATCTTGGCTATAGTCGGATGCTTCTCAACTTAAAAGATAAGTGGAAACGCAATTCCACTGCTCAGCCTATCCAGAGACGTTATATGTAATAAATAAAATACCCAATATACAAACACAGATTGAGTGAACGCTCATGATGGACAGTATTAAACCGATTACTAACTTCACAGTCCAGCATAAGTGATATTATAATAATAATAAGAATAACCATTTTCCAAGAGAGGATCTGGAGAGGTGTAGCAAAATGGTTTGTTTTGAGGGAGAAAGTATAAATATGACAGACTTGATGGAAGAATAAAAGATAATATCTAGAGGAAAATCTTCCAGACTGCAGGTTGAATGCACTGTCTCTCCTCGGGAATTAGTCCACTAGAAAACTTTCTTAAAAAAGAGAATTCTGGTGAAACTAACAGGATATTCTCTAGGCGATAAATTCTTGATCCGAGATCCTACAAAGGAATATGTATAGTACATATATTTGGATAAGAGATTTGGTGCCCAGCCACCTTAAAAATATCCCGACCCAATAGTGTTTATTAATTATGGCTCTGCCCCCAGGGTGTAGATTTATGTTACTAAAACTATACAACCCATTTAAATATTACAAAGAAAATAACAACAGACTCTGTTATGTAAAGTTTACAAAACTGAAGATAGAATCTCACATTATATTCAAATGTACAACTATATGTTCCCTAATCTATGAATGGTTCTGGACCATGTCAGAATGAATTTGTCATCCTAGGACAATGGGAATATTCTGTAGTGGTTCTGCTGTCATGTTAAATTACTCATCTCTGATGATGCTGAATTTATGTTGTCTTGTTACCAGGGGTTCAATCTGTCCCAGCACTCCAGGTCCAGCAAGTTCTTTTTAGGGTTTCAGAGGATGGCAGGTTGCTTCCTCTGTCTTGACACAGGGCTCATCACCAACTGGGATGGAGTATGTCTGCCCTCAAGAACACTGCATATGCTTAGGTCTCCTGGTATGACAACCTGGTAGGACTGGATTGACAAACAATTGAAGCTTCATTAGTAGTCATGCCAGAGAAGTCATTTCCCATATCTGCTGGACGCTAATCGTCCATCAGAAATCTAACGAACATTCATAGTTAACATCAATAAGAAGGTGCTATCTATTATCTATGAAATACTATAGCATAACTAATGTTATAAGCAAACAGGTGGATCTAAACCTATATCTGGCTTCCAGCTTGTTTACCGCAGTGATTTTCAACAAATGGGCTGTTGGCTTCACCAACTGTGAAGTTTGGGGCTGTGGTCCTCAAAAGTTTGAGAACCACTGGTCTACCTTGTGCCCATAGAGCAATAAAATCAATTTGGGGGTCAGTGGTACAAATGGTTTGAGAACCACTGGGTAATAGTTTTCTATTCTGCCGTAACATGTTGGGGTGTCATTGCTGCCAAGGTTTGAGAACCACTGAATTACAAGTCAGTCAACATATTCATTTATAAAATTGGCTACAGTGCTGTTGCCCATCATTACATAGTTCTATGTTTATGTGATAGGCATTCATATACCTTGATAACACCATCATAACACAGGATACATGCACATTAACACATTAAAACCTAATAAGGATAGTTCAGAAATCATCAGCAGGGTATATGTATAGAAAGAATATTCCATGCTGAAAACACTAATATCCCAATCAAGAACAAGGGATAAGAAATGTGAACAAGAACATACTTATCAAGTTTGTATGATTGTGACTAAAGAACAATGGAACATTATAAGAAATAGGAAGTAAGTATAAGGACTCCTAGTATTTTCCTGTTCTGCTTAGTTCAGTAGTACACATCCCACAGTAACAATAAGGATGTCTAACAATAAGGATATACATCAACAATTTATGTGAGTAACTGACTTCAGCGAACTCATGTATTAAATTTGTTGAGTAGCACGTATATAATGAAATAACACTTTGTCACTGAAAGGAAATTCCATGTAGAACTTTGCTTAACAAAATATACTGCAATATGCTGCTGATAAATGTATGATTATTATTCATGTTATTCATATAACAATATTTGATCACTTACTGCGCTCAATGAACCACTACTGTTGTGTTTTAGAATGACCGGGCTCCTCTCTGTATTTCTTGGGAGCAACCATTCCAGCCGGTCAGCCAGTCTCGGCTGATGTTTTGTGAATCCTGCGCTTCGAGAATTGTGCGCTTCGAGAATTGTGCGCTTCGAGGATCCCGCTTAAATTCCGGTTCTGTTTGGTGGCTTAAACATTTCCCTCCAATTCCAGCTGTATGTTTGGTCGACCTCTTGGGTGGCATTGTTGCAAACTCATCTTGGTCACAGGGATATCAAGTTAACTTCATTTAAACTGGCCGTAGCATCCACTGTGTACGTGTTTGCAGCACAGCAGGCAGGGTTTCTGCCCCTTTGCTGATTTACGTCCAGTTGACACAAACACAGGTCAGCTTTCGGTCTATCGTTCGTAGCACAATGTTTTCCACCTTTGACTTTCGCTGGTGGGGGAATAATTTATTACCATTGGTCGTGAGAATCAGCTAGTGAAGACTGTGAAAGAGAGAGAGACTTTTTCATTATAAGAATGAAAAAGATATCTGAAGGGAATTAGTTTACAATCTAGCGAGAGATTTTAAGAGGAATAAAATAATAGACAGAAGAAAAAGTTGGTGAGAAGTCGTTCCACGACAAGAAGTAGCACATAGACATTCAGGAGCCTACACTATTCATCATATCTGAAGGTGTATACAGCTTGATCCTACCTTTGATTGTCGATACACACTTACTCTTTTCAGAGAAGGTGGTATTTCTTGTAAGACCAGTCTCTTATCTGGCACTATCCTGGTATCATCTGATACATCTTTTTCTCCAGGATATCTTACATCTTAATAACAGCTGAACCTCTTGCGACAATATATATATATATATATATATATATATATATATATATATATATATATATATATATATATATATATATATATATATATAAAGAGCTAATAAAAGGAATTTCGCTGAATTAAATCAGCTGGATGCTTGAACGAACAAATCCTTTATATCCATCTTCACAAAAGGCGGAGGGGTCAGATACAAAGTTAACGGGCTAAGACTTATTCAGCATTGTTCTTGACTTCTGACATATCTTTTGAAAAATCCCTCGAGGTAGAAGCATCATTATCCGTCTATCTACAACTCTGCCAAGAGTAATCTCGTGCAAAGGTAGACTTATTTGAAGACCCACATTAGATACTCTAGGTTTTGGCCACTGTGGAACCACTACTGAAGAGCAAGGGGAGGCAACCCGTGACACCTATCCATCTCCAGCGTCTTCTTTTCATGTCTTGGTCTTCTGGCATTTGTGTGGCTCGTGTCACCAGTTCCACATTAGTGATCTTGTAATACCACTACAATCATTCTATTTTAGACAAGCGACAATTTATGAGATCGTCCATGGTTAGAGCACAGGCTTCTTGCGGCAACGGTAGTGTAGCGAGATTTGGTAAACACTTGCTTGGTTGTAGCGCGACACGCCCACGCGACACCCACACACACCAGCGCAAGGTCAGCGCTGCGGTCTTTCTTTGAAGTTGGTAGACAGCGGAAATGTGACTTACGGTTAAAAGCCATACAGTATTACTGAAGAATGAGGAAATAGCTATATAGGAATGTATGGCCGACTTTAAAAGTTTGCATTTACTGGACATTAAATTATTCACTACAGGAGAACGCATGGTTGGAATAATATTAAATAAATATAACTCAACAAAGGAGATAGGCTAGGAATTATATCCAAAAGGATATTATTCAAATATAAATAGTTTTAAAGATAATTAATATTTTTCACCTTCATCACATCGGCTAA
Source organism: Oreohelix idahoensis (assembly GCA_024509875.1). NCBI lineage: Eukaryota > Metazoa > Mollusca > Gastropoda > Stylommatophora > Oreohelicidae > Oreohelix > Oreohelix idahoensis. Next base: position 24,185 of record JAMPIV010016674.1, read on the forward strand.
AAGTTAGCTAATAATCTTTAAAAATTTATTACACTAACAAGCCTCAACGGAATTGTATAAAACTTATATGTAATGAAAGCCCCATATGGGGAAAAGGAAATGATATATAGGAAGGAAGGAAGGAGATAAGTGTGTGAGTGACAGAAGAGAAAAAACGAGTACAGGAAAAGCACAGATTGTTTCAAATAGCTTCAAAACAGGAGATGAAACTAAAATCTTTTGGGGAATTTGGGAGCTGCTTTCTCGTACGCGCGAGAGACTGAAATATCAGGACAGAGCGGCGCATTGTAAATCACACACCAAATCCAGAAGCCAGAGTGAGAAACTGGAGGACAGCCTCTGCAAGAAAAGTTCTATTTTCACGCTGCATGCAGGGCAGATTAAGTTAAGCCAATACAGTCTCACCGTGAGCTTATTAATCCTAAGAGGGTATGTAAGTTTATTAAAAATATATGTATTACTAATATCATTTTTATTTCAGATTTTATTTCTGATTGATTGTAGCAGATATAATAAAAAAGGGAATGACGCTAACCAGAGATAACCTTCACCGGCATTGTCAGGAAGCATAACCATTAATTAGTTAGCCAAATATATTATGGCTAATTCTTGCCTGGAAGCTTACGACATACCAGCAAGTACATAAGTGACTTGACATCCATAAGTGGAAGGCAAAGGTTATATCGTACCCATGTATCATAACATGTGATTTATTCATGTATATTGTTAATTCTGCACCTTATACATTATCTTATCATGCTATCTCTGTATATATACTACCATGATTCATTCATTTACATACAAACACTGAAGACATGGTCGCATCATGAACAGCAGAGGGTGGTGAGATTGTTAGAACAATGGCCACCTATTACTTCTTGTTCCAGGTTTTTTATGATCAATGTTTATGATCATTCCTGATCGAGAAACTAAAGACTTGAAGAAGTTGATCCAGCTCACTGAAGCCTAGAGGTCAACCAAACTTCAACACCTTAGTCCCCCGTAGTTATAAGGCGGGCTGAAGGAAAGTCTTCCGTACTCCAGTGTGTCGGAGGAACCTCGAGCAGACGTGGATAAAGTTGAGTTTATATATTTCCATCCAACAAAGCCTGTGAGCAGTTCTAAAACGACTTTCTAATGATGAAAACTAGATGGCAAGAGATAATGTGACAAACTTGTTTTATAAATTCAGTGGAAGATAAATCCAAGACTTTTTCTATTAGTGATTTTAATTTGTAACTGTAAATAATCATACATTTTACCATCTTCCAACACCCATTTATCATTACAAGAATATATAGATGTACATAATAAATTGGATAATTGTACTCATTTGACTTGTTAAATTTTTAACTGTTAAATTTTGAGTTACTTTTTCTAATTTAATTATAATATCACATAGGGTTACGATAGCGAAGTAGCATCTTATACTTCTGAAGCCTAAATCTATTGTCCAGCTCAGAGTATTCACAGCTGTAACTCACTTGTGATACCAGTGTACTTCTCGGGCACTGGAACTTCATACTTTATGGAGAGAGATTCTACTTCTGCTCTACCACTACTATCATACTAGGAAAACCTTTCGCTACATTGGGGGCTCTTTTTCGGGGATATTATTTTGTATCCTGGGGCACTATCTATGTATTCTTCTATCTTGAGCCACAAATAGTTTGTAAAAAATAAATTTTTTTTTGGAAAAAAATTCTAAAAACTTAGAAATTTGTTTTTGTAATAGTAGTACCATTGAGTACGAAGTAAATAGGAAACGCTCACAAGGTTTTAAGGATTTGTCTTGTTCAAAGTAATTAATTGATTTTAATTAAGTTAGTTTGTTAGTGAAGATAAAATTATATACCCTCTGGTAAGTAAGCATCATGGCTGAATTGGTGAAGTTTAGAGCTGCGATTATGCAGGAAGGAAAAGACTTGGGTATGACAGGAGATGCTCTAATTCGATATATCACAACTGAAGTGGATAAATATTTAGATAGAGAGACCAAAAGAATGGAAGTTGAGGCTGAAGCTAAGAAATTAGAGGCAGAAAGAGAGAGACCAAAAGAATGGAAGTTGAGGCTGAAGCTAAGAAATTAGAGGCAGAAAGAGAGACTAAAAGAATGGAAGTTGAGACTGAAGCTAAATTAGAAGCAGAGAGAGAAGCCAAAAGACTGGAAAGAGAAGAAAAGAGACTAATTTTGGAAGCTGAAGAAAGAAGGTTACAAAGAGCGCATGAGTTAAGTTTAAAGGAACTTGAACTCCAGGGAGCAGCTAGCAATCATGGTGCTAGCTCACCTCACTCTGAGAGAGTAGCTCCAACCATAGCGCGGCAAATGGAGCCATGAGTTTCCACCTGGATCCATTTATTGAAAAAGAGGACGCCATTGAGTCGTACCTGGATAGATATGAGAGACTGGCCTCTACCTATGGATTGGAAAAGGAAAAATGGAGCCTTAAGCTATCTCAGGGGTTGAGGGGATTTTTCATACGATGTTTATTTAAAACTCTCAAAAGAAGACCAGGAAGATTATGAAATCTTAAAACAAGCTTTACTGGTCAGGTACGAAAAGAATTCTGAATCTTATAGAAAGAGATTCCGAACTGCTAAGCTACTTCCAGGAGAAAACTATCACCAGTTTTCTGCCAGATTGGAAACTTATCTGACAAAATGGATTAGCTTAGGAAAGTGTCAAGATATAAAAGAAATGGTCATGATGGAGCAACTGAGAGAATCCATGCCTCAAGAAATGAGAAAATTTCTTATGGAACAAGGAGCTGAGAGATTGGAAGATATTTTAACCATGGCTGAAAGATATCAAGCAGCTCAGTCAGAAGTATCAGGAAATAAGAAGAAGCAGGGTGAGAACTTCAAACCTTCACAAAACTTTACCAACTATGAACACAGGGACAATTCCAACAAGAACAAACACAGAACTGATTATAAAGACAAAAACCCTCTAGGATCAGAAAAAGAAACCTCCAAGAAAGGAAGGAAAGTGGTGTAAATCTTGCCAAATGAGTAACCACAATACTGCGGAATGCAGACGGAAAAACCTCTCCCATCACGCTGCATGCCTTACAACAGAGAACAAGGGAAGGAAGGACCTGGCAGATAGTCAGAATGACCTCCATCATCCCCCTGTCTGTGAGGAAGTGACCTTGAATGGCACCCAAGTACTGTGCTTATATGATACAGGCTTGGACTTTGACTCAGTAGTGTGCTCTTCTCTGGTGAGTCCGGAACAGATAACCACAGAAACAGTGGAAATCAGAGGACCAGTCAAGGGAGCAGGAACCATGACACTGCCCATAGCCCGAATCAACATAAGATCTCGCTATGTGGAAGGAGAGATCAAAGCAGCAGTGATGGACAACCCTATCTACCCATTAATACGGGATGTAGATATGTCTTTCTAGGAGAACCTATAAGACCCATAGTGATGGCAACAGTCCAGACCAGGGCAAGCTCTAAGAAAGAGGAGGACACTATCATCAATACTCATCCAGAAGAGATGAGAAAGGCTCAAACTGCTGACAGTACATTGAAGCCTTGCTTTGGCAAATTACCTAAAAGCCATAACCCTCCAGAGAAAGGAGACTTATATATGAAAAAAGGCCTACTATATAGAAAAGCTGGAACAGGACCAAAAGGACATGGACAGCTTGTAGTGCCAAAATCATACAGGGAGCAGGTTATGAAGCTAGGACATGCTATACCCTTCAGTGGACATATGGGAATAGGGGCCACTGGACAACGGATAGCCTGTCACTACTTTTGGCCAGGGATCACAGAGGACATAAAGAGGTATGTGAGATCCTGTCCAGAATGCCAAAGAGTAGCTCCTAAACATAGGACTGCACCAGCAACACTGGGAGAAATGCCCATCATGGGAACGCCCTTCGAACGTGTTGCCGTGGATATTGTTGGACCCCTCAGTAGGACCAAGAAGAGAAATGCATATATCTTAACCTTGGTCGATACTTGCTCTATGTGGGGAGAGGCAGTAGCAATGTCATCGATAGATTCGAAACATGTGGCAGAGGCACTGTGAACAATATTCACCCGATTAGGTTTCCCACATCAAATATTGACTGACAATGGTTCTCAGTTTAGGGGAAAGCTAACACAAGAAGTATTCAGGTTATTTCAAGCTAGACATTATCACTGTAGCCCGTACCACGCCCAAGGGAATGGTCAAGTAGAGCGGTTCAATGGCACGCTCATTTCAATCCTTAGAAAGTTGGCTAGTGAGAAACCTGAAACTTGGGACACATACTTACCCTCAGCACTATTTGCCTATAGGGAAGTCCCACATAACTCCACAGGATTGGCTCCAGCTACATTGTTTTTTTGGACGACCAATCAAAGGTCAATTGGAACCATTGTTGCGGACATGGACTGATGAAAAAGCAGAAGAAACCGTGACTTCTTCATACCAATACGTCAACGAGTTGACATCTCGATTGAAAACAAGTTGGAAACTGGCAAATGATAACTTGAGACAGGCCAGGAGGAAGCAGGCTGCTTACTACAATAAAACAGCAAAAGATAGGGAACTTGAGGTGGGAGAAAAGGTTCTGTTACTGTTGCCCAGCAGCAATAATAAATTGCAAATTGGATGGCAGGGACCCTACGTCATATTGGAAAAACTTTCCCGGACCAACTATAAGATTGACAAGAAAGGAAAGGAGAAGGTGTATCATGTCAACCTTCTTAAAAAGTATTATGACAGGGAAGCATCAGAAGTTGCCCATATCATGACCCTGGCCATTGCAACAGAAATGCAGGATGAACCAATTTCCTCCATGGAATACCCCCTATCAACTACGGAAAGCTATGCTCAGGTTAATGTGAGTGAACATTTAACTCTTGAGCAGAGGAAAAAGGTTCAGGAGGTGTTAGAAATCCATGCTGATGTACTCACAGATAAGCCGGGGTGTACTAATCTGTTAGAGTATGACATGACGATTACTGACCCTACACCAGTTTGTATGCGGACATACCCTATACCTTATGCTAAAGGACAGGCACTCAAGGATGAGATTGATTATCTCTTAAAAGAGAAAATTATTTCAAAGTCTGAATCTCCCTACAGCTCAAGTGTGGTGCTATTAAGGAAGCCTAGTGGTGAACACAGGTTATGCATTGATTATAGGAAACTAAATGCTATCACTGAATCTCAGGTAGACCCATTACCTGACACCAATCAGTTGTTTGCTACATTGAGTAAGGCTCGGTATTTTTCAAAAGTAGATCTAAGCAAGGGATACTACCAAATACCAGTGAAACCAGAAGTTAGGAAACTGTTAGCCTTTAGTACACCGGATGGACATTACGAGTTCAATGTACTCCCATTTGGTTTAAAGAATGCTCCAAGTATCTTCACCAGAATGATGAGGAAATTGTTGGAACCATTACAAAATCCTCATATCACCAACTTCATGGATGATATTCTGATTGCTACCACTACATTCGAGGAACACGTAGTAGCACTCTCCATGTTGTTAGGTAGATTAAGAGAAACGGGATTGACAGCACGCCCAACTAAGTGTCATATTGGATGTGAGACATTGGAATTTTTTTAGGTCACACTATCTCTACAGGGCAAATGTCTCCGGACCCAAAGAATGTAGAGAAAATGAGAAAAGCACCAAGACCACAAACTAAGAAGGATGTAAGATCCTTTGTGTCACTGTGCGGGTTTTATCAGAAATATATACCCCATTTTAACTCATTGTGCGCGCCATTAACCGACTTAACCAAAAAAGGTCAGCCGGATAAAATACAATGGACTGTGGAGTGTGAACAGGCTTATACAGAGTTGAAAAATAAGCTGACAAATAAACCTATCCTTGCCCTTCCCGATCTCACACAAGAATTCGTACTAAGAACGGATGCTAGCAATGTAGGCATCGGAGCAACATTACTACAGCGGGCAGACACACCGCCACATATGCTATTACCAGTAGCTTTTGCCAGTAGAAAGTTAAATACAGCTGAGAGAAATTATTCTACCGTTGAACGTGAATGCCTCGCTTTGGTCTGGTCGATCAACAAATTCGCCCCTTTTCTTTACGGGAAACACTTCATTGTGGAAAGTGATCACCAGCCTTTGATGTTTTTAGCAGTGTCTAAAAAATTAAATTCACGACTTTTAAGGTGGAGTTTACTGTTATCTCCATATTCGTTCAATGTGAGATACATACCAGGACGGGACAATCTTGGACCCGATTTTTTAAGTAGGCATCCTATCAAAGGAGATATAGAGAAACAGAAAATTAAGGAGGAACTGCAGCATGTGTTACCAAAAAGTTAACCGTGCAGGCACTGTTTTAAAGAAGAGGGCTCTGTAGCGAGATTTGGTAAACACTTGCTTGGTTGTAGCGCGACACGCCCACGCGACACCCACACACACACCAGCGCAAGGTCAGCGCTGCGGTCTTTCTTTGAAGTTGGTAGACAGCGGAAATGTGACTTACGGTTAAAAGCCATACAGTATTACTGAAGAATGAGGAAATAGCTATATAGGAATGTATGGCCGACTTTAAAAGTTTGCATTTACTGGACATTAAATTATTCACTACAGGAGAACGCATGGTTGGAATAATATTAAATAAATATAACTCAACAAAGGAGATAGGCTAGGAATTATATCCAAAAGGATATTATTCAAATATAAATAGTTTTAAAGATAATTAATATTTTTCACCTTCATCACATCGGCTAAAAGTTAGCTAATAATCTTTAAAAATTTATTACACTAACAAGCCTCAACGGAATTGTATAAAACTTATATGTAATGAAAGCCCCATATGGGGAAAAGGAAATGATATATAGGAAGGAAGGAAGGAGATAAGTGTGTGAGTGACAGAAGAGAAAAACGAGTACAGGAAAAGCACAGATTGTTTCAAATAGCTTCAAAACAGGAGATGAAACTAAAATCTTTTGGGGAATTTGGGAGCTGCTTTCTCGTACGCGCGAGAGACTGAAATATAAGGACAGAGCGGCGCATTGTAAATCACACACCAAATCCAGAAGCCAGAGTGAGAAACTGGAGGACAGCCTCTGCAAGAAAAGTTCTATTTTCACGCTGCATGCAGGGCAGATTAAGTTAAGCCAATACAGTCTCACCGTGAGCTTATTAATCCTAAGAGGGTATGTAAGTTTATTAAAAAATATATGTATTACTAATATCATTTTATTTCAGATTTTATTTCTGATTGATTGTAGCAGATATAATAAAAAAGGGAATGACGCTAACCAGAGATAACCTTCACCGGCATTGTCAGGAAGCATAACCATTAATTGGTTAGCCAAATATATTATGGCTAATTCTTGCCTGGAAGCTTACGACATACCAGCAAGTACATAAGTGACTTGACATCCATAAGTGGAAGGCAAAGGTTATATCGTACCCATGTATCATAACATGTGATTTATTCATGTATATTGTTAATTCTGCACCTTATACATTATCTTATCATGCTATCTCTGTAATATACTACCATGATTCATTCATTTACATACAAACACTGAAGACATGGTCGCATCATGAACAGCAGAGGGTGGTGAGATTGTTAGAACAATGGCCACCTATTACTTCTTGTTCCAGGTTTTTATGATCAATGTTTATGATCATTCCTGATCGAGAAACTAAAGACTTGAAGAAGTTGATCCAGCTCACTGAAGCCTAGAGGTCAACCAAACTTCAACACCTTAGTCCCCCCGTAGTTATAGGGCGGGCTGAAGGAAAGTCTTCCGTACTCCAGTGTGTCGGAGGAACCTCGAGCAGACGTGGATAAAGTTGAGTTTATATATTTCCATCCAACAAATCCTGTGAGCAGTTCTAAAACGACTTTCTAATGATGAAAACTAGATGGCAAGAGATAATGTGACAAACTTGTTTTATAAATTCAGTGGAAGATAAATCCAAGACTTTTTCTATTAGATAATTTGTAACTCCATAATTTTACATTTTCCAACACCCATTTATATTACAAGAATATATTGTACATATTAGGATTTGTCATTTGACTGTAAATTTTTAATCATACATTTTACACATCGTTACGTCAACACCCATCTTTACATCATTACAACAGCTGTAAATATATAGATGTACATAATAAATGATGGAGAATTGCTCTACGAGAACTGGTTACCTCATCTCTCCAAGTTCAACCCTTCACTCGCAGACGGCAGTATCTGCTATGAGAAAAATTGTTTTTTTTTCCCCCACTCATTTATGAAAGTCTGAGGCTTTCTGGTTTTTGCTTTTGTTGTTCTAGATCAGTGTTTCTCAACCTCTTTGTCTTCGCAGTACACTTTTCTGACTTAATAAAAATTACAGTCTTGTATACTAAATTAAAAACACTAATTTGTGGGTACTTTCGAATAATAATTTTAAAAAACTCTCAGTTAGATTTTCTTTTAATTGTTTAAAATAATTAGAACATATGTTTTACCAACAACAACAAAAAATACGAAATTTTTAGGTCCAAGCGGAAGTATTATGTTTCGTCCATGGCCTTTGAACGTTGTTTATACGCCTCTTGTGTTTTTGTAATATCATGAAATTGGAAGTATTTCTATTTTTGTTCAAAATATTTAAAAGCTATATTTTAGTTATATTTTGCACTTTGTAATCCTTCATATTTTGTCTGCGTTAGTCGTACCTCTTGCATTCTAGCAAGAAATACTTAATGTTTAATAACATTCTTCACAGAGTGGTTCCTCGATTCTAAAGTAGCCGGTTCTTAATCTGAGCCGGAGTCGTTTTTTTAATTTGCTGGTATTTTTAGTTCATCTTTTATTTGACATTTTTTATTTGCTTTCTTTAAAAGCTGGTATGCATGTCTTCCTTTTGTGCTCTGATCCCAAGCTATTCTCCATTCTTTGGTTATTGTTCTTGCTATGAGACTCTTTATTTCGAATCTCTCTAACCCTGTTTCAATTACTTTATTACTATGTCTTCCCCGCTTTTCTTCCCTGTCAGCGAGTTCATTTCCTGTTGTGCTAACGTGAGATGGAATCCAAGCTAATTTGACTTTGCATCCAGCAGAATTTAGGTATGTATTTAGCTGTAGTATTTTCTCTACTATATCGGGCCTGCTACGTGAGAATTGGTACTGTCTGTGGTGGGTTCTTTGTAACTACTTCTAAAGCCTTGAGTGTTGTTACTAATTCTGCCGTGAAGATAAATGCGTTTTTAGTTACTTTGTATTTTTTCCTAATTCTCCATTTTGGTATCACTATTCCTGCCCCTAGTTGTTCATCGTCATCTTTAGACTCATCTTTATACATAGTTAAGCTGTTTTCTGTGTACTGTTTGATGTGCTCTAGAGCTTTCTCTTTTATTAAGATAGGGTGTTTAGATTTGTTAATTATCTCGATGAGGTGGGAGTCAGTTTTTGGTACTTTTAATTTCCATGGTGGGATTTTTCCTTTATATTGACTACTACTGTTTATTATATTGTAAATGTATGGGTAATGATCTAATTCTTCCATCGTTTCCGTATTGGAATAGGCATGTACTGATGGGTTACAATGTGACAGATCGGTATTTGTATGAGAATCCGTTTTTATAAATTAATTACATTCCTGTGGCTGGCTGATTATATTGATGGATATATGGAAGAAAATGAAAGTATGAATAAGTACCAGAACTGTCTAAGATAATCTCACTGAAATTTGGCTCGAGGAAAATCTGCAGAAGATGTAAATATAAGTTCCGCAGGATGAAAAAAGAGTGAGAATCACTGGCAGATCTTTTTATAGGGATATTGGAAATTAAATGTCTCTTAGCAGGTTGAGAATCCTCTGAGTAGACTAAGAGCTAGTAGATATCCAGGCTTCACTTTTCCCTAAGGTACTGAATTATTATAAAGAGCCCCCATATATTAAATACAAAAAAATGACATAATCTTACAGTAATAGACATCATTGTAACACCAAAGAAGAGTCAGTACTCTATTCTCGATTTTATAAATTTACAATGAAACTTTACTGATGGAAATAAGATGTCATATATACATATATCGGATAGGTATCAATCAAATATGTATAGAATTTAAGATAATCAAAAATGCCAAAAATGCTATAGTGTATATAAAGTTACTGACAGTTTGTCTCAGGACTTATAGATTTTCACTTGAGTTTGCAAACAAAGACTATTTATCTTTCAGCATGTGACACGTTTTTGCTCCCGCCTGGCTTCCATCTTGCTTTCTTAATAATATGCACGTTATTTAACGCAGAACCCCTGTACTTCTATATCTGTCAAACTCATAATTATAGCCACGCCTATTCTTTTTCGTTTCTCTATGTCTTACAAGCACCAGGAATGCTTACAAACAAGACTTATTAACTAGTCCACGACGAGACAGGTAAACAACTAGCGAGTAGAGCCGTTAACTTAAGATCACTCGAGCGTTTGGACAACCGTCGTAATAGTGACAGGCCAGACTGAATGCGTGCAGAGAGAGTCAAAAGTCGTACCTTTGATGTATGGCACTTTCTCAGGGGGAATAAGCGAACGAAGAAATCAAAAGGGCGATAAGTCTAAATCGTACTTTCCTTAGTACAGTTCTCAGGGGGAATTAAGCGAATGCAAGAAAAGGGGAGATAATCACAGTTTCCCCCCCCCCCCCCATCCGTTGTTCGCGGTCTCAGGGAAACTTATTTAGCTACAGTGAGAGACGGCAGATCAAAGTAAGTCCGTTCGCTAGCGAAGAAGCTGCGGTCGGCCTTAGTGTGAATATAAGCTTTGATTCAGGAATCTACCGAAGAATCTCCCAAAATCTGGGCGAAGGCGTTATATCTCGCACTGGCGAGCGATTTTCTACATATTTCATATATATAACATCAGCTTTTAAAATCATTTATCTAGTAGCCTCAAAATTTCGGAACAACTAGCTTCGAATCTTAGACCATTGTTAAAGTGGATTTCTTAGCATTACGATTGGAGATTGTTTCTTTTTCTGTGTGACGGTAATTATATATACACTAGCTTTTTGAGTAATTTAATTGTTAAAGTTTGTCAGTATATTTCACTAGGATTTACTGTGTTAATTGGCTAGCAGATTAAATATATATATATAGCTAATATTTTCCAGCGGTAGCGAAAATTTAATTAATTGCTATTAACCAGTATGAAACATTTTAATTGACTAGTAAATGCACTAGGCGATGTCGTACTGACGAAACATATATTTATCTCTAATCCATTATGCGTAATTGTGTAAATGACTAAGCTTACTTCACGGTTTTTTTTAACGATAAGATAATCTATACACTCGTGGTTTCTATCAAAATTATAACCGAGTGGATTAATAATAAATCATACCTTTACGCGAGGTAGGATTCGATACTGATATTGTGGTTATATGTTATGTATTTTCTTCCTAAAAAATCTAGTACGGATCATAAACCAAACCTACCAGCAGTCTTAGCCTTAACCTAAATCTGAGAAAAGCGGTTCTAAAGTCTAAGTCCAATAGACGCAAAACAAACATTCTTATGCAAGTAGCGGGTCTTCGAGGTTGACCTGTTCGGCCCTCTTGTTTCATCCAGAGAGAGAGAGAGAGAGAGAGAGAGAGAGAGATAGAGAGAGAGTACACCCATATAAGAATAAGAATAATTGTAACTGGACCTATAGCTATCCAGATTCTTTTCCCATTTTTTCATGTACATTCAGCCCATTGTGGCGAAACTAACAACATTAACATTTCCCGATACCGATCACTGCGTTGTGGCGAGAAATTTTATCCCTATAAATTTACATGCCTGACATTCTCTTAAGTATTGGAATTACAAGCTACTGACACTGTGACCACTAGATTCTTTTAAGTATTTTTCCACCTGGACTAATTGATGTGACCTAAACAGATCCAATTAACGGTAACAGAGTAAAGTTAGTTGCTTATCCTTTACAGGACGTGGCAATCAACCCCAGCTTTTATTGGCTGTTTGTGATTTTTCTAGGCAATTTTTTTCATTCAGTAGTTTGCCATTGCTTTCTGAACGGTACGGCGCTTATACCATTGTTAAAAATCCACACAAAGCGATCTGCTACCAAACCGCATGTAGCAGGTTTCGAACCTGGTATATCTGGATTATGAAACTGCGTTCATATCCATTAGGCCACAGACGCCGACAACAGAGTAAGCGTTCCCCAAATAACAGGATTTATCAAACTTTGGAGGAGCTGTGGCTTATTTTGCCAAACCAAAACCAAACACTGGATTTGCTGCGTGTATCATGGAGATATGTTCCAGATGCTGTTAATCAACTTAGGTAAGAAAGAATGAAGTGTGGCCACCGTTTGTCTGAAGCGAGAGAAAGAAGGAGTGAATAATTCTTCTATTGTATAATCATTATACTCACTTTGTTTCTTCCTTATGTTTGCTAATACTGTTATTTCCATCTTAGATAAAGTTTTTTCTTTAGATAAAAAACTCTGTCTGTGTGTATGTGAGTGGTTAATAGTGTATACGTTAATATACATAGAAAGGTAAACTGTCTGATAAACAAACTTTCAGTCGTAAGATAGGCTGGACTAGAGTATCTTCTCAATCCAGGGACACACTCTACCTTTTCACCATTTCACTCGTGAAATCTATTTCTTACCTTATCTCTCACTGAGTTACCACTCTTTTCAGTTCTATTCAGGCGGGACCAGAATCTATCTTAATCACCTATCCAACATCTACGACACAGCATTAGGACATTTTTGAAGTTGTGTTTATAGTGGTTATAGTGGTCGGTTCTTGATAGTGCCACTTATCTGGATTCCTGACAGCAATCCTGGTCACTTCCTGATTTCTCCACGTGAAAGGGGTTGTGTGTGTTAGGTGCAGATCTATCTCAGGGGTTGGAAGTTCTCTTTCCCTGATCCAGGTTTCGACGTCATCGATGAAGACAGAAGCTCCTGGTGTAGACTACTGTTGCGCACATATTCTTTTGTATGGAATTATGCGACGCACGGATTACTGTAGGTAGGTAGGCATACAATTGTATTGTATGACTATTTGATATGAACAGTATTTTTTTTTGAAATGCTCTCATGGTCAAAGTTATATCACCCATGATTAATTCATACTTTTGTTGTATGGGTGATCTCTCTTGAATATCGATTTGGCGGATGGATCTAGACTCCGTTGATCTTTTCTCTGTTCAGTCAGAAACAGATTATTATTGCTTAGGTTTATGCAGGGATGTTTATAGTCCGAGTCTATGTTTACTCGGTGTCTGTTGGAGACGATTCGGTCTTATATCGGGTTATCTTTGTATGTCTATGTCGGACTATTTTTCTTGTACTGTATTTTTGGGTCAGGTGCTCTTCGGCGCATGTAGATACGTTAGGGAGTTCTTCGGTGATGGAGAAGCCTGGCGGGAGGTCATGTCTTAGACCTGCCCAGAGTTTGTGATCTCTTTTTTTGATTATGGGAACGAAGATAGTTTCTTCTGGGATGGTTAAATCCATGAGTTCCCTAGTATTCATTCCATAACGCGAGGAGAAGAGCGTTTCTGTGTTTGCTAGTGGTTTTTTCCTATGACAAGGTAAAAAAACTGTTTACCGAACTTTTTCCATTTCTAGGCCTAATATGGGCAGACAGCTACATGAATTGAACCATGTCAGTATGTCGGAACGACATGTTATCTAGCAGCACTGATTATGTATATATGCAACAACTATGAGGAAAGAATATGCTGAATGTTATAGAAACAGTTATGTTCATGAGCTGAATCTTTATTGAAGCTTCATTGTGCATCGTTATCGTGAGCGAGGCTCACAAGACTAGAAGCCATTTTGGAATGCTATTTGTTGTTGATCATTTACCAGAGAACAGGGACGCCCTTATTATCAGGTGATGATAAAGAGATCATACTTATGAAAGGAAAACCTACTATTGGTAGTTTAACGTTTTCTCATGAAATAATGGCTGAACTGTATTTAACGGAATCTTCGCTAGAGTGCAAGTTACGTTTATGCTAAAGAGGTTCGGTCTAGGAATCAGGTTGGAACCTTGTATATTAACTGACATGATCAGTCAGTAAGGCCTGATGAATATTTATATAAGATATGGAACTCTGAATGCTTGTATACTGACGTTCCATTGTGATTTTCTACATGAATGCCAATTTATTATTGTACACCGTGGGTCAACAATGTGCTATTGATGTCGACCTGTGTTCCTGTAACTGTACCCGTTCTGTCCAAGTGTGTGCGTCAAATTAAACTATTGAAACGACGTCTACAGTAGTCTGCATCAGTAACTTCTAGATACGTATGAATGAGTGTTTGAACCTTCAGTCAACTCCACAGAACAGTCTACACATTCGCGTATTGACATCTCTTGTAACACTCATTGTCAACAATGCCTTCTTGTCGGGGCCTCATTGTGTTCCGGGGCAAGGTGACCTGTATACCTGACACTGTGCTCGGTTATTTGAGTTGACCAGTTACACCAATACACCTTTACAACGTGCATTGATATATACACAGTAACGATGAAGCAGAACACAGCTTTATCAACTACCTTAAAAGAACTGGGGAAGATACAACACGACTTTGGCAATCCTCCATTTGGTAGAGATTAATTATTAAGTCTTTGCGTCGCCCGTCCCTCAAAATTCACAGTACAGACCCATATTTGTCTTTTGTACTGCTGCCCTACAGTTTATGCATGTGAGACAAATACCACGTAAGCATATTACGCATCATAAGGGTATTTATCGGTTTGCTTAAGTAAAAAAGATTGGATATATCATAAAGGACATCTTCTACATGTACAGTTAGCCACCCTCACTAATAGTCCTTCATAACACATGGTGTCTGCTTAAAATCTACCATGTTCACTAAAGTATTGCAATAAATCAATTCTCTTGTTGCAATCAGTATTCAATGTATCTGGCTCTACTCATTATCAAGAATTGCAATGTACAATCTTACAAAGCCATTCATACTTCGGTATTAATATTATTATTATTATTATCATTAAAATGCACCAGCTGGATTTGATTCTCTAACCCAATACACTTTGGAATTGAATTACTCCTTTTACCAAATTAGAGCATTAAGATATTAACTCAGCACATCCACAAAGTTAGAAAATATGCTCTACAGTGAAACATTCCATTCATTGGCAAAAACACAGGGGATATAACTCATCCATAAGATTATAGTCAACAATGACATCAAGGGAAGAAAGTCATTTTCAGTCTTACTAGTTAGTTGTAAAATGCATTTATAACATCAAAAGTTCGGTTTTACTCGTGAATAATAACCATCTAAAATGATATTACATACATGTAATAGAATGTAATCAATTTAAATATATATCTCACTCACCCACTCGGTTGTACTTTTGCAAAAAAAGCTATGCTTTTGTCAAAAGTCAGGTCTTACGCGCTAGGCTGTTTTCATTCGAGTTGGTTCTTTCGTGACCAAAGTTTTTGGATGCAGTGCTAGACAATGGTTAGTGAAAATCTTAAATACTTAGAAACAATGAAATCCCATTTTACTAGAAACAGATTTATGGTACCACACACCCATTTTCCATCTTAGTTTAATTAACTCATGGACACTTCTTTCATTAGAATTCTGTCTCAGAGATATCCAGTACTTTACAGTGGTGTGGAATCTCATTTTAGGCTTTTCTTATTGCGAAGCTGTCCCTGCATCTATTAGCGCCTGTTCTATTCATACTGGCCAGTGGTCTGAACGGTTGAGTGAAATTGATACTATCATCCAATTATGAAGTGAGGGAAAGGCCGTTTAGCCCAAATTCACTATGTGACCGGAAGGACCGGGTAAGGCAAGAATAGGAATGCAATGTCTACACATTTAAAGAAATAAAATGAAGGAATTGAGAAGAAGAGAAAAATAAATCGAGAGAGCGAGAGAAAAAATATCGCTCGTCACAATTACGATTACGCAAAAATATACTTACTGTAAAAAAGTAAAACTTTTGAAGATTAACAGAAAAATACACTTGACTTTAAACTGTAATGTAAAATAAAGAAAGATATTGCATATAATTACACGCATTCATTAATGCATTTTTTAATAATCTAATTATTTCCAATTGCACAGAGGAAGAGATTAAGTCCCTTGAACGTTCATAGGAATACAAAGGTAATATTTTTAATGAAAATTTTCTTCAAGACCATGTTTTACGATCCTGGCGGGTGTTAAAAAAAAAAAAAAAGAAAAAAAAAAGAGAGGGGCGGGAAAGAAACTGTAATCAGGGGAGGTCAAACAGTGCATGTACACAATCAAACTCAAACTATACTCAGTACTGAAAATTCATTGCCTAATTACCATCTACCACATCTCTCACACTCAAACTATGTTCGGTACTGTACATTTAATGCCTAATTATCATCTATGCAACCCCTTCCCAACTCAAACTCAGTTCACTCGTGACTAAGCATCAGGTTCCACTTACGTAAAGAAACGTTACATAGATAAGATATGAATATTGCAATATAATAATACTTTTACTTGATCCCGGATGTGACATATGTCCTGTTCACAACCGTGGCAAAAACAATGTTTGTTCTCCATCCTGGCGGACTTTTGTTCCTGTATACACACATTGGGATTCTCGCTGGTGCTACAGAGCTCGTGCTGAAATCCTCCTTGTGTGATCTATTGGAGGAGATCGGAGCACGGATGGAGTAGTCCATGTGCAATGAAGATATTCCTTCAAACCAAACCAAACCAAACCAAACCAAACCAAACCAAACCAAACCAAACCTAGTCGAAGAAGTGACCACTATATGAAGTGGTTTGAGGCAGACTGTCTGCAAGAGAGCCAAGTACAGTGCTCGTTAAATGCTTCATTTGAAGAAAGAAAAGGGGGCCGAAAAAAAAATTTACTTGAGAATGGGATGCTAAGAGCCAGGGTCCCAGACACCCAGGACGACCCAAAGTCCATTGGGAGGACAACATTAGACAATCTCTGATGGACCGAGGACTAGAATGGAGCCAGGACAGGAGGAAGACAGCCGATAGGATAGTATGACGCTCTCTCTTGCAAACCTCTACACCTCACGGTAGAAGGGGAATGACTAAGTAAGTTAGAGTATTTAAAATGTACATTTTGATACAGGAAACAATGTATTGTTTGTTGCCACATTTTTCACACCTAAAACCAAGATAGCTGTAGCACACTAAGATAAGGGAACAGACCTTTTTGTATACAGTAAAAGACTCAGGTCATAATTAACAGTATATTTGAGGTCTTCTATAATTGTTTTTGTCAGGGGCACTTGCGAAAATTGTGAAGTATGCTCTTGAAAATCTTTAGCGGCAGGAGAGCTCAAGAGTTCATGAACATTAGTTTCGTGTATCGTGTGCTTGTAGGGATTACTTTAAAAAAAAATTCATAATTTCTAATTTTAGCCATCTTATGTCATCAAACAGTGAAGGAAGTTAAAAGTTTCCGTTATCTCACGAGAAGTGTGGGTCGTTGATGTTTCCCTTCCTTCTTTCCTTTTCTGGCTCCTTATGGAGTACGGGGAGACCACTGCAGTAGCGCCGCCCCCCCCCCCCCACATGTATGCAGGAAGCAAGCACCAGAGCACTGATGTGCTCTAGCGGTGCTGGTTTCTTATGCAATCTGTTGCACATGATGGTGCTGCCAGCTGCAAGCACAACCTCAGCTTCGTTGTCTCTTGTATAGGACATGTCTGGTTGAGCAGTGGTGCTGTTGATTCTTCATGTCAGTAGAGATCCCTAGAAACTACAAGGGGCCAGTTTGTCACGAGAGGGTTGATATTATTGCAATTATAAGATATCATAGACACAAAGTTGTATCAGGTGATACCAGGATAGTGCCAGATAAGAGTCTGGTCTTATACGTAATACCCCCTTCTCTGAAAAGAGTAAGGGTGTATGGACATAAACGGTAGGATCAAGCTGTATAAGTTCCTAGAGAAGATGGTAATGTATTACTCTTACTTACTTACTTACTTAGTCGTTCCCCTTCTACCGTGAGGTGTAGAGGTTTGGAAGAGAGAGCGCCAGACCATTCTATCAGCTGTATGTATTACTCTAAGTTCCTAAATGTTCTTCTCACGATCCTCCTCTGTTAATATTAAGCTCTGCTAGGAGTATTAACTAAACTATCTACCAACAAGAACTGTAACTTAACTTAAATAACACTGGCTAACAAAAAAAAAATTTTTTTTTCTTTCTCTAACATTTCTATGTTTTTCTGGTCAATTTTAATGCGCTGTTTTTAAATCTGCAAACCGTTTTTCTCTATCAGGTCGGGATCTCTAGAAATACGCAATTGAAGTTTTTTAACAACGCATACAGTATTAAACATCATTCGTACAAGAAGTATAACAGTTATGTAAGCTTGAATTTCTTTGTAGTCGACTTTTGTCGGTAAATGGCATGTGGTACATCACGATGAAGCATCCAACAATAATCGGCAAGCATGGTCACACTCCACCGTCCTTGATAACGTGACTCCATTACGGCGATATCTTGATGGAATCGTTCTCCGTGTTCATCGCTGACTTCGCCAAGGTTGTCAGGGAAAAAGTCAAGATGCTAATCGAGCAAATGGATTTTGAGGAACATGTTACAGCCCATAATTCTGTATGCATCTATGCACTGCATAACAATATGCACCTAGTCGACAGATTTGCGATAGCCAAGAAAGTTATCGACGATCGATTTTTATGTCATCCATGCGTGAAGATCAGTACCAATTAACAAGTTGTCGAATTGTTTGTCTGCAATAACTTTCCTAATCTGAGGTCCTACAAAGATACCTTCCTTTATCTTTGCATCGCTAACTTGCGGAAACTTTTCTCGAAGATAAGTGAAAGCTTTGCTCGTTTTATCTAACGCTTTTACGAAATTCTTCATGAGCCCTAACTTTATATGTAACGGTGGTAAAATGATGCTGTCTTTGTTACCTAATGGCTCGTGTATTACATTGTTATGCCCGAGCTGCATACGATCCCTGAAAGGACACACCTTTCTTGCATAATGTTCCTGTCTGTTGCGGCTGTCCCATTCACATAGGAAGCAACAAAATTTAGTATACCCAGTCTGCATGCCCGTGAGAATTGCAGTGACCTTTAGGTCTCCACAAATCCGCCATTGGTAGTCATTGTACTTTATTTTTGCCAAAAGTATAGCCATATTGTCATAATTTTCTTTCATATGAACAGAGTAGTTGACTGGAATTGAAAATAAATTTCCGTTATGCAACAACACGGCTTTTAGACTAGTCTTGGAAGAGTCGATGAAAAGTCGCCATTCGTTGACTATGTGCTCATGACCGAGGTGCACCATTAGACCGTTTACATCTTTGCAATAGCAAATGTCACCATCCATCTCAAAGTATTGAACAAGTTCTCTGTGTCTATGACGAAATTTAGATATCGGAGTATTGGGCACTAAAAGATTCCATTCTTTGAGTCGCGAACCGAGTAATTCCGCTTGTCCTTTGGTAAGAGCGAGATCACGTATTAGATCTGAAAGTTCTGAATGGTTAATTAAGTGAACACCATCATTCACCGGTACATAATTCGAGTCCGAATTAGTTTTCTAAAGCAGGTAAACTATCACTTTCTGATGGTTCATTCACGTCCAACGGATATTGTTCTGGTGGAACTGGGATTGGACACGTGATTGGATCATGAGGCACTGGTTTCGAAACTGATTCAATATTTGGATAAACCACAGACTTTCTAGTTTTAAAAGTGAAACCATGGATATTTGTCAAGCAGAAGTAACAATCAGTAACAATTAGCGTGATTTGTCGGTTCACGCCATATTACTGGCACTGCCCAAAAGGCATCGACTTATGCTTCGGCGATTTTCGTAACCAACCTGCCAATGTATTTGCACAAGTCGAACAAACTGCATTTGGCTTCCAAGATTTATTTGCATCATCAACTTTCGAATCGAAATAAAGGTCATATGCTTTCTTTAGTAATGGTGTAAAGTTTTTCTGGTGAACACGATCGGTAAAATATCCGCACACGTAACAGAACAGATCAGCCAAATTTCTACAACTTCTAGAAGCCATATTTCGCTCAGAATTATTTCAAAATACAGTAACTATTTGAAAAATAGCGTAACATATGTCATGCATCTTTTAGCAGTATAAAAAGTAGAATTATTTTGCATTTTATTAATTTTTAATAAGTTATATAGTAAAAATGAAACGGAGCAAATAACGGTTTCCCAAAAATATATTTATTCACAAATATCTTAAGAACCCGATGTGATAGAGATAAATGGATTTCAGATTTGAAATCAGCGCAAGAAACTGACCTAAGAACACTTATTCTTATATAAGAAAGAAAAATGTTGTTTGTCAGTGTAATTTAAGTAAGTCGGCAGGTAAACATTTCCAGTTTATTTTTACAGGTTTTTTTTTTTTGCTGTGTGAAAATCTTTCACTGAACTCAAAATTTAATTACAACATTAAATAAATAAAACAATTGAAAAATTGTTCCAAATTATCTATATATACTGAAGCACGTTAAAAACGCACCACCTGTATAATCCAGGAACAGAGTGTGAAATGTAAATATAAGTGTTTACAAGTTTACATATTTGGAATCTTTATTCATTTTCCTATGAATTCATGCTGGTCATTAATTTGTACATTTGATTGTTATGAAATTCATTGCATTCTGTGCAGGCAAGGGAGAAAACCGAAAATGGAACCAATAAAAAAATTCATTCACACTATCCTCAGTATCTGGTATGTCCACCGTGTGCTTGCAAACAAGCTTGGCAGCGGCTCCGCATAGAACGCACAAGTCTCTGAAGGAAATTCCGGGGAATCAAGTCCCATTCACGTGTAAGAGCAGCTTCGAGCTGTTGCAGATTAGCTGGAGAACCTTGCCTGTAGACTCTGCGTCCAAGCTCGTCCCACAGATGTTCTATAGGGGACATGTCTGGTGATAGAGCAGGCCAATCAATCGTAACAATGTTCTGCTGCTGTAGATATTGCTGCGTAATGCATGCGGTGTGCGCACGTGCGTTATCCTGCTGGAGAAGCTGCAAGTCTGGATAATTTGTGAACGCAGGAGCAACCAATGCATCCAGAACCTCATCTCGATATGTCACAGCATTAACATTTCCACGGAAGACGTGAAGAGGTAAGCGATGGTGAAAACTGAATCCTCCCCAAATGTGAATACTGCCACCTCCAAATCGGTTGTGCTGACGAATACAGCAATCTGCAAAGCGCTCTCCACACCGTCGCAAAATCCGCATACGTCCATCAGCAAAGGATATGTTGAATCTGCTCTCGTCTGTGAATAGGACAGCATTCCACTGCAGTCTAGTCCATCTGACATGTTGCTCTGCCCATCGCAGGCGCTGCTGACGATGTCTGTGAGTCAAGTTTGGCCCAACATAAGGTCGTCTTGCAGTAAGGCCTGTATCTCTGAGTCGTCGTATTACTGTCATTCAAGAGACTTGCCCACGTCTACCCACTATTGCTTTTGCTGTTTGATTTGCCGGGAGAGAACGATTCCTCAGGTGTGTCGTGAATTATTCTAATCCCCATATATAAATTAAAACGTAAATGCAAAGCCTAACAAATAAATTTAATAAAAGGAAAGAAGAATGGTAAAGAACAGTGCTGTCACAATGCCTGTACTCGAAATCCCCCTTGTTTTCTACTTCGTCGGCAAATTGTAACGCTTTCACGTTGATAGTAAAAGCCTACTGTGTCGCTGCACGCTTTCTTCAATGAAACGTGTACTGTATTTCTTGGAAAAACCTTGAGATAAGCAAGCTGATCAATGACCTAAATTTAATATTTCATTCATTCCATTTTATACACGGCGTAACTAAAAGACAGATGGACTAAAGGATAGAGAGAAGGGAGAGGCAGAAAGCGGGGACACGTGCAACACTAAACACGCGTCACGCGATACACAATTGCTGCCATCACGCGTGTAAGGCCACATGCACTAACTTTATTTCAAATCGACAGTGATAAAATTCACTACCCTTCCCAGAGTTAGGTTTTAAAATCCTGAAAAACGCTTATTGGGAAAGATGACATTAGATGGGTTTACGTTTGAAAACATGACAGTACCCAGACACCACATGGGGAGTGAAGTAAACAGGAGGTGGTAGAAAATGCACATTTTGAACGCAGCCACCTAGCTCCCTTAAATTCCTTTATTTGGGTTCCTTAGGGTTTGCTGACAAAGAATATGTAAAACGTTACGCAAATAGTCTAGGAATTACCAAGTTATGGCCAAAATAAAATAGTGGGGGTGCCTGACAGCATGAAATCAGTTCTGCTCATAAAATTTTTTTATACGGAAATAGCCTACCATGTTAACTCCTATTTGATTGGAGCGCAACAAATGAAAGACTAAACACGATTGGTCGGACTATAAATACTATCTTGTGTTGTCAGGGGAAACGTGAGAAAGGGGTACTTTTTTGAAAAGATGTGTAGACGTGGTGTGATTGGGTAGAGCTGCGAATATACACAATTCAGAGCGTCTGTTCATTGCCACATCTTGTAATAAACCTACTAAGAAGCAGTACGTTGAGCACCAGTGTATATTTTTTTATAAAATAAAGCCTGGGACATCGGCAGATCGGAGTTGTGCTATATTCATTGCCAGTCAACGAAACTGTTTATTATTATTTCCATGAATTGTGGTAAGCTTGAAATATTCAATATCTTTTAATGAAAATTGAATGTAAATTGATAATTTATCTCTGTATATATGTGTGGTTCAGTAGCGAACATGATGTAAAGCCTATAGTGCTCCAGCCTGAACAGAAGGTGTCGGAGGAAAGTAAAACTGCATGGAATGGCCAAACAGTACACTGACACCTAGATTATTAACTAGAAAGAAATAATGCTGGAATTGCAGAGGCGTAGTAACCATTAGGGAGGGAAATACTGGTATAAAGTATTTCAGATGAAGCTGACAGTTGGCCTAACGCTCTGAACTCAATGTTTGTGATGTATTGTGCTCAGTGTAGAAATGGAGTATAAATTAGTTCTGACGTAGAAGGTACAACCTTCTTGTTTCAGGGACCGTGGTCTTAAAGTTATTGAGCATCACCTGGTCAGAGCTTTGCTGAAGCCAGAGGTGGACAGCATACTCCTTGGTCCATATAGCATCCAGTGGGGTGGCTCCAGAACTCATTACAGTAATCAAGCAGAGGAGTCTTTTACTGCAGTCATCACGCAAGATAAGAGAGTGTGGCCATGGAGCTCAACATTATGTACCCCCATCTTAAAATGACATTATAAACTAAAATTAAGAGGGGAATTTAATTGTTTTAATACCAGGAACTGAGAACATCTCCAATAATAGTTCCAATAGAAACAAACTATTGAAGTCATGATGACAAATACCAACAGAGCTTGAACAAAACAAAACCAGTATTACCTCATATTACCACTACACAACTGACACACATAGGATACCATTAATAATATATGTCACTATAAGAATCATATTAATAAATTCTGTACATATAACTTGTAATTAAAATTGATTGTGATTCCTGGTTCCCTTTGTATTTGAATCAGGACACATATACATTCATGACAGCACTGAATACATATTGTTATTTGAAAAGTTATCAGTGACTCCTTTAAGATATCCTCTTAGAGTGTTATATGTATGTGAGTGTCACAGTGTTGTCACGTGTGGTGGAATAAATTAAATTGTTTATCTGTCTGTTGTTGTTATGACTTACACTTCATCATACACATACCCTAGACATATAACGTAGTCATCACACTATTCCAGAATAATTCTGACTGAGGTATACATATGTGGCAGTAAGTAAGGTTATCTATAATACACTACTCTTATTAGATATAGATACCTTCACAGCTGATCTCAGTCAGTACACTAAGTCCCCTATAAATATTTATAACATCCCACTTTACCACATATATTGGGGTCTCGCCCTCGGGATTTTGAATCTTTCCCTATTACAAATATTGGGGGTAACTCACTTCAGGGAATAATAAGAATTAAAAGGTATCCTTGGGTGAAAATAAATAAGGTTGAGCTCACAGTGCCTGTGTTGTCTTAAGTTAATTAGTCATAGATAAAATTGTTTAGACATTTATCTGTTAGACAATGGCCGACCTGGCAAAATTTCGATCTGCTGCTGTACAGACTGCGAAAGAGTTAGGAATGGACGGGCAAATTATGATTTCTTATGTCACTGCTGAATGTGACAAATATATTGAACGGGAAGAAAGAAGATTAGAAAAAGAGGCCGAAAGAAAATTAGAGGCTGAGACTAAGAGGTTGCAGATTGAGGCTGAGGCTAAGAGGTTGCAGATTGAGGCTGAGGCTAAGAGGTTGCAGATTGAGGCTGAGGCTAAGAGGTTGCAGATTGAGGCTGACAAAGAGGCTAAAGCATTGGAAGCAGAAAGAGAAGACAAAAGATTAGCTGCAGAAAGGGAAGCCGAGGAAAGAAGACAGGCTGCAGAAAGGGAAGACAAGCGATTAGCTGCAGAGAGGGAAGCAGAAAAGGAGGAGAAGAGCTTACAAAGGGAACATGAGTTACGACTAAGGGAGTTTGAGTTTCAAGGCCATGCTCCTGAAAATGGTGCCAGTCCCTTTACCTCTGATGCCACTGCTAGCCAAGGAGCCTCAACCTCAGCTATGAATTTTCATTTAGATCATTTTGTTGAGAAAGACGATGATATAGAGAGCTATCTAAATAGGTACGAACTATTAGCTACCACGTATGGGTTAGAGAGAGAAAGGTGGAGCTTAAAGTTATCTCAGGGACTTCGTGGGGCAGCTTATGAAGTTTTTGCAAAAATGAGCAGAAGTGATCAGGAAAATTATGACATGCTAAAGCAGGCTCTTTTGTTAAGATATGAAAAGAATGCAGAATTTTATAGGAAAAAATTTAGGAATGCTAAACTACTGTCAGGTGAAACCTATCACCAGTTCTCTGCACGAATAGAGACATACTTGGAGAAATGGACTTCTCTGGGGAAAACCCAAGATCTTAAGGAAATGGTCCTTATAGAGCAATTAAGAGAGTCCATGGCTCCAGACCTGAGAAAGTTTCTCATGGAACAAGGTGCAGAGAGGCTGGGTGAGTTGCTAAATGTTGCTGAAAGGTATCAAGCAGCTCAAGCAGAGGTAACAGGTAATAAAAAGAAACAAGTGGATAAATTTAGGGCACCACAGAACTTTAATAAATTTGATCCTAGGGATCAAAACAAAGGTAAGCACCAGTTTGATAGGCCACGGTATGAAAATAAAAATAAAACCCCACAATTCGATGAAAGGAAATATGATGAAAGAAAATCTTTCAACCAAGGAAAAAGGTGGTGTAAAAATTGTAAGATGAACAATCATGACACTGACCATTGTAGAAGGAAACCTGTGTATATGGCCACCCTTCAGGTCAGGTCGACCTCAAGACAGGAGGAGGATATTATGTTAGATACCACTCCAGAAGAGATGAGGAAGGCACAGGCTGGGGATAAAACACTCAAGCCTTGTTTCAGGAAATTGTCAACTTGTCATACAACTCCAGGCAAGGGAGATTTTTACATGAAAAACAAGTTGATGTATAGGAAGACTGGAGCTAGATCCAAAGGTCAGGGACAGCTGGTACTTCCTAAAAGATATAGGGCAGACTTAATAAGGAGCCTACATGTGAAACCAGATGGGGACCATGAGAAGATAGGTACCATCATTCAAAAGGTGGCTCACCATTATTATTGGCCCAAAGCAAGATGGGACATTGAGAATTTTGTAGAAAGGTGTAGCATAGCACATGAGGGAACACCCACAAGTGGGAACATTGATCAGGACCTGGACACGCCACGGGGCAAAATTAGGCCTGATAATAAAAAGAAAAATAAATTTGATAAAGTGGACCAAAGGGAATGGGAAGCCCCTTTTCACGGACAAGCTTCACTTAACTGTTTTACAATGGCCACTATGCGGAGAGGGCAAAAAGATGTCTTACCCCAGGATAAGCCGAAAATCCCTCAATCGGACTTAAACAAACTGGAGGAAGAGGATGTAGAGAGGAAATCTCTCATCAAGAATTTTAAGTGGGGAGAAAGCCCCAAAAGAAAAATTGGTAGCGGTCGTTTTATGCATGATAATTCTGGGAAGAAAAATCATCACTATAGAGCTTCGAGTGGAAGAGACCATACCGGTGCATGGACAAATAGGTCCACAAAATAAAAGGTCCACTCGAAGCTTTGTTAAGAACGTGGACTGATGAAAAGGCAGAGGAAAACATTACATCTTCATACCAATATGTGAATGAGCTGACCACTCGTTTAAAAACTGGCTGGAAACTTGCCAATGAAAATTTGAAACAAGCCAGGAAGAAACATGCTGCCTATTATAACAGGAAGGCGAAAGACAGAGATTTGGCTGTGGGAGAGAAGGTACTGCTTCTTCTCCCCGGGAGTCAGAACAAGTTACAGATTGGATGGCAAGGTCCATATACAGTTTTAGAGAAGGTGTCTAGAACAAATTATAAGATAGATAAGAAGGGGAAAGAAAAAATCTATCATGTGAATCTCCTGAAGAAATATTTGGAAAGAGAACATCAGGAAGAGACACACTTGTTGACCTTGTCCATCGCCATGGAGATGAAAAAGGAACCACTTTCATCATTTGAATATCCATTACACCCCTGTGAGACAGCAGCACAGGTGAAAATCAGTACACATTTAACAAAAACTCAGAAAGAGAGAGTACAACAGGTTCTAAATAATCATGCAGAGGTGTTAACAGACCGACCAGGGCATACAAACCTATTGGAATATGATATGAAACTGATAGACCCCACACCTGTCTGTATGAAACCATATTCGATTCCGTTTGCTAAGGAGAAAGCTTTGAAGGAAGAGATAGACTATCTGTTGAAGGAAGGAATTATTTCGCACAGTGAATCCTCATATAGTTCAGGTGTTGTACTCTTAAGGAAGCCCTCTGGAGAACATAGACTCTGTATAGATTACAGGAGACTGAATGCTATTACAGAAGGACAGGTGGATCCATTGCCGGATACAAATCAGCTGTTTGCCAGACTAAATAAAGCTATATATTTCTCAAAAGTGGATCTGAGTAAAGGATACTATCAGATTCCAGTAAAGCCTGAGGTTAGACCATACCTAGCTTTTAGTACCTCAGAAGGACACTATGAGTTTAATAGATTGCCATTTGGATTGAAGAATGCGCCTAGTGTCTTCTCTAGAATGATGAGAAAATTATTGGACCCTCTGAATAATCCATGTATAACAAATTTCATGGATGATATCCTTATAGCAACAGAAACATTTGAGGAACACATTGACTCTCTGAAGATGCTGTTTGATCGACTTAGGGAAGCAAATTTAACAGCCCGACCAACCAAATGTTGCGTTGGATGTAAAGAATTGGAATTTTTGGGACACACAGTTTATCAGGGAAACATGACCCCTGACCCAAAGAATTTAGAGAAACTACAGAAAGCCCCGAGACCACAAACCAAGAAGGACGTGAGATCCTTTGTCTCATTATGTGGTTTCTACCAGAAGTATATCAAAAACTTTAATTCCATATGTGCACCGTTAACTGATTTGACACGTAAAGGACATCCAGATCGCATTACATGGACACCACAATGTGAAATGGCTTACCAAGAATTGAAGGAAAAGCTCACAAGTAAACCTATTTTGAAATTACCTGACTTAAGTCAAGAATTCATAGTAAGGACGGATGCCAGTAATATTGGGTTAGGTGCAACTCTACTACAGAAATCAGATGCATTGGATGGGGAATTAAGCCCAGTGGCATATGCTAGCAGAAAATTGAATAAAGCTGAAATCAACTACTCAAATAGCGAAAAAGAATGTCTTGCAGTAATATGGGCAATAAAGAAATTCAATATTTATCTGTATGGGAAGGCATTTAAGTTGCAAACGGATCACAAACCTTTATCGTTTCTAGCCCAGGCTAGGCATGAGAACTCTAGGTTACTCCGATGGTCCTTGCTTTTGGCTCCCTATAATTTTAGCATTGAGTATATATCTGGAAAAAACAAATTTGGGAGCGGATTTTTTAAGCCGCCATCCGTGTGATGAGAATCACCGTAAACCCCAGAAATAATAATAAATTTCTCTATGTGTATATAGAATAAAGGACTGACATATAATGTCTGTTTTAAGAGGGGAGATGTCGTGAATTATTCTAATCCCCATATATAAATTAAAACGTAAATGCAAAGCCTAACAAATAAATTTAATAAAAGGAAAGAAGAATGGTAAAGAACAGTGCTGTCACAATGCCTGTACTCGAAATCCCCCTTGTTTTCTACTTCGTCTGCAAATTGTAACGCTTTCACGTTGATAGTAAAAGCCTACTGTGTCGCTGCACGCTTTCTTCAATGAAACGTGTACTGTATTTCTTGGAAAAACCTTGAGATACGCAAGCTGATCAATGACCTAAATTTAATATTTCATTCATTCCATTTTATACACGGCGTAACTAAAAGACAGATGGACTAAAGGATAGAGAGAAGGGAGAGGCAGAAAGAAGGGGACACGTGCAACACTAAACACGCGTCGCGCGATACACAATTGCTGCCATCACGCGTGTAAGGCCACATGCACTAACTTTATTTCAAATCGACAGTGATAAAATTCACTACCCTTCCCAGAGTTAGGTTTTAAAATCCTGAAAAACGCTTATTGGGAAAGATGACATTAGATGGGTTTACGTTTGAAAACATG
Organism: Oreohelix idahoensis; assembly: GCA_024509875.1. Taxonomy (NCBI): domain Eukaryota; kingdom Metazoa; phylum Mollusca; class Gastropoda; order Stylommatophora; family Oreohelicidae; genus Oreohelix; species Oreohelix idahoensis. The sequence continues at coordinate 52,930 of JAMPIV010016674.1, forward strand.
ACAGTACCCAGACACCACATGGGGAGTGAAGTAAACAGGAGGTGGTAGAAAATGCACATTTTGAACGCAGCCACCTAGCTCCCTTAAATTCGTATATTTGGGTTCCTTAGGGTTTGCTGACAAAGAATATGTAAAACGTTACGCAAATAGTCTAGGAATTACCAAGTTATGGCCAAAATAAAATAGTGGGGGTGCCTGACAGCATGAAATCATTTCTGCTCATAAAATTTTTTTATAACGTGTTTGAAAAAACATACGTTACGGAAATAGCCTACCATGTTAACTCCTATTTGATTGGAGCGCAACAAATGAAAGACTAAACACGATTGGTCGGACTATAAATACTATCTTGTGTTGTCAGGGGAAACGTGAGAAAGGGGTACTTTTTTGAAAAGATGTGTAGACGTGGTGTGATTGGGTAGAGCTGCGAATATACACAATTCAGAGCGTCTGTTCATTGCCACATCTTGTAATAAACCTACTAAGAAACAGTACGTTGAGCACCAGTGTATATTTTTTATAAAATAAAGCCTGGGACATCGGCAGATCGGAGTTGTGCTATATTCATTGCCAGTCAACGAAACTGTTTATTATTATTTCCATGAATTGTGGTAAGCTTGAAATATTCAATATCTTTTAATGAAAATTGAATGTAAATTGATAATTTATGTCTGTATATATGTGTGGTTCAGTAGCGAACATGATGTAAAGCCTATAGTGCTCCAGCCTGAACAGAAGGTGTCGGAGGAAAGTAAAACTGCATGGAATGGCCAAACAGTACACTGACACCTAGATTATTAACTAGAAAGAAATAATGCTGGAATTGCAGAGGCGTAGTAACCATTAGGGAGGGAAATACTGGTATAAAGTATTTCAGATGAAGCTGACAGTTGGCCTAACGCTCTGAACTCAATGTTTGTGATGTATTGTGCTCAGTGTAGAAATGGAGTATAAATTAGTTCTGACGTAGAAGGTACAACCTTCTTGTTTCAGGGACCGTGGTCTTAAAGTTATTGAGCATCACCTGGTCAGAGCTTTGCTGAAGCCAGAGGTGGACAGCATACTCCTTGGTCCATATAGCAACCAGTGGGGGTGGCTCCAGAACTCATTACAGTAATCAAGCAGAGGAGTCTTTTACTGCAGTCATCACGCAAGATAAGAGAGTGTGGCCATGGAGCTCAACATTATGTACCCCCATCTTAAAATGACATTATAAACTAAAATTAAGAGGGGAATTTAATTGTTTTAATACCAGGAACTGAGAACATCTCCAATAATAGTTCCAATAGAAACAAACTATTGAAGTCATGATGACAAATACCAACAGAGCTTGAACAAAACAAAACCAGTATTACCTCATATTACCACTACACAACTGACACACATAGGATACCATTAATAATATATGTCACTACAAGATTCATATTAATAAACTCTGTACATATAACTTGTAATTAAAATTGATTGTGATTCCTGGTTCCCTTTGTATTTGAATCAGGACACATATACATTCATGACAGCACTGAATACATATTGTTATTTGAAAAGTTATCAGTGACTCCTTTAAGATATCCTCTTAGAGTGTTATATGTATGTGAGTGTCACAGTGTTGTCACGTGTGGTGGAATAAATTAAATTGTTTATCTGTCTGTTGTTGTTATGACTTACACTTCATCATACACATACCCTAGACATATAACGTAGTCATCACACTATTCCAGAATAATTCTGACTGAGGTATACATATGTGGCAGTAAGTAAGGTTATCTATAATACACTACTCTTATTAGATATAGATACCTTCACAGCTGATCTCAGTCAATACACTAAGTCCCCTATAAATATTTATAACATCCCACTTTACCACAAGGTGTTTTGTCTCAACGGCCTTTTTATACCGAGTATACTGCCACAACGCGTACACATTTTCAGGGTCATAGCTGTTGGGAATCCTGTCGCACGTGTAACTTTCATTGTTTTCAAGTAGTCTGTACACAAACCCGTGGGTTGAATCATGCACTTTCCATTCCAGCAGCCATTCTCTCTCTACCTCATGACAAACCTGGGGAAAATCCATTCCCACACTTTTTTTTCCAGCTTCTCGTCATCAGTATATATAATAGTGGTGCGTTTTTAATGTGCTTCAGTATATATATAATTCATAAATTTGTAGGAATGTTCTTCTATCTTGGACGAATTCGCTCTTGTTGTAGACTGACTTTATATTATGATCCATACTTTTTCTTCACAGTTCTTGAATTATAGTTAATTACTGACCAGGGCGCTTGCCTAGCTAAAATGCACTGTTGGTTCATCATCAAAACTATTTATTTTGTGGTGATGCTGGAATATACTGCACAGTAGCCTTGTGTGGCTACTTAGCTTGAAGTCTTGGTTTTGTAATTTGTTCCACATCTGTTCTGGCAGGAAATTGTGTCTCCTCCAGGCATTAGGATTTGGGTAACTGTCCCTCTAAAAATCAAAGGGCACTAACACCAATAGCTCCTATAGTAGAGTCTGGCTCTTTAAGGTGGAAGTTAATTGCAGGGTGCAACCCCTGAAATATATTTAATTTCACCAATATAGTGTCTATCTCTATCCCTTTATCACAGAAGTAGGAGATGAGAGATAGTTTCAGAAGACAGAGTGCAGATAGACGCACAGGGCATATCAAATCAGCAATAACACAATCCAGTTCACTGTGAATATATCTTTCTCCATTTCCTTGGTTATAGTTATTTGTCCATGATTCGCCTCCATACATTTATTAGGTCTTGTGTAAAATACTAAGTAATATCTTAATCAATACAGTAAAGTAATTCCTTTCAGCCTTTCCTATGTTCCTGGTGTGTGGTCCATTCCTTCAAGAAGTAATTCTTTAAATACTTTTCTAACACTATAGACACACTTTCGCTACCATTCTCAAATTATTTGAATATATACTGGCTTTGTTTTTGCCTCCAGAATTTACACAGCAGTTCAGAACATATCTACACACTTCCTAACGCACAATTTAATTGATAAATAGAAGTATATATATATATATATATATATATATATATATATATATATATATATATATATATATATATATATATATATATATATATATATATATATTATATATATATATATATATATATATATACTTCTATTTATCAATTAAATTGTGCGTTAGGAAGATATATATATTATATATATATATATATATATTTATATATATTAAATATATATATATATATATATATATATATATATATATATATATATATATATATATATATATATATACTTCTATTAATCAATTAAATTGTGCGTTAGGAAGTGTGTAGATATGTTCTGAACTGCTGTGTAAATTCTGGAGGCAAAAACAAAGCCAGTATATATTCAAATATATATATCGTCAAGAAAGAAAGACGCCTAATGAACACGAGATTTCTCAATATACTGGGAATAATTCTGAAGATGTTTTTGAATGTTGACAATGTATATCCTGCGGTGTCGCGTCAAACACAGATGTAGGCGTTTCACATCAGTGTTAAACATGAGGAGAGACTTTTTTTTTCATAAGTGCGAGACATGCCAGACGAACCAGGATTTGCTGAAAATAACTCTTTCCTTCTTCCATTCGAGAAAAAAAAAAAACGAAAGAAATAAAAATACACATACATGAAATACGCTGATGAAGCATCGCTAGGGGCTGAACTGGAAGAACACAACAGCGAAAGACGTTAACAGAAATGGAACGACGTATTTATAATGTTTACCAACGTTACGAGCCGTGCCAGCTGTCATATGGTGATCATGTCTGTGAGTAAATTCAGGTCCCTGGTGTTATTCATTGGTTCTGCGGCTGACCTCTCCTGTCATGATAAAGATCTTGGATAGTAGGACAAAGGGGTAGTAGAATGCTAAAAGGACAGACATGACGAATAATAAATTGATCCGAGGACAGACAAAAAGGGTAATAGTTAGCTAAGAGGACAGATATGAATGGTAATAGAATGCTAAGAGAACAGACAACAGGGGCAGTAGAATGCTCAGAGGACAGACAAAAGGGGTAATAGAATGCTTAGAGGACAGGCAAGAGGGGGTAACAAATTGCTCCGGGGACAGACAAGGAGGGTAATAAAATGCTCAGATGACAGACAAGAGAGGTAATAGAATGCTCACAGCACGGACAACTGGTATAATAGAATGCTCATGCAATAACTGGCCAGAGTCGAGATAATAGACTGGCTATGTGTAAGAAGGTTCAAGATTTTGTTGCTAGGATACGTCATTGATATACAAGTATAGCATAGATAATCATCATCATCATTTACTTTTTTGCTCACTATGTAGCAAGGATCTACCACTGCAGTTAGCCCCCTTACAGAAAGCTTGCACACAACATCCACGTGCTATGGCAGTGGTGGTTTCTGCATCAATTTTTTTACATGATGACGTTGCCTTGTACGACATGCCTGATAGTACAGTAGGCATATTCTTTCTTCAGACCCCCGGAAACTACACGGGCCAGGATAGAGAATGGTGGGCTTGAAAAATGTTAATACGTCTTTCTAGGACAAAGGTCAAAGAAAATTACCTACGTTTTAGCCAGAAGGCCTTCTTCAGGGACAAAGGAGCACAAACAGAAAGGAAAGACTAAAGCGAGGACTAAGTGAAAAACAGTAAAAATAAATAAAAATGATACAACCCGTGAATTAGCATGGTCTATTTCTTTGTGGTATTGCAACGAGTCATCATATTTCATTTAGAAATTTCTTCTGTACATGAATCTTTACACAATTTTTCCTTGTTGCTTACGAAAAAGAATTTTCGGCTTTCAACAAACTTTCGTCTTATCCTGACTGATCGTTTCCAGTATTATCTCTTCATATTCCTTCTTATTTCATGAACAGAAGATGCCCTTTTACCTACTCAGTGAAGCTGGCCTGAGTTCTATTTGATTTTTTACGACTGTCAGAGTTTATTACTGAATGATCTAGCAAGCCCTATGTGTAACCAAGCTAGTTACCTTTAACTACATGTATTGTAGATCATAACTGTCCTATTATTTTCTTTCGTACACTCATCTGGGACCCACTTGGACGTCTGCACAAAATAACTTTCAAATAAGATTGTTTGTATTGTGAGCAACCACTTTAATAAGTCCAGCATCTACAGATAAACATATTCGTTAAAATACAGTAAACGGTAGTTCCACAGAACATACTGCTGTAGGGGAGAGAAATATTAGTGTTAAGTCCTTTTTTCGCGTATTCGCACCGTTTTGGGTCTATATTTTAAACATACTTAACAACGTCACATTTTGTGTGTGTGTGTGGTGATTATCACTTTAATTAACAATCAGTAACTTTGTTGGTTCAACATTGACTATTGTGTGAGTTTAAATCGATTTCTATCGAAAACTAAAATGACTCAAACTGAACTTATTTAACATGTGAATAATTTAATAACATTTGACTTTAAAACGATACACACATATTTCCTACACTATTTATGCGGTTCAATAACAATCTTACTGGCTAACTTTGTGATTTCATGACACTTCTACAGACTTTAATAGCAGATTAATTACTAACATTCTAATATTCCAGGAACAATGTGGGACACTTATGACAGTAATTTTGGCTTAATTAGTTTAGTATTTTCGATACACTATTGCATCTCACCTCAATTATTATATGATCGCGCATCATTAGCGCTTGATATATTTGGCATATGATATAGTTCATGTAGCCATATTTGCATACTTGCTTAAGCTGTATAGTTGATTCTCCCTACACTTTCTTTGGACTGTGTTAATTTCCTTCTAGTGTTTTACTTTGCGCATTGATTTTTATTTACTTGTTTATCCACTCTTACGTTTATGCGCATACATACATACATTACACAATTTAATTTTGTTCACTAATTGACATTTCTTTTTTAGCATCTTTGTTGATTGCTGTCACCATTATTCACCATTTCTTATCATTCTTTCATTTTCTCATTTCATTTACCACTTCTTGGTTTGTATTTTGTACATTTTTAGTACATGATGTTTCATTTCTTTTGTTTGAATTTGGTATTTGTTTTCTTTTACACACTTCCATCCCACTTGTTCTCATCTTATAATGACTTAACATTAATTATATTTGATTATTGTAAAATGGACTTTGATTGACCTCTTCGGTATACTAATTCACCGGGGGGCGATGTAAACTGTTAAGTCCGTTTTTCGCGTGGGAGTTAAGTGTGTGAGACTTTTCACATGCCAATCTAGTTTTGATAGACGCACATGTGAGCGCATCTGAAATAGATGTACATTTTAAATATTTATGCGTACTTTTCTGCATCATCATTGAATGCAGATGACGCACTTCGTTGCGTCGATTTGTTGCTATACAAATCATACCATTGAGGCATTGTAATATATTGATCGTCGCATTTTTTAGTGTTCTTCCCCTTATATAAAGAGAAGACCCATATTTATTAATAATGAAGTACTGCAGAACGATGAAGTTTTGTTCCTGAGAGGATTGCCCCGGGATTCGTCTATATTCATAATTATTGCCAGTTAACGGCATATTTCAAGGTCTCTTGCCTCAAAGACCCAAAGCCCTATTTGTCAAGGCAGGACTTCCATTGTATCTGTTATGATCAATGGCTAGTGTGTCCCTCTAACACTAGGAGCGAGTATACATACCAAATTAATCTTCAATATATTCAATTCGATGACGTTTTCCGAATTGGCCAAGACGTTGACCATATTTTTATAATGACCGGCGTTCCCAATCCGAGGTCACATCTACGTTCATCTTAACTATATTTGATGCCACTACATGATTGATATATGAAATGTTCCTGTGTGACCGCATGGCCTACTACACTAGAATTTATACGTGCTATAATGGTACATATATAAAGGACAGCCATTAAAAGCAGATAAGGTGTTTTCGCACAAAATGCAGTGTCATTAAAAGTTCAGTTGGCAGTCACTGCTCTGAGAGGGCAAATGTAGGGCAATCCCAGAAAATGAATGGGTTTTATGCGCGGAAAGTGTGAAATGAATGTTGTGATCTTGGGTTTTTTCCAGTTGTTAAAGTGGAAAAGAGAGGCGTGTGAAAAATGTCGAAATAACAGAAAGCAGTGTGCAAAATGTCGAAAACAGAGAGACGTGTGTAGAATGAGTGAGACGTGTGTAAAATTAGCAAGACGTGTAAAAATGGCGGGAAAAAGAAGTAACTATATATAAGTTGGAGAAATGCGAGAAAAGAGAGAGATTTACTAGGAATTCATTGTGTTGTGTTAGGCAAGCCAGATTTGAGTTTCGTCTTGGAGATTATGAAGATCAGTAGTTTATTTCTGTTGGATAATACTCACTATTTTGTTTACACCTAAGTAAACGATCAAGTCATTGTGAAAATGGATGGGAAATGACGTTCAACAAACTTCTGGTTGAATTTACTGCATTGCATTTTTTTGGAAGGTTACAGTTATTCTGTTGGATATACCTTGTCATCTCGGTACCGTTTTGCTTATCACTAAACCTAAAAGGGAAGAACGAACCTGGAAAGATAAATTAGCAAAAGTCAAGAATCTCCATCTCAGGCGGAAGGCCTGTAGCACTTGAACAACAACTAACATATAAAGGATTAGCTCTGATTGAAAATAGAATCAACATTACGACTTGCGCACGTAACCGACACGGGCAAACCTGCTACGCTGTCATATTGATGCTAATTCGTCTGCCTGTGATGTCGTTGTTCCTGTCTACGCACAATAAAATATATCGTCAATTTTTCTACTTGGGTCCAATCTACTTGACTTACCAGCCGTTGCTGTACCGTTTGACATTGTCTTCATTGGGCACCCATTGACATTGTCTTCATTGGGCACCCATCTACACGGCCCACATTTCGCGTTGATAAGTAATAGGTCGGCCATCTATAAGCCCGACATTTCTGGCATCACCCTCGCCAGCAGTAATCAAGTAAACACCCCCCACACACCATCTCAACAACAAAAATGGAGGCAACAATTAGAGATCTCTTCAGTACTGGATCTTAGTTTATTATAAGGTGGAGTGTATCTATGCCTCTGCCCACAGTATGTCTGCTAATTTACTGTACACATTGTTGATGATTAAGAAAAGAAATGTTATCAATTCAGCATTTCTAGACCTTGTTTGTTTATTCATCTAAATTAGTTTGTACACTAGTAAGAGATAAAAGTATTTTGTTATCTATTCAACATTTATAAATTTTAATTTAAAAAAAAATGACATCCGTGACCTAGTAGTCGGTATTCAAAAATGTTACTTTTTGGATCCAAACATTTCTTGTTGAGCATTTTTTTTTAAACCACATTTCTTACAATGGAAGGTTTATCTAAATATAAATTGTTTAATTTATAAACTTTGACCGTGGGAGAATATATATATATATATATGAAACAAGTAAATCAACTTCTGTATATTGTTATCTTTTTTTCACCTACTATTCTTTATTATAAAAGTGATTTAAGACCAGCTTCTGGCGCTGAAATTGATAATAAAAAGTATTACAGAGTTATCTAATGTTGGCACACATTATTGTAACTTTTAACTGGTCTGTGAATCTTTAACATTACAACATCTGAGAATATTAATGTCCAGATGACTTCAAGCAGTGATCTAAATAGGTAAATTGGCCTAATGTATAATTCGTACAGTCTAGCAAATGCACCATTTATAGATAGCGTTTTTATTGAATTTTTTAACACGATTTACACACATTCTATGTATTTTAGACCACGTTTTAATTATTTGTTCTGCAAAATTCTACATCGGATAAAACTCAGATTTTTTGCAAAGGCTCAAAAGATAAAAGTACAGATAGTAGTGACCAAACTTAAGTTATAAATAAAAACATAAAACTTTAAAGTGGTAAATTGCGCTATGTAAAAGATAAGCCCCTCATGTTACAATTGTGAACGTTTAAAACACACAATGCCAGTCTTTTAGTAACTCGTGAACATTTCAGTAGTACACCTTCTTCAGGAGGAAAAAGTATAAATTGTTTGTGGTGCCAAGAAAAAGGTTTAAATGATTAAAGTATATTTAAATACAGACATTACACATGCTTTAATCAGAAAACTATACAGAATTTATAGCACATGCCAATATGATGACACTGCAAGCTATCCCAGAAGCTCCTGTCTTAAGAGTGTGTTCTATCCCAGGTGGTAAAGTTAAACATGATAATCTCAGCATCAGTGACTACGTATGAGGAAACACCTGAGAAATATAATAAAATATTTCAGAACATCAGTTGGTAGAAGTAGTTTAACCAGTGAAGATCAATTATTATTATCAGACAATATCATTATCATAAAACTTAAACAAATAGGGTCTTGTAAGAACTAAGACATTTTTGTGAGAACCAGGTAATACTATGCAAAAAACTTAAAAGATCTCAACGTGATATAAGAAAGTTACACAACAACTGCTTCTAGCATCACAAGGCAATACTTGCTCATCACTCTCACTTAACCATATTTATTTCTCTCATAAAGTTGGCGGCCTAATTCAGTCTTCTCTCATCACCATTCAGTTTTTTTTTTTTCCTCATGGGGGTTAATGAGAGCCTGCTGTCACGTGGTTCCATTCCTATCGTAGAGCCTAATTCTCGGAGCTTCTCTTCCCTATATGTACGTATATTTGTCAGTCCGATTGTCTGAATAGAAGATATGTGAGTGCGGATGCTCATTCTGAAAATAATTCCATAATTTCTTCTTGTTAAGGAGTTGTTAAGGAGTTGTTAAGGAGTTGTTAAGGAGTTGTTAAGGAGTTGTTAAGGAGTTGTTAAGGAGTTGTTAAGAAAAAAAGGTAAAGGTAGTCTCATCGCAGATGCTGTAGGGGAGTGAAGTGTTAGATACTTCACTGTAATAGGCTGAGCATCGAGAGGTGAGGTGACCTGTCACCTTCCTCGCAGCCTTTTCCTTCCCTAGCTGAAGAGCAAAGTCAGGTACTCATTTACACATGGGTAGACTTGAGTGTGACAATACCGTGAAACGAACCCGACATATCTGCCGCGAGAGACCAGCGCTCCAGCCACTCTGTCAATCGTAAGCTCTAAGGAGAAGTATGCTCCTGTTATAGAAGTATGCTCCTGTTATAGAAGTATGCTCCTGTTATAGAAGTATGCTCCTGTTATATCCCACCCTGGGTCTTCTCTATACCAAGTTTCTTTGAAGCTATTTTGTAATTATTGCTTTGATATCTTGACATGTTGCCCTGTCTCCGGATTTATGTGTGTCTCATCCTTCTTTAGCAAGCCTATCTGTCCTCTCATTTTGATATACGTTTTCGTCTCACTTGTCATTGTATTGCCAGAGATCTGTTGGTAACCACGTGGACTAAAACTATATTTGGCAGATATATAATTAGCGTGGATACATCATGTAGTTGCCATGGGTCTCTGATGGCACAAACAAAGAATAGGAATACTGTTCCCATAAACATGTAGTAAGAGGCGAATAACATGAGGATGTCCATGAGGCTGGCAACGTCATCATGTAAAACCAATTGCTACACAAACCATTTCAACAACAGCATAGTTACGTTTTGGTGCAGGCTTCTTGCAAGGGGACCAGCTGTAGTTGTGACTTTATGCTCCATAGGAAGCGAACACGGAAATGGTTGATGATGTGAGAAAGATGAATAATGAGAATAGTAGACTGTAGTGAAATTGACAGAGATACAACGGTAAAATACATCCAAAGATAACATTTAAGGATAAAAACATAATGCGTAGGCTGCGAATAGTACATGATCGCCTAGACCGCGGGTCATCATCCTCCATAATAATTGACTTGCTAGACAGGAGGGGAACGGCGGATAAAAAGGAAAAATATGACTGGAAAGATTGCGTGAGACTAGAAAGGCTAAGGAGACGCAATTGGGGGGGGGGGGGGGAAACGGAGAAAAGTCACGTTTCCCAAGTTGACATAAAAAGTAAGCAACTCGACAGAAGGGACCATAGATATGTTACGCCACAGTCATTTATTGGACGCTTTTGCGATACCAAGCCCTTGATTTGAATTCAGCGGCTAAACGCAGATGTTAGGAATATTACAAAAATTAAAAAGTACTTTTTTCTTAATATTAATGTTAGGAATATAAAAATTAGTTGGCCGGATGGCCTATTCTGAGCAGTGAACTAATATGGTCTTAATTTTACAGACGGATAGATAATATTGAAGATAATGACAAAAGACAGTGTAGTTTACATCATCGACAGACTGTATTGAATCTAAAAGTGTCGCTATTTTGCACAAAAAAAACACGACCTCGAGACGCAGGTGTTCAAATCTACTTGGTATGGAGGAGAGGGGATATTGTGGTGGCTGTGTCTAAAAATAACTTTTAACGACAAAATTTTGGAGGGGAGAGAAAGGTTGGTTCAAAAATCAAGTACATTTTTGTTGCAACACAAGTAGAGACGGACAGACTAACAGATAACCATCCATACTTGACTGAAGCATGACTGAAATGACTTTAGTGTAGGAAATTTGAATTGAAAATAAACCTAGGCAGTGATTGGCCACAGACAATCATATCATTAGCGCTCAGACGCGAAAGTGGGGCCATTCTTCAATAGTTGTTCAGTGATAGACACAGATTTTAAAGTGTGGTGATTTCCATATGAAAGAAAGTGAAAGAAATTTAGGGGCGCCATACTATAGCCAGCAGCTCAGCTGAGTTTTGCTAGCAATTCTGTGTTATTTATTCATAATCTGGTAAGATTGAAATTATTTCCTTATATATTTTGAATATTGTTTCATGTTCGAGTGATTTGATACTGCCATATCGAAATCTAGCCTTACAAACAAGTAGGGATTTGCTCTAGACCCCCCGCCCTAGTCAGGGTCTAGGGACCAACAATGTACATAAACTCCAGCAAGGATTATGCAAGACAGATCAAGTGTTGAGAATAATGAAACATATTACCTATCCTCTTTTAGGGCAGAAAACTAATAAATATTTTTCAGAATCTATAGTCTGGGAGGATCTATCTGATGTAAAACCACCATGGTGAATGTGCTGTTTGGTCAGAGAGATCTGACCTGTCTGTATGATGTGGTTGTTGTGTCAGTGTTGTGTCCAGACGTGGGTAGAGAATAGATTTTGACACATGGCCCATACTTTGATTGCAGAGCTGTGAGTTTCTGTTGTCAACAAAGCAGTGTCTATTCAGTTGGTGACTTTACTCGAGTGTATCTGTGCAGTACTTGTGACAGAGACCACCATTATTGCCCGCCAGCACGGAGAGGTGGGACCACCTGATTTCAGCACCAGAGCTACAACTACAAGATGAGTGAGCCTCTGGTCTGCTGGACATTCACCAACGCTGTGTAGTTACTAATACCCCCATAAAAATTCCCACCATTTTCTGGACACTGTGTAGTCAATATAGACAGGTGTGATGAGGCCACACCAACAGCACAAACATTAACTATCCTCCCAAGTAGATGACTACTAGAACATTTTAATAAAACTAACTAGTATAGTACATATATATGTACACTATTGCATTTATGATATAATATTCCATGCATTTCTTTCATAATCTCTAAATCCTTTTAAGTTCTGGTCAACCTAAAAATTGATCCAGAACAAAATAAATGTAATATAATTCTATCAAAAATTTTTACACTATTGAGTTAGTTCAGTGTGTTGTAATATTTGTTAAATATTATTAGTTTTGTTAAATATCTGTGGGTATATCTATAACCTATTACACCACACTACATATCATAACCCTAGACACTTTACGTAGCCACATTCATTAAAAAAAATTAAGTGTGAGGTCGTAGTGGTAGCAAGAAAGGCCTTCTGACAATTCTCAACTACATTTTATCTCAGGAGCCTTCACAGCTGGCCTCATACAATTACATTTAGTAATATCAACATCATACAATACCATCCACACCACTACATAAATTGGGGTCTTGTCCAGGGATAATTAGCCCAACAGTAATATTAGGATCTCCTGGTGGGAGAAATAAAAGTAGGGAAATAAATTGTAAAATTTCCTTTAAAATTAAAAGTGTCCCTGCAGATAAAAGTTGGTGAATCTTCACAGCCAGTAATAATTAATTAGTTAACTGGTTAGTTAGAATTAGTTAGACTATAGTCATAAGAAGTACTTAGTGTATTTACTGGGTAGAGATTTATCTTGTATATTATTATATTGTCTAAAAAGTATGGCGGAGCTGGCAAAATTTAGATCAGCTGCTGTGCTCACCGCGAAGGAGATGGGAATGGATGGTCAGATTTTAATTCAATACGTAACGGCTGAATGTGATAAATATATTGAAAGGGAAGATAGAAAGGTAGCTGAAGAGAAGAGGTTACAAATTGAGGCTGATAGAGAAATTAAGAGGCTGCAGATTGAGGCAGAAGAAAAACGACAGCAAAGGGAGGCAGAAGAAAAACGACAGCAAAGGGAGGCAGAAGAAAAAAGGTTGACTGCCGAAAGGGAGGCAGAAGATAGAAGATTGCAAAGGGAGCACGAATTACGACTAAGGGAGCTGGAATTACAAGGCCAGGCTCCTGAAAATGGTGCCAGCCCTTTTGCCTCAGATGCTACGCCCAGTCTGGGAGCCTCAAACTCAGCTATGGGGTTTCATTTAGACCATTTTGTTGAAAAAGACGATGACATAGAGGGGTACCTAGGACGTTTTGAGTTATTAGCTACTACATATGGGTTAGAAAGAGAGAGGTGGAGCTTAAAGCTATCACAAGGATTGAGAGGTACTTCTTATGAAGTATTTGCTAAAATGAACAGGGAAGACCAAGACAATTATGACATGTTAAAGCAGGCTTTGTTATTAAGATACGAGAAGATGGTGAATTTTATCGTAAGAAATTTAGAAATGCCAAACTGTTGTCTGGGGAGACATACCACCAATTCTCTGCTAGACTAGAAACCTATTTGGAGAAATGGACGGCTCTGGGGAAGACCCAAGATCTTAAAGAAATGATCATGATTGAGCAATTGAGAGAGTCCATGGCTCCAGACATGAGAAAATTTCTCATGGAACAAGGTGCAGAGAAGTTGGGGGAAATTTTAAATGTTGCTGAGAGGTATCAGGCAGCTCAGGCAGAGGTAAGTGGTGCTAAAAAGAAGCACATAGACAATTTTAAAGCTCCACAGCAATTTAATAAATTTGATACTAGAGAGCAGGGAAATAAAGGTAGGACAAACTTTGAGCGGCCAAGAAATGACTATCGGGACAGAAACTCACAGTTCAATGACCAAAAGTTCAATGAAAGAAAACCGTTGAACCAAGGAAAAAGATGGTGTAAATGGTGCAAGAAGGATAACCATAACACCGAATTTTGTAGAAGGAAACCTTCAAACATTGCTGCAATGAAGTCGGGGACGCAAAGATTAAAGGTTAATCCTAAGGGACAACAGGAACCTTATCACCCCATAGTTTGTGAGGATGTTATTTGTAATGGGGTCACCATAAGGTGCCTTTATGATACAGGTTTGGATTATGATTCAGTTGTGAAGTCTAGCCTAGTGGACCCAAGTCAGTATACCACAGAAACAGTGGAAATACAAGGGGCGACTAAGGACATACCACTCATGACACTTCCCATCGCAAGGATAACGGTGAAAACTCGCTATGTGGAAGGAGAAATCAGAGCAGCAGTGATAGATGAACCAATCTACCCTCTGATATTGGGGTGTAGATACGTCTTCTTGGGGAATCCCGAGAAACCTGTGATCATGGCGACAGTGCAGACCAGGTCACAGAAGAAGGAGGAAGAAGGTGAACCTATAAATGCTCATCCAGAGGAGATGAGGAAGGCGCAGGCTGAGGATAGGACACTCAAGCCATGTTTTAAAAAATTGACCAAATGCCACACACCTCCGAGCAAGGGGGAATATTTCATGAAGAACAAACTCTTATACAGGAAGGCCGGAACTGGAACAAATGGTCACAACCAGCTGGTTCTTCCCACTTCATATAGAGATAAAGTGATGGAACTCGGGCATGCGATTCCCTTCAGTGGTCACATGGGGATCAGCGCCACAGGACAGCGTATAGCTTGTCATTACTTCTGGCCAGGGATAACGGAGGATATAAAAAGATATGTCAAATCCTGCCCAGAATGTCAAAGGGTAGCTCCAAAGCACTGGACTGCTCCTGCAACTCTAGGGGAAATGCCCATAGTGGGAACACCTTTTGAGAGGGTTGCAGTGGATATTGTAGGACCTCTCACTCGGACCAAGAGGAGGAACAGTTACATCCTTACTCTGGTGGCCACTTGTTCTATGTGGGGAGAGGCGGTAGCCCTGCCATCAATTGATTCAAAACATGTAGCAGAGGCACTACTTACAATATTTACCCGATTAGGATTCCCGCATCAAATCTTGACGGATAATGGTTCTCAGTTCAAGGGGAAACTAACGGAAGAAGTTTTTAAGCTATTTCAAGCCAGACACTTTCATTGTAGTCCGTACCATCCACAAGGGAACGGCCAGGTAGAGAGGTTCAACGGGACTCTCATTTCTATCCTGAGAAAGCTGGAAAACGAAAAACCGGATCTGTGGGATCAATTCCTGCCCGCCGCATTGTTTGCGTACCGGGAGGTACCACATAGTTCAACCGGGATGGCTCCCGCAACTCTGCTATTTGGGAGGCCAATAAAAGGTCCTTTAGAAGCTTTATTAAGGACCTGGACAGATGAGAAGGCGGAAGAGACTGTTCCCTCATCGTATCAATACGTGAACGAACTGACCACTCGTTTGAAAGCTGGATGGAAACTGGCAAATGATAATTTGAAACAAGCCAGGAAGAAACATGCAGCATATTTTAATAGGAAGGCAAAGGACAGGGAACTGGCAGTCGGAGAGAAGTGCTGCTTCTACTACCGGGAAGCCAGAATAAATATTACAAATTGGTTGGCAAGGTCCATATACGGTTCTAGAGAAGGTGTCTAGAACAAACTATAAAATTGACAAAAAGGGGAAGGAGAAAGTTTATCATGTAAACCTGTTAAAGAAGTATCTGGACAGACCACTCCAGGAACGCACCCCCTTATTGACCTTGGCTATTGCAACCCAGATGCAAAAAGAACCACTCACCTCACATGAATACCCATTACATCCTTGTGAAACAGCAGCACAGGTAAAAGTCAGTAAGCACCTGACTAAAAACCAGAGGGAGAGAGTTCAACAGGTTCTGGAGGAACATACAGATGTATTAACAGATAAACCAGGCCATACAAATTTGCTACAGTATGACATGAAACTGGTAGACTCAAACCCAATCTGTAGGAGAGCCTATTCTATTCCGTTCGCGAAGGAGAAGGCATTGAAGGAAGAAATAGAGTATTTGTTGAAGGAGGGGATTATTTCGCACAGTGAATCATCTTTTAGTTCTTGTGTCGTTTTGTTGAGAAAACCGTCTGGGGAACACAGACTGTGCATAGATTACAGGAAACTGAATGCTGTCACAGAAGGACAAGTGGATCGATTACCAGACACAAAACAGTTATTTGCCAGACTGAACAAGGCAAAATACTTTTCAAAGGTGGATCTTAGTAAAGGCTATTACCAGATCCCAGTGAAGCCTGAAGTGAGACCTTATTTGGCTTTTAGCACTTCGGATGGACATTATGAATTCAATATGCTACCATTCGGACTGAAAAATGCTCCGAGTGTGTTTTCAAGGATGATGCGCAAATTGTTGGATCCCCTGAATAACCCATGTATCACGAATTTCATGGATGATATTCTCGTCGCCACAGAGACATTTGAAGAACACATTGAAGCTCTGGAGATGTTGTTTGATAGATTTCGGGAGGCGAACTTAACTGCTAGGCCAACAAAATGTTGTATTGGATGCAAAGAGTTGGAATTCTTGGGACACACTGTATATCAGGGTAATATGACCCCTGATCCTAAGAACTTGGAAAAACTGCAGAGAGCACCTAGGCCGCAAACAAAAAAGGACGTGCGCTCATTTGTGTCGTTATGCGGATTTTATCAGAAATACATCAAGAATTTTAACGCTATTTGTGCTCCTCTGACTGATCTGACTCGCAAGGGACTTCCAGATAAAATTATTTGGACTGCACAATGTGAACTAGCGTTCCAAGAGTTAAAGGAAAAACTCACTAGCAAGCCTATTCTCAAACTGCCTGATTGACACAGGACTTTGTCTTAAGAACCGATGCAAGTAATGTGGGACTCGGAGGGGCTTTGTTGCAAAGATCATCTTCACCTGATGGGGAACTTAAACCAGTCGCTTATGCAAGCCGCAAATTGAATAAGGCGGAACAAGGATACTCCACAAGCGAAAAAGAATGTTTAGCATTAATCTGGGCAATAAAGAAGTTTCAAATCTATCTGTATGGTAGGACTTTTGTGGTGGAGACGGACCATCAGCCTCTCGTGTTCTTGTCTCAGGCTAAGCATGAAAACGCAAGATTGCTGAGGTGGTCTTTATTGCTTCAACCTTATCAGTTCAGTATCCAATATATCCCAGGCAAATTGAATGTCGGTGCAGATTTCCTCAGTCGGCACCCCTGTGATCAAAATTAGAGTAGTGGCAGACGTGAGGAGTAATTTTACCTATGTGTATCGCTGGTTTTGGAACTTGCCGTAGGCATGTTTTCAAGTGGGGAGATGTGTAGTGAAATTGACAGAGATACAACGGTAAAATACCTCCAAAGATAACATTTAAGGATAAAAACATAATGCGTAGGCTGCGAATAGTACATGATTGCCTAGACCGCGGGTCATC
This sequence comes from Oreohelix idahoensis, assembly GCA_024509875.1. Lineage (NCBI taxonomy): Eukaryota > Metazoa > Mollusca > Gastropoda > Stylommatophora > Oreohelicidae > Oreohelix > Oreohelix idahoensis. Next base: position 70,726 of record JAMPIV010016674.1, read on the forward strand.
ATCCTCCATAATAATTGACTTGCTAGACAGGAGGGGAACGGCGGATAAAAAGGAAAAATATGACTGGAAAGATTGCGTGAGACTAGAAAGGCTAAGGAGACGCAATTGGGGGGGAAACGGAGAAAAGTCACGTTTCCCAAGTTGACATAAAAAGTAAGCAACTCGACAGAAGGGACCATAGATATGTTACGCCACAGTCATTTATTGGACGCTTTTGCAATACCAAGCCCTTGATTTGAATTCAGCGGCTAAAACGCAGATGTTAGGAATATTACAAAAATTAAAAAGTACTTTTTCTTAATATTAATGTTAGGAATATAAAAATTAGCTGGCCGGATGGCCTATTCTGAGCAGTGAACTAATATGGTCTTAATTTTACAGACGGATAGATAATATTGAAGATAATGACAAAAGACAGTGTTGTTCACATCATCGACAGACTGTATTGAATCTAAAAGTGTCGCTAATTGCACAAAAAAAACACGACCTCGAGACGCAGGTGTTCAAATCTACTTGGTATGGAGGAGAGGGGATATTGTGGTGGCTGTGTCTAAAAATAACTTTTAACGACAAAATTTTGGAGGGGAGAGAAAGGTTGGTTCAAAAATCAAGTACATTTTTGTAGAAACACAAGTAGAGACGGACAGACTAACAGATAACCATCCATACTTGACTGAAGCATGACTGAAATGACTTTAGTGTAGGAAATTTGAATTGAAAATAAACCTAGGCAGTGATTGGCCACAGACAATCATATCATTAGCGCTCAGACGCGAAAGTGGGGCCATTCTTCAATAGTTGTTCAGTGATAGACACAGATTTTAAAGTGTGGTGATTTCCATATGAAAGAAAGTGAAAGAAATTTAGGGACGCCATACTATAGCCAGCAGCTCAGCTGAGTTTTGCTAGCAATTCTGTGTTATTTATTCATAATCTGGTAAGATTGAAATTATTTCCTTATATATTTTGAATATTGTTTCATGTTCGAGTGATTTGATACTGCCATATCGAAATCTAGCCTTACAAACAAGTAGGGATTTGCTCTAGACCCCCCGCCCTAGTCAGGGTCTAGGGACCAACAATGTACATAAACTCCAGCAAGGATTATGCAAGACAGATCAAGTGTTGAGAATAATGAAACATATTACCTATCCTCTTTTAGGGCAGAAAACTAATAAATATTTTTCAGAATCTATAGTCTGGGAGGATCTATCTGATGTAAAACCACCATGGTAAATGTGCTGTTTGGTCAGAGAGATCTGACCTGTCTGTATGATGTGGTTGTTGTGTCTGTGTTGTGTCCAGACGTGGGTAGAGAATAGATTTTGACACATGGCCCATACTTTGATTGCAGAGCTGTGAGTTTCTGTTGTCAACAAAGCAGTGTCTATTCAGTTGGTGACTTTACTCGAGTGTATCTGTGCAGTACTTGTGACAGAGACCACCATTATTGCCCGCCAGCACGGAGAGGTGGGACCACCTGATTTCAGCACCAGAGCTACAACTACAAGATGAGTGAGCCTCTGGTCTGCTGGACATTCACCAACGCTGTGTAGTTACTAATACCCCCATAAAAATTCCCACCATTTTCTGGACACTGTGTAGTCAATATAGACAGGTGTGATGAGGCCACCCCAACAGCACAAACATTAACTATCCTCCCAAGTAGATGACTACTAGAACATTTTAATAAAACTAACTAGTATAGTACATATATATGTACACTATTGCATTTATGATATAATATTCCATGCATTTCTTTCATAATCTCTAAATCCTTTTAAGTTCTGGTCAACCTAAAAATTGATCCAGAACAAAATAAATGTAATATAATTCTATCAAAAAATTTTACACTATTGAGTTAGTTCAGTGTGTTGTAATATTTGTTAAATATTATTAGTTTTGTTAAATATCTGTGGGTATATCTATAACCTATTACACCACACTACATATCATAACCCTAGACACTTTACGTAGCCACATTCATTAAAAAAATTAGGTGTGAGGTCGTAGTGGTAGCAAGAAAGGCCTTCTGACAATTCTCAACTACATTTTATCTCAGGAGCCTTCACAGCTGGCCTCATACAATTACATTTAGTAATATCAACATCATACAATACCATCAAACACCACTACATAGACAGAAACCCAAAAACACACGGAGAAGGGAATTATAGATAAGTCTTTAAAGAGATGTAACGTAGTGATTAGTGCACTGTCTTCCCAGCTCTGCGGTTCTGGTTCGATCCTAAGTTGAAGTAGGATTTTGTGGACAACAAATGGCCCTGGGGTCGATCGAGCCTCATGACTTGGGTACCAGAGCAACTCTGGGAAGGTTTAACCCGGTTGCATGATGCTGACCACATCGTTTGTGATGATGGTCAAGAAAATATGGGCCTAACGCCATGTTTCCTATATGTCTTAATGGGTAGGTCACGTGATCTTTTATCTCATTCATTTAAAGGGATAAAGAAGTCATACAAAGACATTCAATGGATGGCACGTGACAGGAAGGCTTGGCACGTGACAGGAAGGCTTGGCACGTGACAGGAAGGCTTGGCACGAGAAGGAAGGCTTGGCACGTGACAGGAAGGTTTGGCACGAACATATTGAAGACACATGAACCACAGAGAGCTAAAAGGTAATGATATAGTTTGAGTTACCCATGTTAACACCGTTCCCACTTGGTTGTTCAATGATCTGCCAGTAAGTCCTGTTGCTAGTTGACCCACTGACTCCATTGATTGTGGTTATAAAGTATCCCAGAGTGCCATGGAAGTCAGCAGAATACCTGCAAATAAATGGTCAATATGGGCTATAGATGTATTCAAATTTATGGTCATCATTTTCATCATAATCAACAATAATACAGTTATCATCAACACGATTGACATTGCTTTGTGTACACAGAAAATGATTTGAAAGACAAACAAAGAATATAACGACTGAGCCCTTGGTCATGCCGTAAGAGCCGACTAATATGAGGTGGTGCAAATGGCTGGCAACTTAATCTTGTAAAAGTAATCACTACAGAAACTCCTGCTACAAAAGTATATAAAAGCTTTGATGTAGCTTCCTGCAAGGAGGCCAGAAGCAGTGAAGACTCCATGTTCCCAACGGAGTATAATGGGAAACAACTTTGATGAAGTTGATACTGGCAATATTTTTTCCTCCCAACACCCCCAACAGAAAAGGTATGCCTGCAAACGAGACACTGAAACAGTATATCAACAGTATATTAATCAATCAGTAAATCGATTAATCTATCAGTCAATACCCTTTAGGTTCCCAAGGAGAATGGGCCTTCAACAAACACATGTAAAGTCCTTTTGTCTCGTACCATCAGCTCAAGGTTTCTCCAATTGGGCACGCAGGCCCGTCTGACATTCTGCCCTTCCTTCCTCTCGTCTGTTATACTGATTTCATTTATTCTCACATGCATTTTACCCATCAATGTCAAGGAATTCAACGTTGTAAAGGTAAAATAATAGATAGATAGATAGATAGATAGATAGATAGATAGATAGATAGATAGATAGATAGATAGATAGATAGATAGATAGATAGATAGATAGATAATCTATCTATCTATCTATCTATCTATCTATCTATCTATCTATCTATCTATCTATCTATCTATCTATCTATCTATCTATCTATCTATCTATCTATCTATCTATCTATCTATCTATCTATCTATCTATCTATCTATCTATCTATCCATCTATCTATCTGTCTCTCTGTCTATCTATTTCTTTTTTAAATTTTATTTTATTTTATTATAATGTTTGTTTAATGAAAAATACTTAATTTTGATTATGACTACATACTGTAACCGTTCGCTGTTTATAACCTTTATAATGTTGCATGCCTTTATATTAATGCTTTAAGTAACATGTGGGAATGAAAGGATATAATATGCAAGATAAGTGAGAGTGGAAGGGCCTGCGCGCCCAATTCTTAACCCTTCGAAAATAAAGTTTGTTCGTTCGTTCGTTCGTTCCATATCATCATATTTATTTTTTATTTCTGTCTGTAGCTCTCTTTGTTGATTTTATATGGCTACAAATAATTTAGGGCATGCTTCTGCGACGTATATTAAAAATTAAAATGTGTGTGTATATATATATCTATGTATTTATATATTGTCGTAGATTTTAGGATAGGAGAATTAAGACTAGGGGTGGGTCCCTTCTGAATAGGTTAGAATAGGTGATAGTCACGGTGAGAGTTAGTAAAATGAAATAGACTTTCCACAAGTGAGATGATAGACTGTGATATAGAGGCTGTCTCTGAAAAAAATCGAGGAAATCTTCTCTCTTTCACCTATCCTCTACGACAGCTTTAAAGGCGTCAGACAGTCTAAACACAGATATATATATATATATTAATATCTCTCTATCTACTCACGGGCACGCTCATACACGTGACGACAGTTAAACACACAGACGTGGGAAAACTATAACAATGATATATGTATTCTAGAACGAGCTGACCAACACGATTATTAAGTTCAAGAGAGATTTTAAATTATCATTTAGAATCTTCTCACAACACCAAAGAAATACATCAAGGAAAAAACATATACAAATAGTCATAAAATTCAAGAAAATGCTACAAGGATGATGACCCGTTCGAATCTTACTCTAGGTTTAGCCCACAGCCCCGTTAAGAGAACAGATGATGGCCCAAAGAGTTATAGATACATAGGGTTGAGTCTAAGAGGTTTCTTTCTTTCTCGTAAATGTATGAACAGAGTTGGATAATCTGATTTAGCCTAAGAAAAAAAGAAACTCTAGCATTTGTAACAAATTCTGCAGATTAAAAAAAAGTTAAGACAGCAAATGGGTGACAATAATACACCGGTAAAATAACACTCAGACCTGTGTACTCTCATTCATTCAGCCATGGCCATGCTCTCACATATATACTCACAACTTTGCTCGTTGCCTCTGGGAACATAATAATTCTAGGACCTTCACACAGACCTGAAAATGCAGTCATCGACCAAGAAATCCCCAGTTCCAAAAGACGTACTGAACTCTCTGTCTCAGGGAACGATTCCTTGGGTGTTCTAATTTTTTCGAATGTCTGATTAAGTCGCATAAAATTCGTCCAGGCACGAAAGTTAGCAGAGCACAATGTCATTAGCTTTGGATTCTAGGATTTAAGGAATGTCAGATCGGTGTCTTCTTTCAGGAAGGTACTATATTTGGTCACCACAATACTAGTAACAATCTCTGTCGGAATTTTAATGTTATTCTTGTATTTTTTTTTCTCGCCGCCAGGCAGCATGTACATTTAAATTTGTGGAGCAATATGAACTGGCTCAAAAGCCCAATATATATTTCTAGTCTTTAGAAACCGTTAGTGGGATTGCTATTACTGTCTCTCTCTGATGGCATATGCACTGTCAGACCAGTGTTACTTGAAACAAAACAAAACCCACGTGGTTAAAGATAGGAAATGTCTATGCTTCTCACCAATATGTCTCGTTACTAAACGCTGGCAAGTTGGGTACCACAGTTACACTATATACAAGAAAGAACACATATCAAATAATTTACATATATGTACTCAATATAACTTACATTTAAATAGCAAGCCAACCGCTTGACTTATAATTTAAAACTTCCCGAGAAATAAGTTATATAAAAAAAATCGATCATCATGAATTAGGAATATCATGCGTATTCCGTCAGTCAGTCCAATTTCACTATGTCGCATCTAGCATTTATAAGTTTTTTTTTATAAAAACAGTTTCGACAGAGTATTAAATTAGCACGTTAAAACAAATCCTGTGTTGCCGGGGCCCGAAATTTAACGCAAATATAGTAACACTGCACCCTACCACGCATGTCGTAAAAAGTAAACTAAGGAGGGTTGGGCATGGGGCTGTTTATTACCAATCCCGTTAAAAACTTTGCACAGGGGGCTGATCACCTGCTTGCCAACAAATCTGATTTGGAAAAACGATAGATTGTTTGGTCTGTTTCTGTTAGCACAAAACGCACTAACGTGTGGAAACAGCGATAGATTGATCAAATTGTTTTAAAAAAGTTAACATCCCGCCACTAGGCGTACTGGCCACATACTGCTTTGCCGGTTGGTGGCTAAGGTTGGAAGAAGAAGAAGAAAGAAGATTAGCCGTTAAATTAAATTCCTTATAGCTACTTGTTTAGTAAGCTAAAGATATAATTTATTATGTATTCCACTGTATGCGTCACTAGCAAAATAATACAAACTATAAATTAGTTTCTCTGCAGGAAAAATCTAACTAGAGAAATAGCTAAGCGATTAAGCACTTTAAACACTACACACAATACTAAATATATATAATATATTAATATACCTCAAACACAGAAGTTACTAAGAACTTAAACCACTTCGACCAAACTAAAGGCCATCTCTATTAACAGAGATTATTTAGAAATCGAACGAAGGTTGTTCTAGTCTAACTGCCAAGTTACTGAGTGAAATGAAATAAAGTTTCAAACGTGGGTTAATATTTTAAACCAGACAAAGGATGAACCCACTGTTTTAAAACCCTCTCGCCCCGATCTCTCTCCCTTCTCATAACAGCTACGTTTATCTTCCCTCATGTCGTAACAGCCATCAGTGACCGAGAGCGCGCGTGTGTTGCAAATCTCAGACAACCGTCTGCAGTGTATGGGCGATTTTCACACTTCGCCGGAGCTATTTCGACGAAACGCTCGCGGTTTACTGAAAAATGAAGACACTCCGTCTACCTGCCGTGTCCGGTGGAGTGAATTATCACACCACAGGCCCAGAACTCAGCCGATAGAAAACCTGTCCCCGGGGAAACTGTAGACAGCTGTCTCGTTCCTGCACTGTGAGGAGGCCGTGTTTGACACCTTACGCTAGTGTCGGGTGAAAATGGTAGACCAAAAGTCTGCTCTTTAGTCTGGGTATGAAACATAATCACACCTTTCGTCTACTGACATCTATGTAATAGAATTACGTATCCCATTATGAGAAAAACACAAGGTAAAGTTTTTTTTTTTGAGGATACTGAAGAAAATATATTTCGCAAACGAATGGATGCAAAATATACAGGAAAAAGGAATTAAAGAGAGATAACAAACTTAAAGAATTTCGGGTGAAAGAATAGGAAGACGCTATAAGCAATTTAATGATCAAAACCTACATGACAGGACGTCCCCCCTTAAGATATGGAAGCACTCCATGTCTACGTTATGGAATTAAATTTCCTATAACCGTAGCTTCGGGGTGTCTGTCTTCTTCCCTCTCATCTTCCCCCCTCCCTCTCTGTGCAAGTCCTACTCATGAAGTACTGCCCCAACGTTTTCCTTCCTCTGGAATGTCTCCCATGCGCGCTTGAAAGAGCGTCGCCGCTTCTGACATTTTTCAAAGATTTCCTGTGTGTGCAGTGGAGTTTCCCTGCCACTATCGTCATCTTCGTCAGTTTTGGCGATCGTCAGGAGATGGTCGGAGGTCGGCACCGGTTTTTCCAAGTATCTCTTTAAGAGATTTAAATGGAAAACCTTCTCCTTTCCTTGAATAGAGATCTGGTAGTTAGCCTTAGAAATCTTTTTTAGGACGGTAAACGGCCCTTGCCATCCGATCTTCAGTTGGTTGTTTCCGGATGGGAGTAACACCAAAACTTTCTCTCCTGCTTCCAGTTCTCTTTCTTTCGCGACTTTCCTGTATCGGTTAGCGTGCTTTGTGCGTGCTCGCTTAAAGTTAGTCGTTGCTAGGTCCCACCCTAGTTTCAACCTTTCCTTTAAAACCGACACATATTTACTTGCTGAGACAACTGTCTCCTTTGCCTTCTCGTCTGTCAGAGACTGAAGTAAGGCTTCAAGTGGCCCCTTAATGGGTCTGCCGAATAAGAGTGTAGCTGGCGGAAATCCTGTGGAAATATGAGGAGATTCTCTGTAGCCAAATAATGCTGCAGGAATACAGAGATCCCAATCTTCAGGTTTCACTTGTGCCAGTTTACTTAGCATCATGTTGAGGTTTCCATTTACACGTTCCACGAGCCCATTTCCGGCCGGAGTATATGGCTTTGTGTAGATGTGTTGGGTCCTCAAGATCTTCACGATCTCATCCATTAACAGGTTTCGGTATGGGGATCCGTTATCCGTCAACACTTGTTGAGGGAATCCCAACCGAGTGAAAATCTGCACGAGGGCTTCTGCGACATGCTTGGCATCTGCGCATGTTAGCGGTATAGCTTCTGCCCATAAAGTGCATGTATCGACTAAGGTCAGGATGAACCTGTTCCTTCTTTTAGTCCTTTCGAAAGGCCCTAAAATGTCGATCACAACCCGTTCGAATGGTGTTCCCACTATTGGCATTTCACTATTGGCATTTGTCCCATGTGGTACACGTTGGCACTGGGCACAGGTGTACCGTATGCTCAATAATGAACAGCCGCTTTGATCACGCCTCTGACAAAGTCAGAGTGTATCTCCACCAATGCAATGGGAAGCGCTGTAGGTGCCTCACTCTTAGAAACTCCACAAAGTTTGACGGTCTCTCCTGTCTCTTGACCGGGTTTAACCAGGTTTCTGGCAACAATGCAATCGTAAGAAAGCCCCGTGTCGAATAAACAAAGACTTTGAGAACCGTTCAAAATAACAGTACCTCGCATTGAGGGTCTATCCCCAACAGGTTGGGAATCACTGTCAATAATTCCACCTTGCGAGACTGTTAATAAGCATCCGATGCGTTTCGGCTCGGTGTGCTCGGTCTGATCATATGTCCCATGCTCAGGGGTTCTCCCTTTGCCACCTTGACCTTTCTGGCCACGCTGCCATGTAGGGCGGTCGGGTTGATCAGACTGTTTGGGGTGGTTGGGGTACTTGTTCTTGTAGAACTTGGATTTTTCAGGAGGGGGGTTTTGAGGTCCAGTTTCTCTGTGGTTATTTTGATTAAAAGCCTGAGAAGATTGCTCTAGATTATTTTTTCGAAAATGCTCCTCTGTCGGTTTCCGCTTTGGGGCCGGTAGTTCAGCCAGCGCATTATGGTAACGCTCAGACTTTTCTAAAATGTCTTCAAGTTTTTCTGCCCCTTGCTCAGCTAGAAATCTCCGGGTATCAGCAGACAAAGTGTTCTTTATTTGTTCTGTTAAAACAAATTCCTCAAGACCTTCATAGGTAGAGGGGAGCTGCGAGAGCTCAAGGCACTTTGTCAAATATCTCTTTAGACGGGAAGAGAACTGGTGAAAAGATTCATAATTCTCCTTTCTGCTGTTGCGAAACAGTTGCAAAAACTTGCGCGCGTTCATTTCAAAGCGCTCCAGTAACGCTTTCTTCAACACATCATAGTTGTCTTGTTGGCCACTTTCCAGTTTAGAATAAACATCGTAAGCAGAACCTTTAAGGGCCTGGGAAAGTTTCATACACCAACGCGACCTCTCTAAACCGTACAGAGTTGCAATTTTCTCAAATTTTTCTAACCATGTGTCATACTTCTCATTTGGACAGGGGAAAGACTCAAGAGTGAAAGACATAGCGTTGAGTTGAAGAGATTGAGTGTTATCAGGGTCAGTTAAGGAAGAATGAGGAGAAGACTCTCCATTGCTGGAGGTAGAGGCAGCGCCACGACCTTGGAATTCTAGAGTTTTAAGAGCCAACTCGTGCTGTCTCTGTTTCTCTTTTTCCTCAAGCTGTCTCTCCTTCTTTCTTTCCTCATGCTGCATCCTGCGAATTTCCATTTCCTCGTTGTTACGTGCAGTCTTTGATATCTTACAATATTATACATAGGTAATTTTTATGTGCTTAAGGGAAAGTCATTATTGAGTTACTTCCCTTGAAAGTTGTGCCATCTCTTCGATCAAATTCCGCGGATAAATCCATTTTACTGCGATTTATTCGTTGTTTGGGTAATAATAGATTGTTCTTGCTTCAGAATATCTATGGCCTGAATTTATGTGTATTGTTTGTCTGAGTAGGACGAGTCTGTCTTATATCTGTATATCTTTACATATCTAAGTCGAACTATATGTTCTGTTGTCTCTAGAGAGGTCAAAGGCTATTCGGCGGATGTGTCGCTAGAGTGTGGTGTGATTTGGCTTCGTCCTGATAGGGACTGTGTGTTTCCTATGTCGGCCTGTCGCCGGGAAAAAGTGATCTCAGTATTTGTGGGGAAAGTGATAGTCGTCTAGACCTATCGTGTATGCTTTACCCCAGTGTTTATTCATATTGCCAAGGAATGGCAGTTCCATATTTCCTCTACCAAGGTAATCAAAGACACTCTTATGAACTCTCGATCGAAGCCACCATTTTCGATAGTTACGATTTGAATGTCTAAGAGAATATATTTGACTCGATGAAAACGACTTCGATTCCTAGCAGCACTATATTCTGTAGAATGCAGTCAATTGTTCATGATCAAATCTACAGAGCAATGCAATGTTTTATGAATGACTAACTTTAGGACAGATTCATTATCTGCATCCAAACGTGAGTGACAGTTCACGAGTGAAGCCATCTTGGAACCAAAACATGTAGCGACTTTCAAGAAGAGAAAGGGGATGCCCGTATTATCGCTTGTTTAGTCCAGAGATCACTGCTACACATGAGAGCCCGTTATTAGCGGTTCAATATTATTATATGAAAAAAATATGTACTGAACATTATGTGGGAGAATCGTCGCTAAACGAGATTAGGTTTAGAAGCCATCTGAAATATTGTTTATAAGCTGACGTGCTCAGTCAGTGAAGTCAGATGATTATATGTATGGGCGATGCTGAGGGCTTGGCTACTGACAGTCCATTATAATATTAATCTACATGAGTGCCCATGTAACATAACATTGCAGGACCATTTATCCACTGTACTATGATGTATTATGCCAACCTGTGATTTGTCACTATCTGTGCTGTCGAGTGTGTACGTCCAATTAAACTTTAGAAAAGGTACACAGTCGTTGGTGTCGATGACTTCCAGTCATACATGAGTGTGAGAAAAGAACATTTGTCAACAACACGAACCCTTATCATCATTCGCACATTGTACACTCAATCCATGTCTACACACCACTGCGTAGGTCAAGTTGACATTCCATACACTACAGTGGAGCAAACAACACCATAGAGATCTTATCAACTGATGATGATGATGATGTCTGCTTCCATCCACTTATATCTATCTTTTGGTGGATATCATTAACGGGAATAAAAATCCAACATTATCAACCTTATCAACTGGTGGACCAGCTTTCTGGGTTTGACCTCGCAGAAGTTCAGAAGTCAACAGATTACCGATACCAGACCGTTTCCTGTGGCTGATACGACACACTTGCAGTATTGGTTTGCTCTTTGTCAACACTTCGTCACGTGACCTGTCAAGTGAATGCAGTATGTAGGCCAGCGTTGTTGACAGTTTTACATTAGACATTACAAAGTTTCACAGAACAGTTGGATCAATTCTTGTCAATGTTAACAGGAAGACAGTATTTGTGTACTAAGAAGTCCTATTTTCATCGATGGATCTTCTTGTTTCATGTTATTTGTTTGTATAGTATGTTAGTTTCTATGTCAGCGGGTTGTGTTTAAGGTTGGGCGGCGTCCTCACAACAGAATATCCCACGTCATAGAGGGTCCGTTGTGGGCGTTTTCTATAGGTGCAATTTTCTTGATTGAAAATTTGCTGCGACAACTGTTGCTTTTGTGTTAGCTGTGAAGACTGTAATTATTGTTATTTTTGTAATATTTCTTTGTTCTTTAGTTTTGTTTTGAGTTGTTTGTAATTTGTTGGTCTACTCTTTTCTATCTTTCAGTTCTATTCACAATTTATATTCATATATTGTGACGTCATTTGTGTTGTTATTCTTTGCAGATTCAGTGATTATTTTCATTGATTTCCCTATTTAATTTATTTTGATTTCTGCAAACGTTCTTGTATTGTCAGTCCTATTTGTACTTTATGTATTCTGTTGGTTGACATATGTTTTATATAGGTATATTTCATAAGACACAATTGCCTGCACTGCACTTGGATTATGGTATAAACCAGTACCTGATTATTATTACTATTATACAAGACCTTATTAAAGGCTTGTGACCCACAGATATTGGGATAGTATACTGATTAATCAAGTCATTGAGAACTTGTGGTATTATTATTGATTCAGGTGATTAGTATTATTGTTAGACATCATGTCTACTTTAGAATACTTCATTACACAAGGGAAAGCCCTTGATAAGACTGGTCAACAATTAGAACAATGGGCAGTTGCTCAATATGACAAAGCATTAGCTGCAGAAGAGAGAAGAGCTATGGCAGAAGAGAAAAGATTAGCTGCAGAAGAAAGAAAAGCTATGGCGGAAGAGAAAAGATTAGAAAGAGAAGCTGAGGCTGCTGCTGAACAAAAGAAATTGCAGATGCAGGTGGAGGAAAGGAGATTTGAAGCTGAACAAAAAAAATTAGAAAGAGAAGCTGCGGCTGAACAAAAAAGATTAGACAGTGAAGCTGAACAAAAAAGATTAGACAGGGAAGCTGAAAAAAAAAGATTAGACAGGGAAGCTGAACAAAAAAGATTAGACAGTGAAGCTGAACAAAAAAGATTAGACAGGGAAGCTGAACAAAAAAGATTATACAGGGAAGCTGAACAAAAAAGATTAGACAGGGAAGCTGAACAAAAAAGATTAGATGCTGAAGAGAAAAAAGCAATAAGAGAACATGAATTTGAGTTGGAGAAATTGAGATTGACAAGTATGAGTAATGTTAATCAGGCATCTAGTGGTAATGGTAAACCTTCTACTTACAAGGTTAAGGTTCCACCGTTCAATCAGTCCAGTGACGATATTACATTCTGGCTGGATAGATTTGAACGTTCTTGTCGTACACATAATGTGGATAAATCACAATACGCTAATCAATTATCAGAAAACTTGAAAGGTGAATCTTTGACTAGATTATGCCTTGTAGGAGAAGCAGATAAGGATAATTATGATGTCATTAGGGCGGCTTTGATAAAAAAATATCAGCTAAGTGAGGAAGGCTATCGCCTTTTATTTAAGACGATGGTACCTGAGACGGGTGTAGAATTCTCAGAATTCACTGCAAAGGCACGTCTCACAGTTGATCGTTGGATTGAGCTTTCCAAAACAGAAAAAACGTATGAAGGACTTATGGATTTGTTGCTCAGAGATAAGATTATGTCATGTGTGAACAACCTTTCCTTGAATTTATACATGAGCGTAAACCCAAATCTCTAAAAGAAATGGAAGAATATTGTTCCCAATATGTCACTGCACACCCCGACGTGACTTTTGGCAACACTAAGATTAAGGAGAGTATGCCAGTTGCTTCAGCAACACCATACAATCCCAATTATTCACACAGATTTCAGGGCCCTCAAAACAGATTTGATAAAAAAGGTAACCATAATAGTTATCAAAACCAAGGTAACCAATCATTTCAGGGTTCTTCTTCAAAGAACTGGAGACGACCTGATAGCTCTCGACACAGGGGTGGTCATAATTATAGGAATTTCCATAGAGGAAGTAATTATAGAAACTATCAGGGTTATCCGTCTTGGAGTCAACAAGATCATAATTACAGAGATACTCATTATAATGAATATGATAATGGTAACCAAGGGAACTATGACTCAAACCCAAATAGGGGTTACAATAGAGGTAACAATAACTACAGAGGTGATAATAACCGAGGTAGATCTCAAAACAAAAGACATAAACCACATTTTCAGGCAAACTCTGTACAACAAGAGTCCCATGAAGCCTATAAACAGAGTAAAGATAATAATGATGCTAGTAATATGGCATGTGCCGCTTTTGATTTGGGAGAGCATCTCAGTGCCCCCCAATGCAAAACGTTATTTGAGCCAACCACAGTGTCTACTTTAAGCTGTGGCCATCCTCTTCCTGCTCTTCCGGCATCAGTCGCGCATGATGGAAGAGGTTCTCTTGTCTTACATAAGGGTTTAGTGAATAACAATCCAGTCTCTGTGCTATTTGATTCTGGATGCACCACAATTGGTGTTAGGCAGTCACTCGTAGATCCTTCCCGCGCCACTGGACAAGTAGTCAAATGTGTAACATTTGGCGGCACATTAGAGAAATACTCTACTGCTATCATTAGGATTGCTACTCCTTTCTTTACAGGAGATGTACACGCATGTCTTCTTCCGAATCCGATCGCTGACCTCATCATCGGTCGCATTCATGGAGTCAAGGAATGCACTCCGCAACAAATTTCCACGTGGGAAAGGCAAAACATGCAGATTGCTAACGCTGTAGTCACTAGAGCTCAGGCTCTTAATGTGCCTCAAACTTCATCTATTGAAGATAATGAAGTGCATAACCAAGATAATCCCTTGGTAATTTCTCGTGACTCGTTTATAAAACAGCAAGAAGATGATCCCACTCTGAAGAAATTCTTCATTCTTGCCACTAAAGGTGATCCGAATAAAGACACAAGTCGTAAATCGTGGATTACAAAGAAGAATGGCGTACTTGTACGTATGGTTCAAGACTCCATTAGGTCAAGTCATTCTCAAATCCTGGTTCCCAAGAATTTGAGAGTTAAAATTTTGCAGCACGCTCACGACTCTCAGTGTGCTGGACACATGGGTTTTTCCCGTACTAAGTCAAGAGTCCTTGCGGCTTTCTTTTGGCCATTGGTAAACAAGGACATACGTATTTATTGTCGATCTTGTAAAGTATGTCAGGAAGTTAAATCCAAAGGTCCACGGCATGCTGCACCCATTCAGGCGGCGGACATTCCTATTCGGCCGTTCCAAAAAATGGCTATAGACATTATTGGTCCATTTAAGATCAAGTCTGCCAGAGGACATCAGTTTATCTTGACGTGTGTTGATATGTGCACACGTTGGCCAGAGGCTATTCCTCTGAAGAGCATTACTACTGCTGATATTGCAGATGCTCTTTGGCTTATATTTTCTCGTCTGGGGTTCCCCGGAGAGATATTGTCAGACCATGGCACCCAACTAATATCAGATACCATGTCTCAAGTAATGTCTACCCTGCAGATAGATAGATCTTTAAGTAGTATCTACCATCCAATGTCTAATGGTATGGTCGAACGCCTTAATAGAACACTTAAAAACTTACTGGGGAAGATAACTGAGGATCATCCTCAAGACTGGGACAGAGTTTTACCTGCGGCCCTCTTCGCTTACAGAGAGGTACCCAATGAACATACGGGATTTTCTCCCTTTGAACTCGTCTTTGGCGCGCGTCCGCGTGGCCCTCTGTCGTTGCTTCACGATCTCATAACATCTGACAATATTGACGATGACACAAAGTCATCCTACGAATATGTCATCGCGTTGAGACAAAAAATTATCGAAGCATGCAAATTAGCAACTTCTTCTTCTGAATTTGCGAAACAGAAGGCAAGGCAATTTGCCAATAAGAAGAGATGCTTACGACAACTTTGTCCTGGTGACAAAGCATTTGTATTACTACCTTGTAGGGAAAACAGATTACTTATTTCTTGGAAAGGTCCGTACGATATAATATCGAAAATTTCCGATGTCGACTATATTGTCGATATTGATGGGAAGCATAAAACCTTCCACATCAATATGCTTACTGAATTCCATGAACGTCCGGATTATTTGCAACCCATTTTCCAAGCAACGGACAATTCTCCAGTACAACATGGTCATTACTCATCACTGTCCGTGATACAGGATGAGGAAACAAGTTTTTCAGATGTAAATCTTCCTCTTCCAATGATCCCACTTCATTCCAGTGAATCATGGAAGAACGTTGCTGTCTCTCCTGATTTGTCTCTAGGAGAACAGCGACAAGTTTCAACTATGTTGCAAACATTTCAGGATGTACTCACTGACATCCCTGGACAAACGAATGTCATTCAACATGACATTGTTCTAACTGACCATACTCCTATTAGGGTTAGACCTTATCCTATACCTATACATTTTCAAGCACAGGCCGAGAAAGAGTTGGATGAGATGATAGATTTGAAAATAATCGAACCATCCACCTCTGCATATTCTTCGCCGATGGTTATTGTGCGTAAAAAAGACAATAACATACGTCTTTGCGTTGACTATCGAAAATTGAATCAAGTAACGAAGTTCGATGCCGAACCTATGCCTTTACTGGAAGAGCTACTTACTCGACTCTTCCAAATCTCATTTTTTCACTAAACTTGATTTGTCTAAAGGATATTGGCAAGTTCCTTTATCTGAACGCGCCAAACCTCTCACGGCTTTTTCAACACCTAGAGGTTTGTTCCAATGGAATTTTATGCCTTTCGGTCTTATGAACGCACCAGCTACGTTCGTACGCATGATGCGCCGAATCCTATCTTATCGGTCAGATGTCATTGCATATCTAGACGACATCTGTCTTTTCAGCGATACTTGGGAAGATCACTATTCAGGGTTAGATGAATTGCTGTCTACTTTGCGTGAGCACAACCTGACAGCGAAAACCTCTAAAGCCTATATTGGTTTTAGCGAAATTTCTTTCCTAGGCCACCGAGTTGGTCATGGTTTCCTAAAGACAGAGGACCATAATACTAGTAAGATACTTAACATCTCAATCCCTAAGACTAAAAAAACAGGTGAGAAGTCTGTTAGGTCTTATTCAATTTTATGGCAGATTCATTCAGAATCTATCCTCTATCATGGCACCTCTCTCAACACTTCTAAAGAAAGGTTCGCCTAATGTGGTCCACTGGTCTCAGGAATGCCAATGCTCTCTGGATAAGATTAAAACACTGTTTTCAACACCACCTATTTTAGTGCTACCCACTAAAGATAAGACATTCGTTCTTCGTAGTGACGCTTCATCCACTGGGATTGGAGCGGCACTAATGCAAGAGTACTCTGGAACTCTGCATCCTGTAATGTATATTTCCAGAAAACTTAATGCGGCAGAAAGGAATTATTCGGTTTTAGACCGTGAGCTATTAGCTATGGTTTGGTCGATCCTCAAACTACAGAGATTCCTTCTAGGCGCACATTTCATAGTAGAAACCGACCAAAAAGCTCTTACTGCTATACAGAGTAAGAATTTGAAGAGCTCGAGGTCTACTCGATATGCAATTGATCTTCAACCTTTTCATTTCTCTGTGCGAGCTATTCGTGGATCAGATAATGTGATGGCAGACATTCTGTCAAGATGCCCACATGATTCCACATAACTATTAGGGCTTAGACTTCTTGATATGTCTAGTTCTATAGTAGTTCCTTTTCTATATCATGATAGATACACATTTGTAATTTAATAATATAATGTTTGTATCAATTCTGCGGTTCA
>JAMPIV010016675.1:0-316583 GCA_024509875.1 Oreohelix idahoensis
GGAGCTATGATTCAAACCCGAGTAGGTGTTATAATAGTGGAAACAATGATAAGTACAGAGGCAATAATAACAGAGGTAGAGCACAATTCAAAAAACATAAAGCTCATTACCAGGCGAACTCTGCACAGCAAGAGTCCCACGTAGCCTATAAACAAAGTAAAGATAATGATGACTCTAATAATATGGCATGTGCCGCTTTTGATTTTGGGAGAGCATCTCAGTGCCCCCAATGGAAAACATTATTTGAGCCAACCACAGTGTCTACTTTAAGCTGTGGCCATCCTCTTCCCGCTCTTCCTGCGTCAATCGCGCATGATGGGAGAGGTTCCCTTGTCTTACACAAAGGTTTAGTAAATGACAATCCAGTCTCAGTACTTTTTGATTCTGGATGCACAACTATTGGGGTTAGGCAGTCACTCATAGATCCTTCTCATTCTACAGGCAAAGTAGTCAAATGCGTAACATTTGGCGGCACCATAGAGAAATACTCTACCGCTATCATTAGGATTGCTACTCCTTTCTTCACAGGAGATGTACACGCATGTCTTTTGCCGAATCCGATCGCTGATCTTATCATCGGTCGCATTCACGGAGTCAAGAATGCACTCCGGAGCAAATTTCCGTTTGGGAAAATCAAAATATGCAATCTGCTAATGCAGTAGTCACTAGAGCTCAAGCTCTCAATATGCCTGAAACTTCATCTGTTGAAGATAATGAAGTGCATAACCAAGATGATCCCTTGGTAATTTCTCGTGACTCGTTTATAAAACAACAAGAAGAAGATCCGACTCTTAAGAAATTCTTCACTCTTGTAACAAAAGGTGATCCGAATAAAGATTCAAATTGTAAATCTTGGATTACAATGAAGAATGGCGTACTTGTACGTATGGTGCAAGACTCCACTAAGTCAAGTCATTCTCAGATTCTTGTACCCAAGAATTTGAGAGTTAAGATCTTACAACATGCACACGACTCGCAGTGTGCTGGTCACATGGGTTTTTTCCCGTACTAAGTCAAGAGTTCTTGCGGCTTTCTTTTGGCCTTTTGTGAACAAGGACATACGGATCTATTGTCGATCCTGTAAAGTATGTCAAGAAGTCAAATCCAAAGGTCCTCGTCATGCTGCGCCTATTCAGGCTGCAGATATTCCTATTCGTCCATTCCAGAAAATGGCGATAGACATCATTGGTCCATTCAAGATCAAATCTGCTAGAGGACATCAGTTTATCTTAACGTGTGTAGACATGTGCACACGTTGGCCAGAGGCTATCCCTCTAAAGAGCATTACTACCGCTGACATTGCAGATGCTCTTTGGCTTATATTTTCTCGGCTGGGATTCCCCGGAGAAAATATTATCAGATCATGGCACCCAACTGATATCGGATACCATGTCTCAAGTAATGTCTACTCTACAGATAGAGAGATCTTTGAGTAGCATCTATCATCCTATGTCCAATGGGATGGTCGAGCGACTAAATAGAACACTTAAGAACTTATTAGGGAAGATAACTGAGGATCATCCTCAAGATTGGGATAGGGTTTTACCCGCGGCCCTCTTCGCGTACAGAGAGGTCCCCAATGAACATACAGGGTTTTCGCCCTTTGAACTTGTCTTTGGCGCGCGACCGCGCGGCCCAATGTCTTTGCTGCATGATCTTATAACAGCTGACAATATTGACGATGACACAAAATCTTCTTACGAGTATGTCATCGCGCTGAGACAAAAGATTATCGAAGCATGCAAATTGGCAACGTCCTCTTCTGAATTTGCTAAGCAGAAGGCAAGACAATTTGCTAATAAGAAGAGAACTTTACGACAACTTTGTCCTGGTGACAAAGCATTTGTTTTGCTACCTTGTCGTGAAAATAGACTCCTTATTAGTTGGTAAGGTCCGTACGATATAATATCGAAAATTTCAGATGTTGACTACATCGTCGATATTAACGGGAAGCATAAAACCTTCCACATCAATATGCTTACGGAGTTCCATGAACGTCCTGACTATTTACAGCCTATTTTCCAGGCAACGGACGATTCTCATGTCAAACATGGTCATTACTCATCACTGTCTGTAATACAGGATGAGGAAACAAGTTTTTCGGATGTTAATCTCCCGCTTCCAATGATCCCACTTCATTCTAGTGAATCATGGAAAGACGTTACTGTTTCTCCTGATTTGTCTCTAGGAGAACGGCGACAAGTTTCGTCTATGTTACAAACATTTCAGGATGTCCTCACTGACATCCCTGGACAAACTCATGTCATTGAGCATGACATTGTTCTAACTGAACATACTCCAATTAGGGTTAGGCCTTATCCTATCCCTATACATTTCCAAACACAGGTTGAAAAGGAGTTGGATGAAATGATAGATTTACAAATAATCGAACCATCCACTTCTGCATATTCTTCGCCGATGGTTATTGTTCGAAAAAAAGACAATAACATACGTCTTTGCGTTGACTATCGCAAATTGAATCAAGTTACGAAGTTCGATGCTGAACCTATGCCTTTACTAGAAGAGTTACTTACTCGTCTTTCTAAATCGCATTTTTTCACTAAACTTGATTTGTCTAAAGGATATTGGCAAGTTCCATTATCCGAACGCGCCAAACCTCTTTACCGCTTTCTCTACTCCCAGAGGCCTTTTCCAATGGAATTTTATGCCTTTCGGCCTTATGAACGCACCAGCTACATTTGTACGCATGATGCGTCGAATCCTATCGTATCGGTCAGATGTCATTGCTTATCTAGACGACATCTGTCTTTTCAGCGATACTTGGGAAGATCACTATTCAGGATTAGTTGAATTATTATCAACTCTGCGTGAGTATAACCTGACAGCAAAACCATCTAAAGCTTGTATTGGCTTTAGCGAAATTGCTTTCTTAGGCCATCGAGTAGGTCACGGTTTCTTGAAGACAGAAGACCATAATATCACTAAGATACTTAACATCTCTATCCCTAGGACTAAAAAGCAAGTGCGAAGTCTTTTAGGTCTCATACAATTTTATGGACGTTTCATTCCGAATCTGTCCTCTATCATGGCACCTCTCTCTACACTATTAAAGAAAGGGTCGCCTAACATGGTTCACTGGTCTCATGAATGCCAATCTTCACTAGAGAAGATCAAAACTATGTTTTCATCACCACCTATTTTAGTGTTACCTACAACAGATAAGACATTTGTTCTTCGTAGTGACGCTTCATCCACTGGGATTGGAGCGGCACTAATGCAAGAGTACTCTGGAACTCTGCATCCTGTAATGTATATATCCAGAAAACTTAATGCTGCAGAAAGGAATTACTCGGTTTTAGACCGCGAATTATTGGCGATGGTTTGGTCAATTCTCAAACTCCAAAGATTCCTTCTGGGCGCGCATTTCGTAGTGGAAACTGACCAAAAAGCTCTTACGGCTATCCAAAGTAAGAACTTGAAGAGCTCGAGATCAACTCGATACGCAATCGCTCTTCAACCTTTTCATTTTTCGGTACGAGCTATCCGTGGTTCAGAAAATGTGATGGCGGACATTCTGTCCAGATGCCCACATGATGCCACTTAACTGTTAAATATTGGATCTTTTTAATATGTATAACTTTACAACAGTTATTTTTTGTTTCTTTATTAAGATACACATTTGTAATTTAATAATAGAATGATGGTATCTCTACTTAGCGGTTTATTGATGTTAATTCACCGCTGTTCTTTGATGATTGTTTCTTCATAAATCATAAATTTAAGATTATAGTGTGAATTTTTGGTATGCATTGTATAATTACCAGAATTGTATTATACGTACATCACACCTTCCTGGAAACATTTATTCGTAGGGAAACAATTTCTCTCAGATTTTGAGATATATATTCTCACCAGTCATATTAGGAATTATAGTTATTCCTGATATTTTCATCTGCGCAGTATTCTTGCGTTGTGAGCCTATTCTACGGTGCTCCTAGATGTATTTAAAAAAAAAAAATTTTATTTTTTTTTTTCCCGGGAGGTGTGGTAAGACTGTAAAGGGCAATTTTTACTATCTTGCAATATAATACATTTATATTCTTATTATGTTCGCAAATATTTTGGAAGCAAAGTATTTCCTTTTTTAAGTGCTTAAGGAGAAGTCATTTTGGGTTGCTTCCCTTGAAAATAGTCCGTCATCTTCGATCGGACTCCGCAGACGACTCTAGGCCTACTGTGATTTATTCTTTGGCTGGGTAGGAATAGATTGTTCTTGCTTCAGTATATCTATGGCCTGAATTTATACGTAGTGTTTGTATGAGTAGGACGAGTCTGTCTTATATATGGATATCTTTGCATTTCTAAGCCGAACTAATTTGGTTGTCGCTAGAAAAGGTCAAAGGCTATGCAGCGGAAGTATCGCTAGCGAAGGGGTGTGATTCATGGCTGCCATCCTGTGAGGATGCTGAGTTTTGTTGTAGCAGGCTTTTTGCCGAAATAGTGATCTATATATGGATGGGGAAAAGTGATAGTCATATAGACATGTTGTATGTACTTTACCCCAGTGTTTATTCTCTTTTGCCAAGGAATGGCAAAGTTATATTTCGCATAAAAAGGTAAAACCACAATTTATTATGAACTTGGGCTTCGCCATCGTTGTTGATAAGCAGATGCACAGTGGTACTTTTAAAAAGAATATCCATTCAAAGGAAGAAGACATTCCTATGTATCAGCACTGGATTGTATGATATTATTCAATTACCTCTATGAGAGAACCTATGAAGAAATGAGGACATTTAATGAATGACCAATTTTGGTCTATATTCTATAGTGAGTGAAGCTCACGAGAGAGAGAACAGCCATGTTGAAATTCATATACTTTGTATTTATCGAGTGAGAAAAAGGGATGCCTGTACTATCGCTCGATGAACCAAGAGATCACTGCTACATGTGAGAACCCATGTCTGGGATTCCTATATTATGAAATATATATATATTGAACTTTACGTGAAGGAATATTCGCTAGACGAGGTTAGGTTTAGGAGCCTTCCTATATCTTGGTTATGGTCTGACGTGCCCAGTCAGTAAAGCCAGATGATTTACATGATGGAACGCTGAATGCTTATTTACGAATGCTCCATTATGATATTTGCCAAGCATGAATGCTAACTTAAGATGATATTCCTGTGATCAACATTATGCTGTCTATGTCGACATTTGTTCCTGTAACCATACACGTACTGTCCAAGTGTGCGTCCCATTAAATGTTATAAAAAAACCACCGTAGTTCCAGTACTTCTTGAATTCGAACAGTGTGAGTATGAGTGATGTACTACCAACCTGTCAACTCTATCGAATCATTCTACCATTCGCGTACTGACATTCAGATACACACTCATTGTTTACACTCACATTCTTGTCGGAGCCTCATCACGTTCCAGGACAAGATGACCTGTATGACCAAAACTGTGCTGGGTTTGATGAGTTGACAATCGTTACACTTTGCTACACCAGTCCCAACATCTACATTTATCCACTGGTGGACATTCACATCATTTAGCAAATAAAGCATGATTCAACAACTAGTAGCCAGTATGAGTTAACAACTAAACAGAGTTTATCACATATAATGTCTGTTTTAAGAGGGGAGGTGTCGTGGAATATTCTAATCCACATATATAAATTATCAAGTAAATATAAAGCCTAATAAATACATATAATAAATAAAGGAAGAAGAATGGTAAAGAACAGTGCTGTCACAATGACAGTACTCGAAATCCCCTTTGTTTTATGCTTCGTCTGCAAATTGTAACGTTTCCACGTTAAATATAGGCCTTCTGCAACATACACGCGTTTCCCAAACACACAATAAAATGTGCTGCCTTTCTAAGAAAAACCTTGAAATATGCAAGTTGACCTAAATTTTAAATTCCATTCATGTCTTTTTCTACACTGCGTTACCAAAACGAACGAACAGATGGACTAAAGGATAAAGAGAGAAGGGAGGGCTGAAAATCAGGAACGCATGCAACACGCTTCGCGCGATACACAAATGCTGCCATCACGCGTGTAAGACTACATGCACTAATTTTTTTTTCAGACGGACAGTGATAAAATACACTACCCTTCCCAGACAGCACATCTTCGAAACAGGAGGTAGAAATTGCATATTTTGAACGCAGCCACGTAGCTCTTTTAAATTGGGATATTTGGGTTCCTTAGGGTTTGCTGACAAAGAATATGTAAAACGTTACGCAAATAGTCTAGGAATTAACAAGTTATAACCAAAATAAAATATTGGGGATGCCTGACAGCATGAAATCATTTCTGCTCATAAAATTTTTTTATAACATGTTTGAAAAAAACCTTGCGTTACAGAAATAGCCTACCATGTAAACTCCAAATTGATTGGAGCGCAACAAATGAAAGACGAACCACGATTGGTCGGACTATAAATACTATCTTGGTTGTTAGGGAGACGTAGAAAGGTAACATTTTTTCAAACACTTGTCGAAACGTGGCCTCATTGGCTAGACTCGCTGATATAATCACTTAGGAGCGTTAGTTCGAGACCACTTGTTTAAATAAGCTTGATAAAGCGACAGTGCGTTGAAGCCAGCTCACATTTTTGCTAAAATAAAAGCCTGAAACATAAGCAGATGGGAATTTGTGCCAGTAAATGTGCCAGAATTCATTGCTAATCAACGTATCTGTGTTTATTTCCATGAAATTGTGGTAAGCT
Organism: Oreohelix idahoensis; assembly: GCA_024509875.1. Taxonomy (NCBI): domain Eukaryota; kingdom Metazoa; phylum Mollusca; class Gastropoda; order Stylommatophora; family Oreohelicidae; genus Oreohelix; species Oreohelix idahoensis. The sequence goes on from JAMPIV010016675.1 coordinate 6,704, forward strand.
TGAACCATTCAGTATCTTTTAATGAAAATTGAATGTAAATTGTTAATTTATGCCTGTATATATATGTGTAGTTCAGTGGCAAACAGGAGATAAAGCCAATAATGCTCCAGCCTGAACAGAGGGTGTCGGAGGGAAGTAAAACGGCATGGAATGGCCAAATAGTACACTGACACCTGGATGATTAATTAGACAGAAATAATGCTGGAAGTGCAGAGGCGTGGTAACCATTAAGGAGGTAAATACTGGTATAAAGTATTTCAGATGAAGCTGACAGTTGGCCTAACGCTCTGAACTCAATGTTTGTGTTGTATTGTGTTCAGTGTAGAACTAGAGTATCAATTAGTTATGAAGTAGAAGGTATATCCTTCTTGTTTTCAGGGACCGTGGTCTTGATGGTATTGAGCTGCACCTGGTCAGAGCTTTGCTGAATCCAGAGTCGGACAGCATACTCCTTGGTCTTTTTAGCTATCAGTGAGGTGTCTCCAGAGCCCAGAGGAGAATTCGAGCAGAGGAGTCCTTTCCTGCCGCCATCACTCAAGATAAACTGTTTGGCCAGCTGAGCTCAACATTATGTCCCCACATCTTGAAATGACTTTGTAAAAATCACCTTAAGAGGGGAATTTAATTGTCTTAATATCAGGAACTGAGAACATCTCCAATGCTAGTTTCCTTAAGACAAACTATTGAAGTCATGATGACAAATACCAACAGAGCTTGAACAAAATAAAACCAGTATTACCTCATTTTACTACTACACAACTGACACACATAGGATATTTTTAATAATATATGTCACTACAATATTCATATTAATCCATTCTGTACATAACTTGTAATGAAAATTGATTGTGATTCCTGGTTCCTTTGTAATTGAATCAGGGCACATATTCATTCATATCAGCAATGAATACATATTGTTATTTGAAAAGTTATCAGTGACTCCTTAAGATATCCTTTAGAGTGTTATATGTATGTGAGTGTCCCAGTGTTGTCAAGTATAGTGGAATAAATTAAATTGTTTATCTGTCTGTTGTTGTTTTGACTTACACTTCATCCTACACATACCCTAGACACATAACGTAGTCATCACACTATTGCAGAATAATTCTGACTGAGATATATATATAGATATGTGGTAGCAAGTAAGGTTATCTATAATACACTACTCTTAATAGATATAGATACCTTCACAGCTGATCTCAGTCAGTACACTAAGTCCCCTATAAATATTTATAACATCCCACTTCACCACACACTCACAACATACATGAAACTGCATATATGATTTACACTACTTCAAACCTGCTAACAAAATACGACATCAGTCAACTCTCCAGTGGATACCAGGGCACACAGACTAGCAAAATTAGGAGCAAGCATGGTTAAAACAAACACTCCAGCAAACATGCAGACAGCTAAATGAATACTCCAAAACAACTTCAAATAGGAATGGCTGAACCGGTAAGCAAAAGGGTCTACTGGACGTGCCTTGTATAAAGAAATGGCACATCCCGATAAAAATGACAACATTAATCACCTACGACATGTGGAGCAGAACACACCAGACTCAACAATCACTTAAACAAATTAAACCCCACACGAGCGTAATTGCCGCAACTACCCACCCATATAAGACAGTTCAGCATGTGCTGCTCACTTGCCCAGGACTCTCCACAGAGAGACGACAACTATTGCCGGGCTCCCCAACAATCACAAACACTCTATACAGCACCACTCAACAGCTACAGAACACATGCACATTCTTCATCTTGGCATTGACTGCTAAAGAGTGACGAGCTCAGCAGCACAAGTTAATCAACAACAACAACTACTTCAAAATACTCTTCAACCAAACAATTTTAGATCTACTGTAAGATATCTTCTTATATATGTATATTTACAGCAAGTTTTTCTGAAATCAGAAACATTGTTGAAACTACATCCTACACCAAGTATGTAGAGAGACAAAAAAATCAAGTAGTTTGCCCATCTCATGAGAATGGAGTCTGATAAATTACCACTCACGCCTACAACAATAGATCTGGTTTCTAGGAGCTGCGCTGGTGTAATGGTTACCACACTGCGCTGGCGATTGGGTGATCCAGGTTCGAGTCTTGGCGAGTACATTTGAAGAAGTGTCGTCGACCGGGACTTGGACTGGAATAATTTGAGCCCTGGCGAAGACATTTGTAAGAGTGTCATCGGCCAGGGACTGGAATAACTTGAACGGCTCCTGAGCCGACACAGCTCTAATGGGTACCTCCGAAATCGGCTAGTATCTGCCTGAATGGCGAGAGGACACATGTCATTGTACAGGGAAAAAGGGATGCTCACGTAAAATCAGTCTCAGACATATTAGCAGGAGATTTTGCAACAAGTAATAGCAGCTGTACGTTAAAAATAAAAAAAATCTGGTTTCTGAGCTTCGAGAAGACCAAGAGGCAGATGGATAGACAACAGCACAGAAATCCTCCAACAACATCAATACAGCAGCGAATGCAACACAATTGGATCAAGAATACAAACTTCAGCTCCCCACTACACATCACGGCAAGAGTGGGCCGAAAGTATACAGTAATTAAAAGTATGGCAGGACATACAGGATTGTTTTATTCTACTTGAAACATCGGACACAACCAAAACACAGCCAGTATAGGCTAACTTGTGAAGTGTGAGTTGTTTAACAGCCAGTACAGGCTAACTTGTGAAGTGTAAGTATTTTAGCAGCCAGTACAGTCTAACTTGTGAAGTGCGAGTATTTTTACTACCAAACAGCTAGTACAGGCTAACTTGTGAAGTGAAAGTATTTTAACAGCCATTACAGGCTAATTTGTGAAGTGTATTTTAACAACCAAACAGCCAGTACAGGCTAACTTGTGAAGTGCGAGTATTTTTACAACCAAACAGCCAGTGCAGGCTAACTTGTGAAGTGTGAGTATTTTTACAACCAAACAGCCAGTGCAGGCTAACTTGTGAAGTGTGAGTATTTTTACAACCAAACAGCCAGTGCAGGCTAACTTGTGAAATGTGAGTATTTTTACAACCAAACAGCCAGTGCAGGCAAACTTGTGAAGTGTGAGTATTTTTACAACCAAACAGCCAGTGCAGGCTAACTTGTGAAGTGTGAGTATTTTTACAACCAAACAGCCAGTGCAGGCAAACTTGTGAAGTGTGAGTATTTTTACAACCAAACAGCCAGTGCAGGCTAACTTGTGAAGTGTGAGTATTTTTACAACCAATCAGCCAGTACAGGCTAACTTGTGAAGTGTGAGTATTCTAACAACCAAACAGCCAGTGCAGGCTAACTTGTGAAATGTGAGTATTTTTACAACCAAACAGCCAGTGCAGGCTAACTTGTGAAGTGTGAGTATTTTTACAACCAAACAGCCAGTGCAGGCTAACTTGTGAAGTGTGAGTATTTTTACAACCAAACAGCCAGTGCAGGCTAACTTGTGAAGTGTGAGTATTTTTACAACCAAACAGCCAGTGCAGGCTAACTTGTGAAGTGTGAGTATTTTTACAACCAAACAGCCAGTACAGGCTAACTTGTGAAGTGTGAGTATTACAACCAAACAGCCAGGACAGGCTAACTTGTGAAGTGTGAGTATTTTTACAACCAATCAGCCAGTACAGGCTAACTTGTGAAGTGTGAGTATTTTAACAACAAAACAGCCAGTGCAGGCTAACTTGTGAAATGTGAGTATTTTTACAACCAAACATCCAGTGCAGGCAAACTTGTGAAGTGTGAGTATTTTTACAACCAAACAGCCAGTGCAGGCTAACTTGTGAAGTGTGAGTATTTTTACAACCAAACAGCCAGTGCAGGCAAACTTGTGAAGTGTGAGTATTTTTACAACCAAACAGCCAGTGCAGGCTAACTTGTGAAGTGTGAGTATTTTTACAACCAATCAGCCAGTACAGGCTAACTTGTGAAGTGTGAGTATTTTAACAACCAAACAGCCAGTGCAGGCTAACTTGTGAAATGTGAGTATTTTTACAACCAAACAGCCAGTGCAGGCTAACTTGTGAAGTGTGAGTATTTTTACAACCAAACAGCCAGTGCAGGCTAACTTGTGAAGTGTGAGTATTTTTACAACCAAACAGCTAGTGCAGGCTAACTTGTGAAGTGTAAATATTTTTACAACCAAACAGCCAGTGCAGGCTAACTTGTGAAGTGTGAGTATTTTAACAGCCAGTACAGGCTAACTTGTGAAGTGTGAGTATTTTAACAACCAAACAGCCAGTGCAGGCTAACTTGTGAAATGTGAGTATTTTTACAACCAAACAGCCAGTGCAGGCTAACTTGTGAAATGTGAGTATTTTTACAACCAAACAGCCAGTGCAGACTAACTTGTGAAGTGTAAGTATTTTTACAACCAAACAGCCAGTGCAGGCTAACTTGTGAAGTGTGAGTATTTTAACAGCCAGTACAGGCTAACTTGTGAAGTGTGAGTATTTTTACAACCAAACAGCCAGTGCAGGCTAACTTGTGAAGTGTGAGTATTTTTACAACCAAACAGCCAGTGCAGGCCCAAACAGCCAGTACAGGCTAACTTGTGAAGTGTGAGTATTACAACCAAACAGCCAGGACAGGCTAACTTGTGAAGTGTGAGTATTTTTACAACCAATCAGCCAGTACAGGCTAACTTGTGAAGTGTGAGTATTTTAACAACCAAACAGCCAGTGCAGGCTAACTTGTGAAATGTGAGTATTTTTACAACCAAACAGCCAGTGCAGACAAACTTGTGCAGTGTGAGTATTTTTACAACCAAACAGCCAGTGCAGGCTAACTTGTGAAGTGTGAGTATTTTTACAACCAAACAGCCAGTGCAGGCAAACTTGTGAAGTGCGAGTATTTTTACTACCAAACAGCCAGTACAGGCTAACTTGTGAAGTGAAAGTATTTTAACAGCCATTACAGGCTAATTTGTGAAGTGTATTTTAACAACCAAACAGCCAGTACAGGCTAACTTGTGAAGTGCGAGTATTTTTACAACCAAACAGCCAGTGCAGGCTAACTTGTGAAGTGTGAGTATTTTTACAACCAAACAGCCAGTGCAGGCTAACTTGTGAAGTGTGAGTATTTTTACAACCAAACAGCCAGTACAGGCTAACTTGTGAAGTGTGAGTATTACAACCAAACAGCCAGGACAGGCTAACTTGTGAAGTGTGAGTATTTTTACAACCAATCAGCCAGTACAGGCTAACTTGTGAAGTGTGAGTATTTTAACAACCAAACAGCCAGTGCAGGCTAACTTGTGAAATGTGAGTATTTTTACAACCAAACAGCCAGTGCAGGCAAACTTGTGAAGTGTGAGTATTTTTACAACCAAACAGCCAGTGCAGGCTAACTTGTGAAGTGTGAGTATTTTTACAACCAAACAGCCAGTGCAGGCAAACTTGTGAAGTGTGAGTATTTTTACAACCAAACAGCCAGTGCAGGCTAACTTGTGAAGTGTGAGTATTTTTACAACCAATCAGCCAGTACAGGCTAACTTGTGAAGTGTGAGTATTCTAACAACCAAACAGCCAGTGCAGACTAACTTGTGAAATGTGAGTATTTTTACAACCAAACAGCCAGTGCAGGCTAACTTGTGAAGTGTGAGTATTTTTACAACCAAACAGCCAGTGCAGGCTAACTTGTGAAGTGTGAGTATTTTTACAACCAAACAGCCAGTGCAGGCAAACTTGTGAAGTGTGAGTATTTTTACAACCAAACAGCCAGTGCAGGCTAACTTGTGAAGTGTGAGTATTTTTACAACCAATCAGCCAGTACAGGCTAACTTGTGAAGTGTGAGTATTTTAACAACCAAACAGCCAGTGCAGGCTAACTTGTGAAATGTGAGTATTTTTACAACCAAACAGCCAGTGCAGGCTAACTTGTGAAGTGTGAGTATTTTTACAACCAAACAGCTAGTGCAGGCTAACTTGTGAAGTGTAAATATTTTTACAACCAAACAGCCAGTGCAGGCTAACTTGTGAAGTGTGAGTATTTTAACAGCCAGTACAGGCTAACTTGTGAAGTGTGAGTATTTTAACAACCAAACAGCCAGTGCAGGCTAACTTGTGAAATGTGAGTATTTTTACAACCAAACAGCCAGTGCAGGCTAACTTGTGAAATGTGAGTATTTTTACAACCAAACAGCCAGTGCAGGCTAACTTGTGAAGTGTAAGTATTTTTACAACCAAACAGCCAGTGCAGGCTAACTTGTGAAGTGTGAGTATTTTAACAGCCAGTACAGGCTAACTTGTGAAGTGTGAGTATTTTTACAACCAAACAGCCAGTGCAGGCTAACTTGTGAAGTGTGAGTATTTTTACAACCAAACAGCCAGTGCAGGCTAACTTGTGAAGTGTGAGTATTTTTACAACCAAACAGCCAGTGCAGGCTAACTTGTGAAGTGTGAGTATTTTTACAACCAAACAGCCAGTACAGGCTAACTTGTGAAGTGTGAGTATTACAACCAAACAGCCAGGACAGGCTAACTTGTGAAGTGTGAGTATTTTTACAACCAATCAGCCAGTACAGGCTAACTTGTGAAGTGTGAGTATTTTAACAACCAAACAGCCAGTGCAGGCTAACTTGTGAAATGTGAGTATTTTTACAACCAAACAGCCAGTGCAGGCAAACTTGTGAAGTGTGAGTATTTTTACAACCAAACAGCCAGTGCAGGCTAACTTGTGAAGTGTGAGTATTTTTACAACCAAACAGCCAGTGCAGGCAAACTTGTGAAGTGTGAGTATTTTTACAACCAAACAGCCAGTGCAGGCTAACTTGTGAAGTGTGAGTATTTTTACAACCAATCAGCCAGTACAGGCTAACTTGTGAAGTGTGAGTATTTTAACAACCAAACAGATTGTGCAGGCTAACTTGTGAAATGTGAGTATTTTTACAACCAAACAGCCAGTGCAGGCTAACTTGTGAAGTGTGAGTATTTTTACAACCAAACAGCCAGTGCAGGCTAACTTGTGAAGTGTGAGTATTTTTACAACCAAACAGCCAGTGCAGGCTAACTTGTGAAGTGTAAGTATTTTTACAACCAAACAGCCAGTGCAGGCTAACTTGTGAAGTGTGAGTATTTTAACAGCCAGTACAGGCTAACTTGTGAAGTGTGAGTATTTTAACAACCAAACAGCCAGTGCAGGCTAACTTGTGAAATGTGAGTATTTTTACAACCAAACAGCCAGTGCAGGCTAACTTGTGAAGTGTGAGTATTTTTACAACCAAACAGCCAGTGCAGGCTAACTTGTGCAGTGTGAGTATTTTTACAACCAAACAGCCAGTGCAGGCTAACTTGTGAAATGTGAGTATTTTTACAACCAAACAGCCAGTGCAGGCTAACTTGTGAAGTGTAAGTATTTTTACAACCAAACAGCCAGTGCAGGCTAACTTGTGAAGTGTGAGTATTTTAACAGCCAGTACAGGCTAACTTGTGAAGTGTGAGTATTTTTACAACCAAACAGCCAGTGCAGGCTAACTTGTGAAGTGTGAGTATTTTTACAACCAAACAGCCAGTGCAGGCTAACTTGTGAAGTGTGAGTATTTTTACAACCAAACAGCCAGTGCAGGCTAACTTGTGAAGTGTGAGTATTTTAACAGCCAGTACAGGCTAACTTGTGAAGTGTGAGTATTTTTACAACCAAACAGCCAGTACAGGCTAACTTGTGAATTGTGAGTATTTTTACAACTAAACAGCCAGTGCAGACTAACTTGTGAAGTGTAAGTATTTTTACAACCAAACAGCCAGTGCAGGCTAATTTGTGAATTGTATTTTTACAACTAAACAGCCAGTGCAGACTAACTTGTGAAGTGTAAGTATTTTTACAACCAAACAGCCAGTGCAGGCTAACTTGTGAAGTGTGAGTATTTTTACAACAAAACAGTCGTCGCAGACCACCTTGTGAAGTGTGAATATGTTCAGAACCAAAAAGCCAGGGCAGACTGACTTTTGAAGTGTGAATATGTTCAGAGCCCAGCAGGCTGGCTTTTTTTCTTTCTGTGAAATACGAGGGAAGGTCAAAAAGTAATGCCTCCTATTTTTTATGTATGTAAATACTGCATCGGTGTGCAATTTGTAAATTTAGCAGGATTCCTCAAACACTCTTCTGCACTGTATAGCATTACCAACCTGTTTCAGTAACAGGTGACACCACTGTAACAGTTTAAAAATGGCTGCCAAAGACGTTCGGTTAAAACAAGTTATGTCACAGAATTCCTCAATGCTGAAGGCGAGACCCCAATTCGCATCCACGAACGTTTGAAGAATGTTTATGGAGATTCAACAGTGAATGTTAGCACTGTCCGACATTGGGTACATCCTTGTGACGAAGCTGAAGTAGGTCAATCCTCAATGGCTGACGCAAAGCGGACTGGCCGTCCGTCTACCGCAGTGACTCCACACAACATTCATCGAGTTGATGGCATCATTCATGGTGACCGTCAGGTAACACTGGATGAACTTTCTTCCATGTTGTCCATTAGTAAAGGCACTGTCCAGAACATCCTTAAAAGACCTGGGTTATTCAAAAGTTTGTGCACGGTGGGTACCCAGAATGTTGACAGACAGACATAAAGAAACAAGGAAAACCATAGCCATCAACCTCCTGCACCGTTACGAAACTGAAGAAGAGTTTTTATCGAATATTGTGACAGGTGATGAGACTTGGGTTCATTTTTTTGAACCAGAATCCAAGAGGCAGTCAATGGAATGGCATCACACAACATCGCTGACAAGAAAGAAGTTCAAAAGTTCACCATCTGTAGGGAAAGTTATGGCCTCCGTGTTTTGGGCTGAGAAGGGTGTGATTCTTCTCGACTTCTTGGAACAGGGAAACACAGTGAATGCAGACCGTTACATTGAAAATTTGAAGAAGCTTAGAGGTCGTCTTTGGCGACTTTACCCATTAAAAGATCAGAGAACTGCACTACTGTTGCCCGATAATGCCACGCCACACACCGCTAAACGCACCATTGATGCGATTGCAGAATTTGGCTGGACATTATTACCACATCCCCCTTACAGTCCCAATCTTGCACCTTCTGACTTCCATCTGTTTGGACCACTGAAAGAAGATCTTCGCGGACATCACTGTGAGGACACCGAGACACCTAAACGCCAGTGGTTTAGGAAAAAGGACACAAATTTTTACCATGCGGGGATACATGCCCTTGTGAGAAAATGGACAAAAACTGTAACAAATAACGGTGACTACCCTAAGAAATAAATTTTTGAAGTTCAGACTTGGGGCTACATTTCAATGTGAATTTTATCTGTTTTCTTGCCTATTGAATGAAATTAAAAATTACGAGGTACAATTGCAGTTTCATATATGTAAGTACCATCTATTATGGTTTTCAGTAGGGTGTTATGGCTATTTACATGGCCAAAATACTTTAGCTGTCTCCTTCATTAATTCTCTTTTCATCATAGGTTTTCTATGACCTCTTTATTTGTTTTCTTCTCTCTCCATGAGATGTGTCCCATTCTTCTATATATTCACATCTCAAAAGCCTCAATTCTTTCTTCTAATTTCTACACCATATAATCATGGAGCATATATATATATATATCTGATGATTCTCCGTTTGAATTTGTTACTTAATTGTTTATAAAATTACTTATACCATGGCCTAGACAAGAAAGCAAGTCACATCCATATTAATTATTGTTTTCGAGTAGCTTTATGAACTGTCTGCAAGCATTATCAAACATTTATTTACAAAATCCAATACCAAACTATGGTTTCTTCTTGGTAATGTAAAGTTAAGATTAATTACATCAAGTGTAAGTGAAAACTAAGAAGAAATGATGTAATATTCATCAGTTTTATCTCGGTGAATAATCTTGAGTAGAATCTTCCAACCAAACCTGTTCTGTATGGTATTCATTATTTTTTTCAGAGCTGAAGGTGGCAACCCGAGAGCGGGGCCCATTGTGAGCATGGGGCCCGATTGGGTCAAATAGTTAAATCTGCCTAATGCCGGCCCTGTTTGCATATAAAATCTTTGACGTAGCTGAGGCTGTGGAGGTAGAGTGATTAAACCAAAAAAAAAATTGTGGGATTTTATACAACATATTTTTATTTGTTCTTACTCTTCATGCCACATTCATGGTTGATCCTTGGTGTGGCTACATTATTTTATTGGCTGAAACTCTAAAGTATTATCTAAACATAAGGTGAAGGTAGTCCCTTAGCAGATACTGCCAGTGTTACAGACTTCACCATACTAAGGCCAGCATCGAGAGGTGGGGGTAACCAGTTCACTTCCTCGCTGCTTTTTCCTTCCCCAACTCAAAGAGCAGGTACCCATTTACAGCTGGGTAGACTGGAGCGTGCCGGATCTGTGATTCGAACCTGGCACCTTCGACACGAGAGCCCTAACCACTCTGTCAATCAGACACCCTTTAACATATACATATCTCAAAACAATGGGGATGCAAAGAAATACGTGCTGCTCTTGTGTGAATTATAGGGTCATAACTCTAGCCAAGCCCCTGAAGATCTAATAGTGCATTCTGGACACAGGCATACTTTGAGTTGCCTGGACAATGCTTCAGGGATCGACTAGCCACTATTCCCCCTATGGTGAACCATGTTGAGAACCCAGCATTGCACTCTAAGCTTGGGGGAATCATTGTTCCAGACTTAACTCTGGCTGACAAATGAATGGGCAACAGGTAGGATTCCTTGGGACAGTCCACAACCAGAGCACTGAATTTTAGCTCTGCATATCTGGAGAGTTGGGGCACTGTACGAAGGATGGCCGCCGACCAAACAAAGTGGGAGCAATTTGTTGCTGCCCTACACGACTACACCAGGTGTGATGGCCACCGACTGCTTTAACAGTTTGCGGCTAAAGATCAAAGAAGAAGAAATATCTGGAGAGCCTCCATGGATAGCAGGGGATGCACAGTATAGAATGCCACAGAAAGAAATTGAGGCTCATGACTTCAACTCAAGTTTCAGAATGGTAGAAAAGCCACAGAAAAAGCCTAGATCTACAATGCAGAAAATGCCAAGGTTTCTTCAACTTAAGCAGCTTAAGCTCAGCAGATTTAGTTAACAACATCTCAAAACAATAAAAGAAAAGCAACACACAAAAATCTGAAAGAACCAATAACTCATTTTTCATGAAATTCCTGTGGAGCACACATGTTCTGGTGAACAGGCGCAGAACAATATTCTCACAACTGACAAACAATATATTTATCGGCATGCAAAGCAATAACAAAGTATTGCACAACAACAACAAAAAACCATTATCTGTATATAAACAAATTCACACACACTTTGACAAATTTATCTGCATGCTGACACAGTCTAAACAATAATACAACTGAAAAAAAGTTTACTTTTTTTTTGGGTTACTATATTCAACATTTACATTTATTTTCATTCATGTGTTTGTTGAAGGCCTACGCTCCTTTGGGAGTGGAGGGTTATGAATGAATGAATACTCAACGTTACAAAAGACATAAGGACTAAAAAATAAATACAGGCGTTATTTAAAAACAAAAAAATAATCATCTGAATTTGGCACAGTTCACAAGATCTGAAGATATAAAACTTATCAAAACTGTTTTTGTCTAAAGTAACCTCTCCTATGGAGAAAAAAAACAAACTTTAAATTGAATTTTCTCAGAATTTGACAGCCCCAATACACAACAATAAACAAGGAACACTTTTTTAAAAGTAAATATTTTATCAGAATGTTCAATATGAACAAGTATCACTTGTTACTATCACATGTCTGAGATGACTTAGAGCTTTGACAAAAAATGTTATGCAAGGCTGCCATTCAGGTGGGGGTGGGGATGTAAGAGAAATATAGGCCTATGGTGGGGGGATGTAAGAGAAATATGTATGAACTATTTTTTTGGTGGTTTAATCTTCAGTAAAATAACCTACATTTTCTTCCAAAGGGCTTTAACTCTTAGTAGACGTGCTCAAAAACTGCGTTTTTATGAGCTGATTTCAGAGAGTACATTTTTAGACTTTACTGATTTTGCATTAAATAATTTATTTATAATGATAACATAAAGTGTTTTGTATCAAAATGTGGAGAAATGAAACATCTTTGGCATGTACTTAACTTAATTGTTAAGTGGTGTTAAACATGCATGCAACATATCGCAGTAATGAGTGTAAACAAAATTTGACATGGACACCGACCTTGGTAGGCCAGTCGTAAAAGGAGGATCGATCGTTGGTCTACTTAATAGGCCGGTCGGATATTAAGAGTTTATGGCATATTCTGAATTTCTTACTTAATGAAGGCTTTTCCACTCCTGAAATCATTTAAGAGAAACTTATGTTACATAATGAAGGCATTTCCACTCCTGAATTCCTCTAACAGAAATTTATCTTAGATAATGAAGGCATTTCCACTCCTGAATTCCTCTAACAGAAATTTATCTTACATACTGAAAACATATCCACTCTTGAATTCCTCTAAAAGAAAATTATCTAACATAATGAAGGCTTTTCCACTCCAGAATTCATCCAAGAAAAATTTATCGCACATAATAAAGACATTTACACTCCTGAATTTCAATAAGAGAGACTTATCTTACAGAATCAAGATATATCTACTCCTGAGTTCCTCCAAGAGAAACTTATCCATGAAACTTTCACACAATAAGATCAAGTACAACTATTCTTAAATCTTTCATATGGAAAGGCAAGACATACATTCATGAATCACACAGTAATAAACATGTATAGCAATCTTCCAAACAATATGACAATAATTTTTATAAATTACTCAGTGAAAAATACATTTTCAAATCTTTCATACAGTAAATTGAACCCACTCAAGAATTTCCACCACAGTAAGAGGTGTCTAAACTATGAATCAAACTTATCCACTTATCTCGTGCACAAAGAAAACTCAGTTTTTACCTAATTTTAATAATATTAATGTTTTGAGTAGGTCAACTGCAGGTCAACATCCTGCATATGTAAACTATACCTCCTGAAATTTTATTTTTTTTGGGAGGGGAGGGTGGGGTTGAAATAGTAATACACTATGATTTAAAAAAAAAAAATTTCTTGATGTTCTTTAAATTCTGCAGGACAAGAAAAAAATGACATTTTACTGTAACAGCTCATTGAATAGAGCACAAGTAAACTTTTGTATGGTGGCAACAAAAACCACATAGGTTCTAAAAGTCCACTCCTTTATATTAATGTAATGTATGCTCTTTAGGAATCCAAAAGTAATGATCCAGTTTTTAGTGCTACTTTGGAACTGTCTGATGGAGGTGCGTTGAATGTTTTGAAAAAGTATAGCATTTCAAAAAAGGTATGCCGTTTTGAAACTGTTTGACAGCGGAAAAAGTGTTTGAAATGTTTGATGGAAATTAAGTGTTCTGAAAAAGTGTGTTTTACTGTTGCGTTTGTTACTGCAAATTTGTTTAAATGCTCAATTTTAAGCTGAAGAAATATTCTGTGGATAAAAAATTAGTGTCTAGAATGCCCTGAGCATTTCGGATTCTGGGTTACCAACCTGTAGTCATTTTCTTGATTGTCATAACTCCCAATTTTCTTCAGCATGGCCAGACTCTTAGGTTGTGTATGGTTGCTGGTTTATTTATTACTTAATTATTGCGCTATATAAACCATAACGAAGGCCCGGATACATGCTGAATATATATGTCATCACGTAGGAATGGATAAATGTGGACAATATTAACTATTATGCAGACATGACATGGATAAGATAAATTTATAACTGCTGCTAAGATTATTGTTATACTTACAAATCTGTTATTGTTATACTTACAAATGCAGGGCAATACCCCCAGCCATGTCGGTAATAATCGGCAAGATACAAGAAAGGATCAACAGTATTTGAAATTTAAAAAAAAAAAAGTAAGCTCTTAGAATAATACCTTGTGTAGTTCCCTGAGAGGTGTCTGAAGAGACAACATACAGAACATGAGTACTGTTCCCTCAGATACGTTGTACGAGGTGAGTAAAATGGCTGTGTACATGGGACTGGCAACCTCATCATGTAATACAAATTGCTAAAGAAACCACCGCCGCAGGAGCAAGTAAATGATTGGTGCAGCCATCCTGCAAGGGAAACAACTGCAGGGATGGCTCCATAACTCTTAGTATACTAGTGGCCTCTTAGAGAGGCCGATGATCGATCCCCGTCAATAGCGAAAATTTATAGGTGAATGCATGTTTAAAACCACTGAACAATTTAGTTATGTGCATGATATAGGGGTTTCATTTCTTCACATTTTGATATATAACACTTATGTTATCTTTATAAATAAATTGTTTATTGCAAAATCTGTAAAGGTAGTCATGAAATTAGCTCGTATACTAAGAGTTAAGGAGCATACAGTAAAATGATGATGTTAGAATAACAGCTCCAATAGCATATATTAAAGTTGTTGCAGAAATGACTGCATATTGGACGGCGGGAGTTGCTACGGTAATCCTACTTACGACAGGTCGTTGCTATTGGTGTCAGACTGTAATGGCCAGCCCGTTCCTCTGACTATGCCAGCAGCGGCATGCTGCATGGGCAACAGCTTGACCTCTTTATCCAAGTGCCCAACCTACTGCTCCAGTAGTCAGTAATAATTGAAAGGGAAGATAGAATAACTACAAATTTTTTATCTCAGTTACAGTTAATCTTTGGAAATACTCTATTTCTTACCATTTGTCTTTGATTCTATGACTCAGCTTCTTAACTGCCTTCCTTAACACACTTTAACTCATTCTAAACCAAGCTAGTTCTGGTTTTACCCAGGCCCCAAAATGGAGGCATTTTATATTTACTTTGGCAGATATATGAATTATGCATCAAACTTAAGAAGATTGGCTGAAGAATGTTGTGAAACAATGCTGAGTTCTCATGTGATGTAATAACTGTTTGTTAGGTCTTGCGAAGTATAAAAACCATAAACAAGCAACAACAAAATATCAATCATAATTCAAACATAAATCTAAGGGATGAGATCCGAGCACTGATGGAGTAGTTCCTGTGCAATGAAGATAATCCTTCAAACCAAACATAAATATATCAGCTCAACTTAATTCCTTGGTAAAAGCCCAGAAATCGAAACGTATATCCAACTGAAAATTAACCAAGAATCTGATCACAAACAATTGAAAATTCTAATTTTTATATTTTTTGTTGTTGGTGAAGTCACATATTGCCGAGCTTGAATCTCACACAGTCCTGTCCCGTGCAATTTATTACTTAAAAATGTCAAATTTGTCAAATGTCCTTCTTGGCATTGAAAATAAGTTATTATCACTATTGATAAAATTCATTTAGAAATAATCTACTGTAGTTGATTCATCGACAGTTTATGACTTATGTATTGGCTACGCTACTTGTAAGCAAACTGCCTAATGACATCATTAATTGATAAAAGTATGCAAACATTAAGCACCACAATACTTCTTATGCTATTAGTTCAAAACACGTGGTCCACAGGACGTGTTTACATGATCTGAACAAGCTATAGCTGCTTATTTTCTAATTTTTCGCTCAAAGTCGGAACTCACATCAAGTGGGCGCACCATACAGCCCGCGGGTAGATCTATACAGTAACTTGGTGCACCATACAGTTCATGGGTTAGAATGAGTTAAATCTCAAGAACTTATTGAAGAAGAACTGGGCACGCTATGATAATATAGACATGTATATACATTAATGCAATAAATTATTAACATATTTACAACTTGGCACTGGCATTATGGGTATTATTGGTTCTCCATTTTCAAAAGGATCACTTCAAACACAGGCCAACACAGAAAGTTTTCAAACAACTGACAATGTGACTATTCATGTTCCTTTTTGGAATAGTCAAATATAACATTCACATAATTAAAAAAAAATAAAAAATAAGCCAAATATCAAAGGATTGACTCAGTCAACTGTTTTAATTACCTTATATTCCACTGTAAAAAACAACAAATGGTAGAAATGTACTGTTTTCAAACACTTAATACTCAAAAGTCAAACTAACTTAACTAGAAAGAGACTAGAGATTAAGTTTTGGTGTATACTAAACTCAAGCTAACACGAAAATAAATTAGTACAAACCACAAGAATGTGGACACCGAGTTAAAAAAAAAAATAAAACTTTGACACAGTTAAATATATTCAGAAAGTGATGACAAATGAAACAGGATTACACCTTTGGTGAAACTAATCTTACTGGTTTCACTCAGCAACTGTCCCTGGGTTCTTGAAAAGAATTACAGAAAGCCATCTCAGGATCAAACTATCAATAATTTTTCATCACAAGCCAGTCATATTAACTTCAACGCCACTACTCCGTCACTATTCTAGGCTGGAGTAAACAGTGCTCTCTCTGTGACAGCAGACACTGGTGTTCCTGTGGTATGGTGTACCAGTACCACTACAACGTTAAAAGGTAGCAGTAAAGGTAGTCCATTAGGAGATAATGCTGTAGGCAGTTACGTCTTCACAGACTTCTCTATTCTCAGTCTCAGCTTTATGATGTGGGGGTGAATAGTTCTCTTCCCTAAATCAGGAGTCAGGTACCTACCTATTTAGAGCTAGGTAAACTGGAATGTGATGATACCTGGTTTTGACCTCGATAACTTTGCCTCGAGAAGGAAGCACTCATCCACACACTGCCAAACAACTCTCTCTAAAACATTAAGAACTACATTTTAAACTTTCATAGTTTTAAATTTTGTTCTTACAATTTTCCAATGTTCGTATAAAACAGCTTAATTCTGGTTTCATGAGATTCCAACATGCATCTAGAAATAATGTCCATATGTCATGACAGTTCTATTTTATGTTCCCCCACAGTGTGTGAAGAGCACCACATTGCCCTTGAAAAAAAAAAAAAAAAACCTGACAGAATCTGTTAACATTTTACTTAAGATATGATAAATTAACATTCGAGTACTTAATGTGACAGTGACTGACCTGAAGGCACTATTAAGTGAAATTCAATCAACATTATGTCGCAAGATACATGATGTTCTGAACATTATATTAAAACTGCTCACACAATAGAAACGCAGCTATAAATAGTCAACTGTACTTGAATCCCAGAGATCACCAATTTAAAAAAAAACAACAACAAACACTAAAATTTTGTTAACATCATAAGGAACTTGTCTTGGGCAAAACGTTGTCCATGCATTTCTGAGCTTCTGCTGAGAACTCTCGTGCCTCTTTCTTTAGTTTCTCTATGACAAATTCCATTGCCTGTCTACCCTGCAAATAAAAAGGGTATGGGGGCAAGAACTAATTAACATGCTATATTGTTTTAAGTCTTTTCACGACTATCATAAATAGGTGCTTGTGTAGAATAGAAGGATTTAAGTGGTATGACAAGATCACTAATGACCAGAATCTGACAGGTGCCAGTGGAACAAGACATGAGAAGAAGGTGCTGGTGATGGATGGGACACACACTAAGGAAATCTGTTGATAGCATTACAAGGCAGTCCTTGTTCTGGAATTCCCAGAGGAAGACCAAATAACACATAGAGAAGAGAACTGGAGACAGACATGAAGGGGATGAAGAAGACATGGAAAGACCTTGAGCTGATGGCACGTGACAGGAAAGACTTGGCAGACGGAAGCTGAAACCTAATGCTATTTGGGAAGCTGAAGTGTGACGATGATAGTGATTAAAAAAAGTACTTCAAAAATCAACTGATCACAAGAATTTATATTCTTAAAAGATATTATAATCAACTCAACAATACAGATCAATATAAAAGCAACAACAGCAAAAATTTACTAAAGAAATCTACAAACATACCATGCTTAGTATGTGAGTGAGCTGCATATCAGGTTGCCACAGATTGGCTGAACAAAATGTTTATTACAAACATTTTTGTGACCATTACTTAGAGCAGACAGGGTGGAGGGTTGTCCTCAGCAGTATATGTAGCACACTTTACAGTCTGATAATTATTTAAAATCTCTATAGTTTCGCTAGTCTCTCGGCCAAGGGTGCCGGATTCGATTCACAGTATCGATAAGCTCCAATCTACCCAGCTGTAAATGGAATCCCTGATTTTGAGTTAGGGAAGGAAAAGGAAAGTGAGGAAGAGAGCTGGTCGCCCTCACCGCTCGATGTTGGACCTAGTACAGTGAAGTCTCTAACACTTCACTCCACTATGGCACTATCTGCTATGGACTACCTTTACCTTTATCATGTTTAATTACGTTGCCAGAGTTTTCAAGAGTATAACATTATGACTAAGATGTGATATATTCATGCCAATGACAGCAAGAGTAGATATATCACACAACTTTGCTAACTCAAGCACTATGCAGTACAAAGTTTACATTCATTCATTACTCTTCAGCTCACTGAGGAGCACAGCCTTCAAATTCAAGCTAAATTCTGTCCTGTGTCATCCACACAAAGTTTCTCCACACCTTCCTTGTTTCATTTCTGTCCCCAGTTTTCTTCTGTGTCTTTTTGGTCTCCCTCTCTGGGATTCCAGAAGGAGAACTGTGTTGTAATGCTATTACAAGGTCTTCTTAACGTGTGTCCTATCCATCGTCTGCATCATCTTCCTATCTCTTATTCTATGAGCACTTGTCTTGTTCTTGTCATCAGTTTCACAATGATGATCTTATCATACCATTTCAATCCTCCTAGATGATCTTATCATTACCATTTCAATCCTCCTACTTCATGCAATCACTCATTTATTAAAATGCACATTATACAGTTAGGGGGCATTACATAATGGTTGTGTGAAAATGGAGGTAAATTAAGTAATAACAGAATAATTATATGAATAGTAAAAAAAAAACATTATTTTTAGACATAAGCAGAAACTTCCCCCACCCCAATCTGCAAGGGAAAAATGTGTTCCATTTACAAGATGTTCATCTATGTGTGAGCCTCAGGAAACCATCTACCTGTTTAAACACAGAACTGACTATACATCCAGTGAACTAACGTAATATTATAATACCTTGGATGCATTACTAGACACGGCATCTGTCATCATCTGCTCTAATTTACTGCACAGTGGTAAACCAGAAACTGTTACTGTAGCTTCCTGTGTCAGAAGTGTTCTGAGGAACAAATTTTCAAAAATACAATTTAATTAGGCAATGAAGTTAAATAAGTGACAGGAGTCCCACTATCTTTGAAACATAAAATAAGTTACAAGAATTCCATCACTTTCTAAATAAGTTACAAGGCCCCAACTTGTAACAGATTTAATGTCTTTTACCCTTAGTGCCCATTTCCTGAGCTTTGTCTATAAAGCTTACAATGTGTATTCTCTATAAGAATAAAGTAATGTGGTTCACTCACAAACCCAGGGTCAAGAAAGCAAATAATTGAATAGGAAAGCTGGATAAGCAGGCAGTAACCAAAGAAAAAAAAAAGAACAAAATGATCAAACAAAATGTGACATTTCTCCCATCATCAACAACTCCATCAGAATGTAGCCTATATCTGATCAAACAAAATGTGACATTTCTATTATCATCAACAACTCCATCAGAATGTAACCTATACCTGATCAAACAAAATGTGACATTTCTCCTATCATCAACAACTCCATCAGAATGTAGCCTTTACCTGATCAAACAAAATGTGACATTTCTCCTATCATCAACAACTCCATCAGAACGTAGCCTATACCTGATCAAACAAAATGTGACATTTCTCCTATCATCAACAACTCCATCAGAATGTAGCCTATACCTGATCAAACAAAATGTGACATTTCTCCTATCATCAACAACTCCATCAGAATGTAGCCTATACCTGATCAAACAAAATGTGACATTTCTCCTATCATCAACAACTCCATCAGAATGTAGCCTATACCTGATCAAACAAAATGTGACATTTCTCCTATCATCAACAACTCCATCAGAATGTAGCCTATACCTGATCAAACAAAATGTGACATTTCTTCTATCATCAACAACTCCATCAGAATGTAGCCTTTACCTGATCAAACAAAATGTGACATTTCTCCTATCATCAACAACTCCATCAGAATGTAGCCTTTACCTGATCAAACAAAATGTGACATTTCTCCTATCATCAACAACTCCATCAGAATGTAGCCTTTACCTGATCAAACAAAATGTGACATTTCTCCTATCATCACTCTACAGCTCCCCATGGAGCATAGGCCTTCAACAAACCTATGCCAAGTCTTCCTATTCTGTGCCAACAGCTCATGTCGTTTCCATCCCAGTCATGTCTATCTCCAGTTCTCTTCTCTCCCTATACTTCTTACCATGGGGATTCCACAACAAGGACTGCCTTGTAATGCTATCAACAGGTTTCCTCAATGTGTGTCCTTCCATCTCCAGTGTCTTCTAATCTCTTGTTCCACTGGCACTTGTCGGGCTCAAGTCATTAGTTCCACATTAGTGACCTTGTCATACCACTTCAATCCTTCTGTTCCAAGCAAGCACCCAATTATGAAAGTCTGCAACATCTTTTACGGCATGTTATGACACAAGGAAAGCTGGAATATATCGTAACAACAGGTAAGATTGAAGGAAAAAGAGAGCAAATACTGGACAGTTTGACATTATGGTATGGAAAGAAAATTGATAAATTGTACTGGAGACAGGAAGTTGTGGAGAGACGTGATCTCCTATGCCACTAGGCACGGTACTTGAAGACGAAGAAGTAGCATCTTGGTTGGTTTTTTTTTTGGTGTTCTCCATGTTTCAGAGCCATACAATAGGATTGACATTTCTCCTATGGTGGTTAACAAATACTTTTTCATTCGCCCTCGGACTTCTACATTAATAAAGGCAGTAGTCAGTTCAAGGTTCCTGACATCTCCAGTTTTTCATGGCGAGAAGTGGGTTGTTGCCATATGTCACTCCGTTCCCTGCTGTAAGTTCGGCAGGACTGGAGCAGATGTTCGGCTGTCAATGGGGCTGGTGCCATAGGAGCAGAGATGTGTTGGACTAATCCTGTGCTTGAGATATAGATGGTACCTCAAACTTAACAAATACATAAGGAATAGAAAAGTAAGTCAACAAACAATAACATTATTTGTGTGATTACCACAAAATATCTTTGAGACAAGAAACTGCTACACAACAGCTGACGTGAGCAGCACACAGAAAGTCTACCCTGTTCAACCTCAACAGTCTTGATATATACTGGTGACCAGGTATGTCAGAATACAAACTTACTTGTTAGGATCAGTAGGATGTTGACTGTATGTTAGCAGCTCATGAACTGTCACTATGTTTGATAAAGTTACCTGTTGTTGAGACAAGGACAAATGATTAAGATTTACTACCTTCAAATAAAAGATGAAACTAACAAGATTTACCAGAAAACAAAACATACCACCATTTAACATTCACTAAATCACAATTTTACTTTTACTAAGATTCATTAGACAAAATTGCCTTTTCATAAGGAAAATAAATATATTTGTGCACAGCCTTTGGAAAGTATGATTAAGAATTCATCTTTAGTGAACATTATCAACCTGTAGCTCACGATTTGTTCAAGATGTCAACATTTAGAAAATAGTAAAAATTTGCATTCTGCCAAGTTTAGGCAAATTTGTTTTGAAAATGTTTTTTCTCTGCGCTAAGATTATTCTATTGTTTTCGTATCGGTGCAGAGTTCCATGGTTCAATCTCTAGATCCTGTTTGTTACTTGTTCAATTCAGGAAGAATGTATATAGACTGAATCAGCGTTTAAAAAAAAAAAAAAAAAAAAAATTAATTCACTATCCAGGAATGATTCAGGTCATGTGATTAAATAAATGAACACAATGGGGTTTAATGTGATTTATTATGCGCAGAAGCACTACACATAGTCCTCAGCCAGCTACAGACACCCAGTAATGTATCTGTCGATTAGCAACATCAGCACACAGTGGCAAACACAGTGCAGCCAGTGGTTACTAATATTTTCCCCACTTCATTCAACACACAAAACACCAAAATTAACCTACATTTCTTGTTTTAAGTGTAAAAGTTTTGTTCTTTGGGTCAACAGTTGAATGTTCACTTGCAAAGCATGCGTCTTGTATGCCAATCATCTGTGGATATTTATGAAAACATTAACACAAATAATTGAAACACAAATTACCAAGAACATAATTCGGACAAACTACAGGATTGCTGGTTTATCAAGTAAAGACTTGGTTCAGTTAAAATCTGGGTATATAGCATCCTTCCTTCTGTTTAACATGATATAAATGTTGTTTATCCAGAATATATATTTGAAAATATGCTGTTCTGGTGTTTGTCAGTGACCATAAGGAAGACATTCTAGACTTTATCTTCTATGTTAGCACTACAGGTCCATATCTTTTTATCCAAAATCCTCGGGGACAACTGTGTTTAGGAAACCAGATTTTCCCCCGGCTTCTACATGTCGCCTAAAATGTGTTTCAAAATCGTCCAAATGTGATAGAAAAGTAGCCCACAGAAACTTTCGATTTCCAGAATATTTCAGTGTTCAGATGATCAGATAAAAGGACACAGACCTGTCATTTTATGCACGTAATCCACAGACAATCCATGAATAAAATTGCTGTTTAGTCGGTGCTGGTTTATCTCCCTGTCAATTTTATTCATTCATAACCCTCCACTCCCAAAGGAGCATAGGCCTTCAACAAACACATGCCAAGTCCTCCTGACACGTGCCATCATCTCAAGTTATTTCCATGTTCTCCTCATCCTTTTCACCTGTTTCCAGCTTTCTCTCCATGTACTTCTTGGTCTACCTCTGCCTCTCTTGCCCTGGGGGTTCCAGAACAAGGACTGCCTTGTAATGCTATCAACAGGTTTCCTCAGTGTGTGTCCTATCCATCGCCGTCTTCTCATCTCTTGTTCCACTGGCACTTGTCTAGTTCTTGTCCTCAGTTCCACGTTGGTAACCTTGTCATACCCCCTTCCACTTTGTTTCACACAGTCCCAGAACCTCGATTTTATATTCCCTCATTTCTGCTGCTACTTGTGACGCTTTCCCTTGTTCGTTCAATGTCCGAACATTCCAGGTGCCAAATCTGGAGGTTCTCCTAAAGAAAGAAGGTTAGTCAGTAAGACTCCTTTCGGCTTTCTGTGTTGCATCATACACCTCCCTGTGAGAGGACCTTCCCCTGTCTTGGATGGCTGTGTTTTATTTTCCTTAATTGACTTGTCCATGTTTGTTGAAGTTTTTTGTAGTTTAAATTTTTTTTACAGGATGGGGTAACCAGCCCCATGCCCAACCCTCCTTAGTCGCTTTCTACGACATGCATAGTAGGGAACAGTGTTATTATTCTTTGCTCCCCTTTTGGGCCCCGGTAACACACGGGTGTCCCTGTCAATTTACTTTCATTTATTACCGTCCAGTTCTCTAAGGAGCATAGGCCTTCAGTAAATTGATACCCAACCTTCCTTGTTCTGTGCCATCCTTTTAAAGTTGTATCCCTTTCATGTCTTGTCTCTAGTTCACTTTTCAAGTGTTTGGTGCTCTCCCCCTACCTCTCACCCTGAATGAAAATGTAAATAGCAATGGGAAATACCTTGCTTTTATACATTTGGTACAATAACACCATGCATATATAGATAGCAATGAGAAGATTCAACCATCTGTGATTAGAAGTGGCTATTGTATATGTATGCCCCGTATAGTTCCTGATGGTCTGGTATGAGACAAAGATAGAATAGGATTATTGTTCCTTCACATATGTCATACAAGGAACTAATTGTGAGGCTGTGCATGAGGTTGCCAACCTCCATCATGTCAAACAAATTGCCATAGAAACCATGACAAGAATGTGATTGCTTGGTGCAGGTGTCCTCCTAGGGGGACTCATGTTCTGTAAGGAGTGTAAAGGAAAATTATGACAATGATGATTGTATATGTATAATATGCACAGTCATACCCAGCTAATACAGCGGGTTATGGCCTAAACCCCAGCATTGGTGAAAATTGCTGAAAAGTGAAGCATAGTCTTTTTTTTTTTTAACTTTGAAATGTATGTAGGGTGCCTAAAAGCCTAAATGACATGCTTACACTATCATATATTAAATGTGCAATAAAGCTAGGCCTAAAATAACAATACGAAAGTAAAACAAAATAAAAGCTTGAATGACCAAGAATAAAGCGGCGGAGGAGCACTCACTTCTCTTTCTCACCTGATTACTGATTGAGTGAGAGCGTGTCATGACGAAAACAGCTGAATGAGCGAGGCAAGCGTCGAAATTTATGAAAATGAACATGATTGAAAAGGGGCTGTATTAGCGAAGCACCGAAAGGTAGGATATGACAAGTCATAATGTTAACTGGAACACCCCCCACTCAGCCACTTATCCTGATATCACCTTTATTTGTGTTTGTAGCATCATTAACAAACTTTGATAGTTTTGTGTTTTTTTTGGTTCGTAACAAAATATCCTGCCTAAGTCATTATATGATAAAAACATTATACCTGCTGTGGAAAAATACGAACTCTGTGATAATGCAATTAATTAAGCAAACAGAATGGTAAAGGCATTTCTATTTGACATGTGCGATAAGAAGAACAAATATAAACTTTAAGACAAGAACAAAGGACATTAACATTCAGAAGATATTGGGAGAAGAGCAGTGCCTGAAAACATTGTAGCTGTAGGATTAATACATTGGTAAAAGTGGATGATGATAGTATGGATATTTGACAGTTTATGCACTGACTGTCAAAAGCTCTGGGATGAATATCACTGCCAACACTACTAGCATAGCAAACAATGATAGCATTGGCTGTTGGCACACATTCTTGCACAGTATAATCATGCTTAATAATTTACCTTGCTAACCCACTTTGGGATACCCCAAGATGTACTTAAGAGCCTGTGAGTGTTCAGCCTCCCTTCCGAGTCAATATTACGATCAACCACATCAAGGCCAACCACAGAGGGGTTGTGAGGGTTGGGATATTTTCTCCATGCTGCTGTTACAACAGTGTCCCAGCTGTGACTGTAGGGAAAAAACAGACATTCTTTGTCTCTCTCTTTTTTTTTCTTTTCAAAACTCATTAAAGAGTGTGAGTTCTGCAGTTTGACCTCCTAGAAGTGACCCTATCCTCTGCTCTGCAATATCAAACTCCCTGGATACACAGGGGTGACATTTTTTAAATGCCAAATTTTATGGTGATGCTATTTTTGCTGACACAAGACTAACATAATTAATAATGAACATTATTATGCATAATTATTAGCCAGCATAGCCAGGACAAAGTAAAGTAAGATTACAGGGATCCCTTAAACAGATTTTTTTTAAAAACTACAATAACATTTTGTGACTTGATTCAGTGTTCTGAATGATGGGGATAATCTCTTAACACTTAAAGGACGATCGCCCAGTTTTACTGGTCGGTAAATCTAGGCTCTGAAGACCGGAGGCCAGTTTTCTTGGTCGCTCTCTTTGAACTAAGTTTTTGTTTCGTTTCATCCCAGTTAGAAGTTTTAGATGACTGGAAATCGGAAGTATAACCATTTTTGATTATTTCTAATGCGGAAAAGTTCTAGCATCACTCTGTTGAGTTCTGTCAAACCGTTTATATCAGCCACCTCGTGTAAGCTCTACAAAATTTGTGTTACCTATTCTCGATGGGGTCCAGTTCATCTTTACGCAAGCGACCTACTCGTCTTAGTGCCCAGCAGGCTCTTAGTTTGATAGAAAATTTCAGTGAAGATGAAGACGGGTACAGCAGTATTGATTTTAGTGTTAATAATTCTAGATCTAGTTCTTCCAGCGATGTGGAATCAGACAATGATGGTGATATGTCAGGAAGAGTGGTGTGGTTCCATCACCTACCATTGATTCTTCAACATCAGACCCAGTAAGACCTAATTTAGTTTTACAAGAAGAGAAAAGGCGAAAACAGGAATGTGTCGGAAATATAGAATGGCAGGGGGCAAATGTGGGTGCACCAACAAGGAATAGCTTTAGATTCCAACCCAAAGTTGGAAGAGCAGTGGGTGTGTCAGTAAATTTAGGCCTAAATGAAGCATCTACCCCAATCCAGTGTTTTGAAAGCATTGTATCATCAGCTGTAAGGGAGGAAATTTTAAAAAGCATAAACTGCTTTGTAGAAATTGAAGTGCAGAAGCATACACCTTCATTGAAATGATCAATATATACTAGGTGGAACCCAGTAAGTGATTATGAGCTTCTAAAATTTTTTGCTCTGCTTCAAGCAAAGGGTATCGACAAAATGCCAAGTATAAAGATTATTTTTCCTCACAAGAGCCTATGTTTCACACTCCATTTTATTCCCAAATGACGGAGAGAGACAGATTTTTGTCTATATTGCAAACTATGTTGCATATTTGTGAGCCACTCGCAGAAGGGAAAAACAAGATAGAGCCCTTCGTTCAAATTTGTTGCGGCATAGACTCTGAACCAAGACGTAGCTATTAATGAGATGATCATAGGATGGAAAAGTTGGTGGAAATATAAGCAATATAACACTAAAAAGCCACACAAATACCACATTAAAAGTTTTGGCCTTGTTGACAGTGAAACAGGTTATGTGCTAAACCTGCTTACATATTTTGGATCAGACACCTCCTATGGATTCTCCATCTGTTGCAGCCTGGCTCTCTCCACTTTCAGCTCCAGGAATGTCCTCTATCACCCTAGGGAAACGATTCCGTTTCCAAACCGGAAGCCCGTGTGCAGTGCAGATGGGTTCAACAGTGGACACCCCATCCATGGACACTGCTATCACCTGTGGTTTGGTTGACTCTACAAAATTACTTCGTCTGAGTCCCTGCCCCCTAAGAGCATTTATTCCATGGCACACCGGGTGGCCTGTTAGTCCCCCGAATTTCTCGGCCTGTTGCCGAGCCCTGCAGTCTCCTCTATCTGTCATTGGCTGGAGGCATGTAATCTTTTCGAGTTCTTTTATAGGTGTTGACTTCATGCCTCCCATTACAATTCTCATTGCTTGACCTTGGAGTCTGCTAATTCCATCGAAGTCTGTCCCAGCTGCTGTTGCCCATGCTGCCATGCCATCCCCAAGAACTGGCCTCACTCACCCTGTGCACAACGTCCCAAGCACCTTCCCATCTGCACCCCAAGTTGTTCCAGCAAGTTTTTTCATGGCGACAAAATACATGGAGAAACATTGTCCACGCAACGCCTGGACCCATGCGTACACAGATGGATCAGCAACAGATGCAACGGTGAATGGAGGTGGGGGTGTCGTTCTGACCTTGGGCACTGGTGCAGAAAAGGGGCTGTCAGTGGCGTCAGGACGATTCTCCGGCGGCTTCAGAGCGGAGGCAGGGGCCTTGAAAACTGCAGCAGAGGTTGTGTTGGCGGAAGAGACGGCAGAGAGACGGGTTGGTTTCTTTGCTGATGCACGGTCAGTGAATGCAACGTTGAGGGGCCAAAGTAATACAGACCTGGGTGATCTCGGGGTGGTGCTCCACAGACTTTGTCAACGATTCAAAAGTGTTGTGATCCAATGGATCCCATCTTATTGTAACATCGCCGGCAATGAGGGGGCTGACAGAGTGGCAAAGGAGGGTTCGCATCTGCCTCAGCCTGATGCGGGCATAACTTTTGAGGAGGCAAAGAGTTTTGTCAGAATCAGTTGCAGAAACAGATGGAATGTAGAGCATCCGGGGCACACACAGAATGATGCTTACTACCAGCTCCACAGAAGAGAACAAGTGGTAATCTTCGGACTCCGCACTGGCCACAACAGATTGAGATACCATCTATTCAACAAGCTAAAGATAGGAACTACCGATCAGTGTAACTGTGGCACTGATAAAATGACTGCTGAACATCTGCTTCAAAGTTGCCCCTTATATGTGGTACAGAGAAAGTGCATATGGCCGACACCAGCTCCTTTCGTGGAAAAGCTTTACGGGGATTCAAATAGCCTCAAACTGACTACTGCTTTCTTTGAGAACATTCAAGTGGACGTCTGAGAGTGTACGAAGAAGAAGAAGACACCTCCTATGATCCTTCAGTCAAAAGGGACTCAACTGGTGCCAAGCCTGTAAAAATTTTTGGAACACTTTTGTCTTGTCTGGGAACTGACTATCACATTTATGCTGACAGGTGGTATATGACAAAGCTGTTAGTAAGTGAAATGCTTAAATGGAGGCAATATTACATTGGAACACTTCAAGCAAACAGAGTCGGATTCCCACAGCAGCTGAAGTCTTTGAACCTAAAGCAAATGGAGACTAAGTATTATATCAATTCGGAGCAAAGGATGCTAGTTGCTGCTTGGAAGGACAAAAAAGCTAAAAAAAAACCTGTCACAATTATTACTACAAATGGGTCTGTTGCGTCTGTCACAGTGAATGGAAAGGAGAAACCTCTTATCATTCATGAATATAACCATAATATGAATGGCTGCGACAAGCAAGGCAGATCAGATGATAGGGTATTACGGCTTTTTCAGAAAATTCTTGAAGTGGTAGAAGATTTTCTTTTGGATATTAGAAATAGTCACCTGTAACGCTTATATTTTGTACAAATTGATGAGACCAGTTGGAGTTGGAAAATCGCAGCTTATGTCAAAGTTGTTCAAACAAATACTGATCAATTATGTGCTTCGGCGGCATCCTCAATGCCTGAAATCAGCCGCATGCTAAATCCCCCAAGGCCAAGTAAATTATCAGATAACCCATTGGAAAGACTGGAGGGTGCAAAACATATAATGCAAAGAAGCACAAATTTCAGGAGGTGTAAAGTTTGCAGTAAACCTGACAACTGGAAAAGGACAAATAATTATTGTGCAGGATGCACTGGCCACCCCCATCTGCAAAGAGATGAATGTTTCATGAAATGGCACACTTAAGTTAAGTTGTAAATATCTCTAATTTTGTGTGTAAGTACTGTTCTTTGTGACAGCAGTTCAGCATATACATCACATTTTGTGTTCTTTTTCAATTATTTGTAAATTTGCGACAGTAGAGTATATTTCATTTTCTGGATGACACATGGAAAGTAGTCAAAAGTATAAACGTGATGTGTGATTTATTTCCAAAATGGATGTAGTTTACAATGATTTCTATCTTGGATAACACAACTGAGCTGCCTTTAATTGGTAAGTCTGATATGTGTTTGTTTTGTTTTTATTTAGTACAATTTTTTTCTGCCTCATCTCTAAACTACTTCATATTCATTAAAAATGGCAATTTATAAACTTAAAATAATCATAATTCTCATTCAATTCCCTTTTCAAATGTATATAACATAACTATATTTGTTAAAAACTTAGAACGAACTGACACTTACATGGTAACACAATATTAAAAACCTGAGTCGCAGAAAATTTTTGACAATAGTGTCTTTCCTTTTCTTGATGCCAAATGAGTAGTTAGAGTATAAATTTGAACCATATTTGTTTTATTTCCAAAATGGAAGTAGTTTACAAAAATGTGTATCTTGGATACCATATCTTGGGTCCATAGCATAGCTGTTCTTGTGATGGCATCAGGGTCTCTTCTGAGGACATGGCCAACCCAATTCCAGCGTCTGCCAGTTATGATGGTGTGCATGTCCTCTTGCTTGCTCCGAGTAAGCAGTTCTTGGTTGGTGATGGTATTCGGCCAAAAGATTCATAAAATTTTTCTTAGGCATGTTGTGCGGAAAGAGGGCAATTTTGACATTTCCTTCTCTGTTACTCTCCAGCATTGCGCACCATAGAGAAGCACAGAAAGTACACAACTATCATATAGTCTTAATTTTGTGTTCGTGCTGTACTAAGAGGACTTCCAGATGTTGTTTAGACTAAGAAAGGCTGTTCTTGCTTTGTTCATTCTGTTGATGTCTTTGCTTGCTCCGCCATCTGGTGTTACTATGCATCCTAGGTATGTGAAGGTGTCTAATATGGGCTCAGGGTTAAAAAAAATAGAAATATTATGACTATATTTATTAAAAACTTTGAAAGAACTGACACTTGCATAGTAACACTATATTAAAAACCTGAGTCGCAGAAACTCTGTGACAATAGTCTTTCCTTTTCTTGATGGCAAATGAAATATAGTTAGAGTAAAAACTTGAACTATGTTTATTTTATTTCCAAAATGGATGTAGTTTCAAAATATTTGTACCTTGGATAACACAACTGATGGATTAGCTGTCTTCAGTCGGTAATTCTGATATGTTTTTGTTTTGGGTTTTTTTTGGTCAAATTTTTTTGCTTCCCAGTCTCCAACTATTTTATACTCATTAAAAAATTTGTAAATTTATTAACTGAACATATTCAGAATCTTCATTCAATTTCCTTTTCAAATATATATAACATGACTATATTTGTTAAAAACTTTGAATGAACTGACACTTACATGGTAACACTATATGAAAAACCTGAGTCGCAGAAAATTTGTGACAGTAGAGTGTCTTTCCTTTTCTTGATGGCAAATAAAAAGTAGTTACAGTATAAAATTGAACCATATTTATTTTATTTCTAAAATGGATGTAGTTTACAAAAATGTGTATCTTGGATAACACAACAGATGGATTAGCTGTCTTCAGTGGGTAATTCTGATATGTTTTTGTTTTTTTTGGTCAAATTTTTTTCTTCCCAGTCTCAAACTACTTTATACTCATAAATAAATTTGTAAATTTATAAACATATTCAGAATCCTCATTAAATTTCCTTTCCAAATATATATAACATGATCATATTTGTTAAAAACTTTGAAAGAACTGACACTTACATGGTAACACTATATAAAAAACCTGAGTCCCCAAAAATTCCTTGCGTAAAACATGGGAAAACCCCTATGTCCTCAAAGAGTTAAGGCCCTTCTTTAGAAGTCCATGATGTACAGACAGTTTTATTAGTTTCAGGACTGATTGAAACAACTTGAGTGTTTCTTGGTAACAGTGCAGTGATCAGTAAGAATAATCTTTCCATGCCAATTGTCCATGCATGGAGGCATATCTGGAGTCATCCTTATATGACCACCAGCTAAGCACAATACTTCAGTATACTGATGTTGAGGTGAGGGAGTCGCTTAAGCCCCAGATGTAACTCTGGCTTCAACCTGCTTGGATCCATGCAGGAGGATCTCACTGTGGGCCCATGATAGGTAGGGGGAGCTGAGAAATGGCTTTGTGTATAGGACATGACAATTCCTTGGGAGAGTCCAGAACCAGTGCACAGTATTTTAGCTCTGCATATTCGGAGCCCCCTTGGGTGGCAGAGAATGCACAGTATGTCATACACTTCTTCCTCCTAGCTTGTGACCAGATGTGATAATCCTTTGAATGCAAGCCAAGCATGATGACTTCCAACTCAACATGTTTTGAAATGGCAGAAAGCCACAGGAAAAGCCTAGATATACAGTGTAGGTGATACCTATGGTATTGGCTGCAAAAGAGTGAGAAGCTCAGCAGCCCTAGTTAAACAACACCACTTGTCCTGTAACCCCAAGGTCAGTGGTGCACTACTTTCAGTTGAACATTTAATTATAAAAACAAGGACTGAAATAATGATTCAATGTCTACTGCCAATAAAAAAAATAATAATAATTAATGTTAAAGCTTTCATCATGGCTTTGATCAGAGCTTTTTAACTGGTGTATGAACACCGCTAATAACATGTGGCCAATGTAATTGTTTATGTTAACACATTCTATATTTTAAAACATTTCAATAAACTGTTAACATATTTTGAATTTTATTAAAATATTTTCAACACAGTCGTAAGCTGCAGCACCAAATTTTCTTATTTTGTCTTTTACAGCGATCACACAAGAGATGTTTATTATAAAAAACCTAGCTGTCACATTAGTCAAGGGTAGATATAACTCTTAGACTCCGGAGCAGCACTGATTTAGATTTGCCAATAATAAACCCAGAAATTCACCATTTAATCCAGTTTACGTTTGAGCAACCAACATGAACAGTAGGCCTACATATTTTGACGCAACTATCATATTTTTGTGACAAATCATTTGTTTGTGTTTTTCTTTGTTACTGTTAAGTATTCATCACCATTTTCCTTGTGGCTAGGTATGGAGCAAGAAACCACCACTGTAGCTGTTCCCCTTCCATGAAGTCTGCACAAGCAATCACCTTCTCTTACACTGGTGGTTTCCATAGCAATTTGTTTTATATGATGAAGATGCCCACTGAGGTTAGTCACCTTGTAGAACATGCTAGAGGAAGAAGTTGCCCAATTCTTTCTTTGTCTCACCAGAGACCCCCGGGAATCGCATGGGGCCTAGAGAAATATGACAAGCCATATATACACATATTATATGCCTCCTAAGCAAATAAATAGGCCTACTTCATGTTTACGTCTAGACATCGCTGATAGTGACAATGATTTGTCTGATAGTCATAGTTTGTTATCAGATGATGGGAGCGATGCAAGAACGTTCAATAAATCACATTTAGTGGGCGCTGCCCTAGCCTGGGCCATCAAAAAGGAACACAACTAGATCTACAGTTACACCTAATGGCCAGTCACAAGTGGAAGATGAAGCTAGAGATGTTGTTAAAAGATCAGAAAAACTCAACAGTTTAAAACAATAGGCCTATTATTCTAGTTTATTTCTTAGAAAATTATGTAATGCAATATTTATAAATGACTATAGTAAAAGTAATGTCAATTCAATAAATATAGGCCTAACCATATTCCATTCATATTCATAAATGGATTACTTTGATGGGGCAAATCACATATTATGGTATAGTCCCTATCCGCCATCTTGTCAGTCAACTCATGACTGATAAGTCACCTAGCCTATGTCGTTTCATGAAAACTTTTATTATGCAAGGATCTAAGATAGTGTCAAAACTCAACTGATGTTTAAGATTTCTTATAAGGCATTAAAAACAAAAGTAAACACATCTTTAACAGAAGATGTAAAGACAGAGTAATAATTGGCAAGTTGGTAAATTAAATTTTTTTTTAAATGTGGCCCTCGTAGGGAACAGAAGACAGGAGACTGCCATGTTGGCTAAAAAATGTGGCGTTTCACTTCAAGTTTCAATTTGTAAAACTTTGGATTTATATTTTTAAAACAGCTGTAGTGTTTGTCGAGCGTTATTATTTTTGACAAAGCTCAAGACAGGGTTGGTGGTAGGTTAAGGCCAGCTGTTTGACAAAGCTTTGAAACAGGGTTGAGGTTAAGTTAAGGCTATCTGTAATGTACATATGGATAGCCAGTCTGACAACATGGCTGGTCTTGTCTACTATCCTCGTCATCTACAATTATTTTTTTTTAATGTGCGGCCTCCAGTTACAACGCAAAGAATAGGCCTAGGGGCCTAATAACTTTGTCAAAAGTAGGCTACAGTGTGAATGATTTAGGCCTACTTCATCAGTCACTATTGTGACAACACTGCAGTCATTAGCTCCAGCATATGAATGCCAACAGAAAGCAGATGCAACATATTTTTAGTCTAGTATAAGACATGAAGATTTTATATAGGGGCCTAGGCCTAGTGCTACCTGTAGATGTGCGTTTAATTGTCACGGTGGTAGCGGAAAACCAATATGTAGCCTAGGCCATACTGATGATGAAAATGGACAATAGCCTACACATTTCGATTTTACTTACTTGAACGTGTGCTCTGAGTTCCAGATTCGCATCCTTTCACCTGAAAACTAAAACACTCCTGTTTCTGTAAGTATTTTATTTATCTGATGGTGTGCGCAGATGTTAGTTAATTTTTTTCACATGGTACGTTTAAGGATAATTAAGGACACGAGAAGACTACTAGCTGAGCTGAGCCGGAAGGGTAGGAGAAGGGGTTGAAGGTTAGCACTTTGTCCAGTTTTTTAATAAATTATTTTCATCTGAAAGAAATTTCGTTGATAGCTGTTTCGTTTGATAAAAGATAAAAATAATGCAAAATATATTACATAAATTTATATAAAACATTACACTTATGAATTTTTGATATTCTATTCGGTATCTTACAGTTGTCATAAATTTATTAAATATTAAAATTATGCTCAGAAGTAACAGGACAGTTTGCCTTGACAATCCATCTTGGCATAAATGACGGAAAAATTTTATATAGGACATTGCTCTAAACTCTAAACCAATGACGCAATCGAAGAACTAGGTTAACTTTAAAGTCACAGTTAGTCAATAGGGACGGACATTTTCATGTTTAAATATATATATATATTAAAGCAGGTAATATGAAAACGGTTTATATTATTTTAAACAAAAACCATCCCATCTGACGCTGCAGTTACCGAGGGTGGCGACTGTCCAAAAAAGTGATGGTGAAGTGACCACATTTTCTGAGTAACAAAGCAGACGTCATTACCATCATCATGTGTAGTGCCGACTGACGTAGACAACCATGTTTCATCACTGCTAACGGTCCTGATGACTTGAGTAAGCTGTACAGTCAATTTCTTCCAATGCCTCATAATCATTGTAGCAAAGTATGTCTCTGTTCGTGCTCTTGTTATCTCTCGCTCTCGCTCTCGCGCTCTCTCTCTCTCTCTCTCTCTCTCTCTCTCTCTTTATATATATATATATATATATATATATATATATATATATATATATATATATATATATATATATATATATATATATATATGAATATGACTTTATTAAGTGTTATATTAGAGACTACAACATCAGGCTTAAGCAGGTTGCAGAGTTCAAATACTTAATGAAGCATTTTTACAAAAAGTGGAAGACTTCGCAAAGAAACTGAAATAAGATGCCTAAAGACTACAGCAGTGACTTACAAACTGTCACCGCTACTCTTCCAGCATTCCGCACCATAGAGAAGCACAGAAAGCACGCAACTCTGGTATAATCTTAATTTTGTGCTTGTGCTGTATTGGGAGGACTTCCAGATGTTATTTAGGCTAAAGAAGGCTGTTCTTGCCTTATTCATTCTGATGTTGATGTCTTTGCCTGCCCCACCGTCTGGTGTTACTATGCTTCCTAGGTATGTGAAGGTATCTGTCTGTACCAGTTGCTGATTCCTTACTGATATGGGCTCAGGGTTGCTCACATTGAGCGTCATGACCTCAGACTTCTTTAAATTGATGTTCAAGCCCACCTGCTGGCTAAATTTATTAAGTCTATCCGTTTTTTCCTGGATGTGTTGATGTGAATGTGCCAGCAGTGCAATGTCATCTGCATATTCCAGATCTTCCAATGTTGAAAATGTAGTCCATCTTATTCCTCTTGGACTGCCCTCTGTTGTCTGGCGCATCACCCAGTCTATGACTGTTAAAAATAGAGTGGTTGATAAGGGGCATCCCTGTCGTACTCCTGTCTTCACCTCGAAGGTTAGGTTGCTCTGCCCAACACTACACGTAAAGTTGGCATAGAGGCTTTTTATGATTGCCAGTCAACATGAACAATCTCAAACTAGTTGCCTTGTACGACACGCCTGAAACAGCAGTAGTTATATTCTTTCTTTGTCTCATTAGAGACCCCCCCTGGGGGAACAACACGGGGCCATCACATGTTTGGGACACGGCTTATTCAGTTATTACATCCAGCCTCTACTGACTGTGTATCCTGTATAATAAAGGATATCATCTATACTGACAGTATATCCAACATGATAGTGGATATTAGCTCTACTGACAGTGTATCCTACATAATAATGAATATACCCTCTAGTGACAGTGTATCCTACATAATAATGAATATTACCTCTAGGGACAGTGTATCATGTACGAAAATGAATATAACCTCTACTGATAGTGTATCCTACATGATAATGAATATACCCTCTACTGACAGTGTATCCTCCATAATAATAAATATACCTTCTAGTGACAGCGTATCCTACATAAAAATTATTATACCCTCTAGTGACTGTATCCTGCATAATAATGAATATCCCCTCTAGTGACAGTGTATCATACATAATAATGAATATACCCTCTAGTGACAGTGTATCCTACATAATAATGAATATACCCTCTAGTGACAATGTATCCTACATAAAAATTATTATACCCTCTAGTGACAGTATCCTGCATAATAATGAATATCCCCTCTAGTGACACTGTATCCTACACAATAATGAATATACCCTCTAGTGACAGTGTATCCTACATAATAATGAATATACCCTCTAGTGACAGTGTGTCCTACATAATAATGAATATACCCTCTTGTGACAGTGTATCATACATAATAATGAATATACCCTCATGTGACAGTGTATCCTATATCATAATGAATATAATCTCTACTAACAGTGTATCCTACATAATAATGAATGTATCCTATAGTGACAGTGTAACCTACATGATAATAGTTACAACCTGAACTGAAACTATAATGGGCAATAAGGAATATGACCTCTACTAACCTTGTAGAGCGTCTGATTGACAGAGCGGTTAGAGCGCTGGTCTCTTGCGGCAAAAGTGCCGGGTTCGAATCACGGTATTGATACGCTCAAGTCTACGCAGGTAATAATGGGTACCTGACTCTCTTTGAGTTAGGGAAGGAAAAAGTGAGGAAGGGAACTGGTCATCCCATCTCTCGATGCTGGACGTAGTATATCGAAGTCTGTAACACTTCACTCCCCTGCGGCAGTATCTGCTATGGGACTAACTTTCACTAACAGTGTATTCTTCATAATAATCGGTATAACCTGTAACTGACAGTGTATTCTTCATAATAATGGGTATAACCTGTAACTGACAGTGTATCCTTCATAATAATGGGTATAACCTGTAACTGACAGTGTATCCTTCATAATAATGGGTATAACCTGTAACTGACAGTGTATCCTTCATAATAATGGGTATAACCTGTAACTGACAGTGTATCCTTCATAATAATGGGTATAACCTGTAACTGACAGTGTATTCTTCATAATAATGGGTATAACCTGTAACTGACAGTGTATTCTTCATAATAATGGGTATAACCTGTAACTGACAGTGTATCCTTCATAATAATGGGTATAACCTGTAACTGACAGTGTATCCTTCATAATAATGAGTATAACCTGTAACTGACAGTGTATCCTTCATAATAATGGGTATAACCTGTAACTGACAGTGTATCCTTCATAATAATGGGTATAACCTGTAACTGACAGTGTATCCTTCATAATAATGGGTATAACCTGTAACTGACAGTGTATCCTTCATAATAATGGGTATAACCTGTAACTGACAGTGTATCCTTCATAATAATGGGTATAACCTGTAACTGACAGTGTATCCTTCATAATAATGGGTATAACCTGTAACTGACAGTGTATCCTTCATAATAATGGGTATGTAACCTGTAACTGACAGTGTATCCTTCATAATAATGGGTATAACCTGTAACTGACAGTGTATCCTTCATAATAATGGGTATAACCTGTAACTGACAGTGTATCCTTCATAATAATGGGTGTAACCTGTAACTGACAGTGTATCCTTCATAATAATGGGTGTAACCGGTAACTGGCAGTGATTCCTTCATAATAATGGGTATAACCTGTAACTGACAGTGTATCTTTCATAATAATGGGTATAACCTGTAACTGACAGTGTATCCTTCATAATAATGGGTATAACCTGTAACTGACAGTGTATCCTTCATAATAATGGGTATAACCTGTAACTGACAGTGTATCCTTCATAATAATGGGTATAACCTGTAACTGACAGTGTATCCTTCATAATAATGGGTATAACCTGTAAATGACAGTGTATCCTTCATAATAATGGGTATAACCTGTAACTGACAGTGTATCCTTCATAATAATGGGTATAACCTGTAACTGACAGTGTATCCTTCATAATAATGGGTATAACCTGTAACTGACAGTGTATCCTTCATAATAATGGGTATAACCTGTAAATGAAAGTGTATCCTGCACAACAATGAATATAACCTGTAAATGACAGTGTATCTTGTAAAACAATGCATACTAAAATAGACTGCCTATAAGAACACGACAACTAACTCAAGAACACAAGTGGGAGGCGGACAGGACGAAGACAACGTGGACAGAAAACAGACGCGAAGGGGAAAGAGAACTGTGAGCAAAGTAGCACAGACATCACAGTTCAATAAGAAATTCACCCAATATCAATGGCGAAGAAAAGCACTATGTTGACAGAAAAGACAAAAACACACCAATAGTGCATGAAGTTGAGAACGAGAATAAAAGTCCGTATTGGGAGTAGTGTCAAGAACACAGTTAATTCCGTTCCTGACCTACTGGCCCACTTCAACCACCGCCTGCGATTACTCACTCTCTCCAGAAGTCTACCACTGCCTTACACATGCAAGCAGCTTACACCACCCTGTTAACGATATTATATTTTCTCCTACACGCCAGTCCAGTTATCGGAGAAGTGGAGGACAGGGATAATAAGAGATTTGCAAGTGATGGCAGATCCAGAGAACAATATTTCTTGTTGAGTAGTTTGCCAGACGACTTTCTGTATATGTGTGTTGTGTGTCACTTATATATATATATA
The DNA here is from genome assembly GCA_024509875.1 of Oreohelix idahoensis. Taxonomy (NCBI): domain Eukaryota; kingdom Metazoa; phylum Mollusca; class Gastropoda; order Stylommatophora; family Oreohelicidae; genus Oreohelix; species Oreohelix idahoensis. The sequence continues at coordinate 45,086 of JAMPIV010016675.1, forward strand.
TATATATATATATATATATATATATATATATATATATATATATATATATATATATATATATATATATATATATATATATATATATATATATATATATATATATATATATATATATATATATATATATATATATACAGTATATATAAGTATATACAGTATATATATATATATATATATATATATATATATATATATATATATATATATATATATATATATATATATATATATATATATATATATATATATATAATAATAATAATAATAAATTCTTTAAGCGCCAAACACGGCGCATAAGGCAGAAACCAGTGCTCTCCAGGTTGTTCGTTGTGACGCCACTCCTCTTAGCTCTTGCACATTATTTAGGCCCAACGTTCTTCCTTCTCTTATTATTGTTCTTCTGAGTGTTTCTTTTGGTCTTCCTTTTTTCCGCTTACCCTCAGGAACCCAAGTGAGCGCCTGTAGTGGTATTCTGTTGTTTTGCATTCGTAGGACATGACCGATATATGACCATCGTCTTTTCCTTATATAGTCGGAGACATATTTCTGCCTAGAGTCTTCTCTTATTTGTCGATTAGTCTTGAATTCTTTCCAACTGATGTTCATGAGTTTTCTAAGACATTTGTTCTCGAATGTATTCAGCTTGTTCTCCAATGATTTTGTTATTTTCCAACTCTCACAGCCGTATGTTAACACTGAGATAACATTTGAATTAAACAGACGAAGCTTGGTATGTATATTCAATGATCGTAATTTCCAAATGTTAGATAATCTATTGAAGGCGCTAGCTGCCAAAGCAATTCTAGTATGGATTTCTCTTGTTGTGTCACCATCCTGAGTCATTTTACTGCCTAAATAATTGAAACTTTCAACTTTCTGTAGTTTTTCCCCGTTCAAGATGATATCAAAGGTCTCGTTAGAAAAGTTCATAGCTTTAGTTTTAGAGGCATTTATTTGGAGACCAATTTTAACCGAGAGATGACACAAATTATTTATTGCTTCTTGGGATTGTCTTGGTGTTGAACTTAAGAATGCTACATCATCTGCGAAATCCAGGTCCCCCAGGAATTTTCCATTTGTCCATTTTATACCCAATTGTTCATTGTGGGTATAGTTTCTCATAACCCAATCAATAGCTATTCCAAAAAGTAGTGGTGACATAATACAGCCTTGTTTCACCCCTGTTTCTACTGTAAACCATTCTGTATTCCCTTTATTTGTTCTAACACAACATCTTGCATTGTCATATAGCGCTTTCATTATATTCACATATTTTGTTGGAAAACCATAGATTGTAAGTATCTTCCACAATGATGGGCGGTGTTATATATATATATATATATATATATATATATATATATATATATATATATATATATATATATATATATAATCTAAGTAACTACAGAGTTTGGCATAGATAAACAACTTTTGTCATTTCATACCATCTATAACTTAATAACTTTTCATATGCAATTAAACAGAATGCACGATATATACCCAGCGAGTTGTAGATTTGTAGATAGCAGCTTTATTAGCTTGTCCTCCCCTCCCCACTCATGCTTTCTCTCACCCCTCCTCCCCCCGCCCCACTCAAAAAAAGCACACTTAAGAAATAATGTACAAAATACAGACAATCCCTGCTTACAATCAACGATGGGCAAAGCAGCAGGGCATGATGGTATAACACCAGAAATGATTAAGTTCATGGGAGCATCAGGCGACCTATTACTCTTAAGGGTCATACAGGCAGCGTGGTGCAACAAGACCATACCAAAGGATTGGGAGATTGCCATCATAACACAAATTTTCAAAAAAAGGTGACAATCGACAATATGGAAACCATAGAGGCATATCCCTTCTCAGTGTCCCTGGTAAAATCTACTATAGAATCCTAGAGCAGAGACTCCGACGCCTAGCTGAGCCACAGCTGGATGAGGTCCAGTGTGGATTCCGAGCAAACCGAAGTACTCAAGACCTAATCTTCACACTCAGACAGCTGAGTGAAAAGGCCCTTGAGTATAAGTGTGAGATCTATCTTTGTTTCATAGATACAAAAAGAAAAGGCGTTTGACAGGGTCCCCTGGAGCAAACTTTGGGACTGTTTGGCAAGGAAGAACATTCCAGCACCTCTGATTCATGCTATACAGAGCTTCTACAAGTCTTGCAAAAATTATGTGAGGACAGCAAACCATAAGTCAGAAGAGTTCAGGACCACCACTTGTGTAAGGCAAGGTGATATCCTGTCACCTTATCTTTTCATACTCCTCATGGCATGCAACGAGAGAACAAGAAAGTATTCAGTGGGGTACTGGAAGACGAGACAGGTCTGTATTTCAGAGCTGTCATTTGCTGATGATGTTGCCCTGATTGTTAATCAGAGGCACATCTCCAATCCAACCTACAAGTCTGGAAGGAAGAGCTGGAGAAGAGAGGGATGGTCATAAGCAGCTCTAAAACAAAATCCATGGTGATATCACGAGAAGAAAGAAGACATCAGATTAAGCTGGGAGAACTCGAAAAGCAGTAGCTGGGAGACTTTTTCAGGCCATAAATCGAGAATTCGTCAGCAAGAAAGAGGTTGGCAAGAATACGAAGATGGCTGTATACCGCTCCACCTATGTCCCAGTCTTGACGTATGGATGCGAGACATGGGCAATGACTACAACCCACAAAAGCCAGATCCAAACCTCAGAAATGAGGCATCTCTGCAAGTTTTTTAGCATACCTTACAAAGACTCAATATGTGCACCCTTCGTGACGCGACAGATTTCTAGTCGACAGTCATGTAATTGTTACATGTCTCTCCACAAACTGGTCAAGTAGGTGAAAAAAAAAAGAAATAGGTTCATTCTTTTATGGGAGCCGCGGTAGCATAGTGGTTAGTGCACTGGCTTCCTAGCTCAGTGGTCTATGGTTCGATCCCCAGATGAGGTGGGATATTTTTAAGCCGCAAATTGCTCCTGGGTCGACCCAGCCCCAACTGGGTACCAGAGCAACTCTGGGAAGGTTAAGGCGGCCGGCGTGATGTTGACCACGTCACCCCTAGTGTGCCGATGGTCAAGAAAATATGGACCTACACCTTATTCCCAATATGCCTCAATGGGCGTGTAACGGGATCCTTTACCTTTTTATGGACACCCTGTAGAAGGCAGAGTTGAAGGCAAAGGTGCAAGAGATAGACAGCGCTATAAGTGGGAAGGTAACATCAAGGGATAAACAGGAAAGAGTATATCAGAGTGCACCATCAAGAGAAAGACAGCGCTATAAGTGGGAAGGTAACATCATGGGGTGAACAGGAAAGAGTCTATCAGAGTGCACCATCAAAAGAAAGACAGCGCTATAAGTGGGAAGGTAACATCAAGGGATGAACAGGAAAGAGTCTATCAGAGTGCACCATCAAGAGAAAGACAGCGCTATAAGTGGGAAGGTAATATCAAGGGATGAACAGTAAAGAGTCTATCAGAGTGCACCATCAAGACAAGAGACAGGAAAGAGTCTATCAGAAGGCACCATCAAGACATGAGACAGGAAAGAGTCTATCAGAGTGCACAATCAAGACTGTCACGAAGTGTAAATCGCCTTCTTTTCTCTCTGCCAATCTTTTATCATACCAGTTCTCTTTCCTCTAGAAAATCCACCACTCGTCTAAAATCAGATCTCCCATTTTTTTCTGAATGAAATTCCTTTCTCTTTGTTCTATGTTTTACTGGCAAAAAGTCGTTGACTCTGCTGTGAACTATTAACCGCTGTAAAGTAACATGGGTTTTTCCCCTGGGGAATAATTATACTGAGCGACTTTAATTACGCATCACTTTATGAATCACTCACCAAGATGTCTGAGAATAAAATAATGGTAACATGTTTGATATCACTGGAAACAGTATCCATTGACCGACCGATTCCCGCAATCCGCGTAGCAGTGCATGCTGTGTTAAAAAAAACTACAGTCACAAATGTAAGGTAGGGGTCAAATTGAAAAGTCACAAATGTCGTTGTTGTCATTGTAACGCGCTCAGTAGCGCGTTTGGCCACCGTTGGCATCAAGGCAAGCCTGGCAGCGTCTCCGCATGGAGTTAACCAGTGTGCGTAGAAAATCTTGGGGGAGTCGATCCCATACTTTGGTTATATCGCGTCGCAAATGATCCAGGGTCTGCGGTCGTCTATGCCGGTAGAGTTGGCGTCCAATCTCGTCCCAGACGTGTTCAATGGGTGCCATATCTGGGGACAATGAAGGCCATGGTATGACAGCGATGTTATTGGCCTGAAGGAACGCTGTAGTGGCCCTAGCTGTATGTGGTCGTGCGTTATCATGCTGGTACAGCTGGAGCTCGAGGACGTCTGGCGTTGAGTCCTGCCGCCTGCAGTCGACGTCGCACGGTGTGCTCTAATAAGGTTCCACGTCTCCCAACAACATCTCTTGCTGTTACAGCTGCCGCCCAAAACCGATTCCGCAAATGAAGCTACCGTATATACGCGTCCTGTTGAGGTGTCGTAACTCTGGGTTGACCTTGACGGGTCGATCTGCAATGGATCCAGTGGCCATTAAACGTTGTTGCAGTCCGACGATGGTGGACCGGTTGCATTTCAAGTGTCTGGGTGCTTCTCTGGTGGACATCCCGCCTGTTATCATTCCTATCGCTCTTTCTCTCTCTCTGCAGCGCTCAGTCTAGGCATGGTTTGACGACGTGTTTGTGGTTATGGACTAAAATATTGACTGTTTTCCAGTCCGTAGTGCTCTAGGCTGAGCTCTGGGTGAAAAGAAATTAATGTTCTCCGTGCAGAATTTTTACCAGGCACCTAAATCATGTTTTACGTGTTTCACGTGCTACTCTTGTCTTCAGCTTTGCTGGCGCAAAATGACTATGCTGGCCTCTGGGCGGTGACCTTGTGAACCTGTGTACTAATTTCGGGCACAATTGCATGACCATAAGATACTTTACCAGGCACTCGTATAGTGATGCGTAATTAAAGTCGCTCAGTATAGTTTTAGCCAACGGATAGGCAGCCGCCGTATTGTCATGTGACTTTTGACCTCCCAAGTACCGGCCAACTGTGTGTGTGTGGTTGCGGATGGAACGAAATGTCAACAATAGTTCAGGTCCCCCAACCCCTAACGTAGACAAATTAAAGCCACCAAACAGAATCATGGAGTGAATTCAGGAGGGATTTCTTGAAGCGGCAGCCTGGACTGGCAGACCGGCTTGAATGGTTGCTCCCAATTAGGAGCCCGGTCATTTTAAAACCCAGCAAACTTAGGCGCGATTCTCGAAGTGCATGATTCTGGTAGGGGCACTCTCTCGCTAGCCGTCAGATCAGCCAGGAAAAGATGGCCCTGTCAAGGCAATTACAGAGGAGCACCGTCCAGTTTTAAACAGTAGTGGTTCGTTGAGTGCATCGTACCGTGTTGTCCTACCAGGAGACCAAGCCCATTTGCAGTGTTCTCGAGGGCAGACATACTCCATCCCAGTTGGTGATGAGCCCTGTGTCAAGACAGAGGAAGCAACCTGCCATCCTCTGAAACCCTAAAAAGAACATGCCATACTGGACCTGGAGTGCTGGGACAGATTGAACCCCCTGGCAACAAGACAACATAAATTTAGCAGCACCTGAGATGAGTAGTTTAAAATGCCAGCAGAACCAGTACAGAATAGCAAATCAGTCCACATGATGTTAAATTATTTCTGACATTGTTCAGAACCTTTAATAGAACAAAGCTTATAGTTGTAAATTTGTGAACATATAATCTTATCATCATTTTGTAATTTCATTTCAAGTATGAGAGAATATATCTTCAATTTGTATAATTTACAAAACCGAGTCTGTTGTTATTTTTCTTGTAATATTTAATTTGGGTTGTATAGTTTTTTTTTAGTAACTAAAATCTACACCCTGGGGGCAGAGCCATAATTAATAAACACTATTGGGTCGGGATATTTTAAAGTTGGCTGAGCACCAAAACTCTTATCCAACTATATGTACTATACATATTCCTTTGTAGGATTTCAGATAAAGAATTTATAGCCTAGAGAATATCCTGTTTAGTGTCACCAGAATTCTCTTTGTTAAGAAAGGTTTTCTAGTGGACTAATTCCCGAAGAGAGACGGTGCATTCAACGCGCAGTTCTATCTTTATTCTTCCATTCCATACAAGCTGTACTTCTCCTCAAAAACACCTCACGACAATTGGGACGCTCGTGTCCGGGATAAACTCTTATTTCATATTTAGACACTTGTCTGAGATATGAAAACTCTTTATCTTTCCTAGACCACTACTGCTGTAGGTACTTGTCACTTATTGGTGTCCAGGTCTAGGATTAGGTTAAAGAGGGGACATATAAATTACCCTAGACTAAAATACATGTAAATTTTTGCAAGAAACTCAGATTTTAAGTTGTGTTATGAGAACTCTTCTTGGTGGTATTGCTGGTAATTTGTTACCTATTGTTAACTAATTTCTAATTTGATGGTTATATTAAGACTGGTTTGATATAATATATGGTGTTGTAATACTTTAGTATAGTTAAGACTATAGGAAGTATTTTTGCCTTAATTATTGTTTGTGAGTTAGAGATCTCATACTTGCTCAACGAACCACTACGGATAAAATGGATGAGATAGAAGGACTGAAGAAATGGACAGCACAATCATATGAGATTGGAAAATTATGTGGCTTCTCGGGAAGTTTGCTGGAAAAATAAGTCTCGGAACAGGAAGAATGTTTCATGAGCATAATGGGGCAAAAGAAGGAATGGAGAGCAAAATGTAAGGAAGAGAATGTTGAACATGAGAGACAAAGACAAGAAAAATCTCTCCAGTGTAAGGAAGAACTGGAAGAAATGGAAACTCAGTTTCAACCTACAAAAATGGAATCCAGGGATAAACTTGAATCTAGGAATACTCATCATGCCACTCCTTTGCCAGTTGCATCACCATCCTCAGCTGTAAATATAACTGCACCACATGAAGCCAAGTCTATGTCTCAGAATTCAGGCTCAGACAGAGCAGAGGTACGGATATCTAAACGGAGACATCTAGACCATCCAGAAAACAAGATTAAGCACAAGAGTGCTGATAATCTGAAGAGACCTTCCTCATCCTCAGCAAAAACTCACAACAGGCATACCAAAAACTACCGCACCAACAACCTGGCAAATAGGATAGCTCAACAAAATAGGATTATGCAACCCTATGGGAAGGGAAGGGATGTTCTTGAACATCACCTGTCGGCCAACTTACAGCAGTTAGACTGTGTGCGCCGAGACCAAATCCCACAGACTTCATACAAAGCTAAGGTCCCTACCATGGATGGGAACTTGACGAAGGCCCAGAGTGGATACAGGGATTCTCAAAATGTGGAGACTGCCACAGTAAATGGAGAACAAATCACCTGTTTGTATTATCAAGGTCTTGGGTGTGATGCTCTTGTCTCAGCCTCTGTCGTCGACCCTGATCAAGTCACCGAAGAGGATGCTGAGGTAACAGCACCCATGGTAAACAACAGGAGGAGGATTTTGCCTTTAGCTTATGAAGAAGTTAAGTCGAACTTTGTAAACGGCAAAGTACAGGCCGCAATATTAGATGAACGAATTTACCCAATACCTCAAGGAGGGAAATATATCATCTTAGGAGACTCAGCACGATCCAGAGATGGCGTGACTGAACAGGCTATGGAGACTCCAAGGCCTAACTCATCTTCCAATACTTTCACTGAAAAGTTGGAAGAGTGCAAAGGGGATGACCGCCCCAGTGCACTTAATTCTGAACCAGTTTTGATAGTCCCACCCACTCTCTGCGTGCAGAAAGTGAAGCCGGGCCAGAGTTTCTTGGTACCTGGTGGGATGAAACATGTTTCAGGAATATCTTCCTTTAACACGGGAGAAACGACTGTAGAGGAACATGGCTCTCGAGCACTCAGTCTTCACTCAGTTCCAATAACCTCACCCACTCTCTGGGATCAGAAAGTGAAGTGGGTCCAAATTTCCTTGGTACCTGGTGGGCAGGAACAACTGGCAGACTTATCTTTTTCTGTCACTGAAGAAACAGGGATAGAGGAGCATACACGCTCTCATACCTGGGGAGATAGGTTTGTGTCCTTAGGCAGGTCAAGTAATATGACTAAAATAAGGTTGTGTATGAGGTTAGCAACCTCATCATGCAAAACTATTTGCTATAGATCGCATTGCAAGCAGAGTGTAAGCTTTAGTGCAAGCTCTTTGCCAGGAGGCAAGCTACAATGTAAGGTCCACAAGGAAGAACCTACGAGAGGGAAGATTATACGAGAAGGATTGCTTAGCATACCTCAACTCCTTAACAATGAGGAAATGGATAGACATGTGTTGATTACAGACATTCCGTTCGACAGAGGGAACAGAGGAAACACTGAGGTTGAAATAACGAGAGATATGAAACAGGAAGGTATTAGCAGACAGAAGAGAATAGTCGGCTCAACTTAAGTTAGCCGTAGGCATAACTTTTTAAAAGGGGGCCTATGTCACGAAGTATAAATCGCCTTCTTTTCTCTCTGTCAATCTTTTATCATACCAGTTCTCTTTCCTCTAGAAAATCCACCACTCGTCTAAAATCAGACCTCCCATTTTTTTTCTGAATGAAATTCCTTTCTCTTTGTTCTTTGTTTTACTGGCAAAATGTCGTTGACTCTGCTGTGAACTATTAACCGCTGTAAAGTAACATGGGTTTTTCCCCTGGGGAATATTTAGTTTTAGCCAACGGAAAGGCAGCCGCCGTATTGTCATGTGACTTTTGACCTCCCAAGTACCGGCCAACTGTGTGTGTGTGATTGCGGATGGAACGAAGTGTCAACAATAGTTTAGGTCCCCCACCCCTAACGTAGGCAAATTAAAGCCGCCAAACAGAACCATGGAGTGAATTCAGGAGGGGTTTCTTGAAGCGGCAGCCTGGACTGGCAGACCGGCTTGAATGGTTGCTCCCAATTAAGGAGCCCGGTCATTGTAAAACCCAGCAAACTTAGGCGCGATTCTCGGAGTGCATGATTCTGGTAGCGGCACTCTCTCGCTAGCCGGAATATCAGCCAGGACAAGATGGTCCTGCCAAGGCAATTACAGAGGAGAACCGTCCAGTTTTAAACAGTAGTGGGTCGTTGAGTGCATCGTACCAGGCTGTCCTACCAGGAGACCTAACCCATATGCAGTGTTCTCGAGGGCAGACATACTCCATCCCAGTTGGTGATGAGCCCTGTGTCAAGACAGAGGAAGCAACCTGCCATCCTCTGAAACCCTAAAAAAAACTTGCCATACTGGACCTAGAGTGCTGGGACAGATTGAACCCCCTGGCAACAAGACAACATAAATTCAGCAGCATCTGAGATGAGTAGTTTAAAATGCCAGCAGAACCAGTACAGAATAGCAAATCAGTCCACATGATGTTAAATTCATTCTGACATTGTTCAGAACCTTTAATAGAACAAAGATTATAATTGTAAATTTTTGAACATATAATCTTTATCATCATTTTGTAATTTCATTTCAAGTATGAGAGAATCTATCTTCAATTTGTATAATTTACATAACCGAGTCTGTTGTTATTTTTCTTGTAATATTTAATTTGGGTTGTATAGTTTTTTTTAGTAATTAAAATCGACACCCTGGGTAAAAAGGTAAAGGAACCCGTTACACGCCCATTAAGGCATATTGGGAATATGGTGTTAGGCCCATATTATCTTGACCGTCGGCACACTAGGGGTCATGTGGTCGGCATCACGCCGGCCGCCTTAACCTTCCCAGAGTTGCTCTGGTACCCATTTGAGGCTGGGTCGACCCAGGAGCCGTTTGTGGCCTAAAAAATTCCCACCTCATCTGGGGATCGAACCATAGACCACTGCGCTAGGAAGCCAGTGCACTAACCACTATGCTACCGCGGCTCCTGAGGGCAGAGCCATAATTAATAAACACTATTGGGTCGGGATATTTTAAAGTTGGCTGGGCACCAAATCTCTTATCCAACTATATGTACTATACATATTCCTTTATAGCAGAGGTTTTCAAACTTGTTTGGTCCGCGGCTCCCTTGACCTGTGCATAAATCACCGCGGCTCCTCTCTATACTATATATTATATAATAAGCAATTGTACCCAAAAAGATATTAATATCGAGCCCAACACTTTTCCCAAGCCACCGCGACGCCCTTAGCCGAGGGCCGCGACGCCCCTGGGAGCCGCGACGCACAGTTTGAAAACTTCTGCTTTATAGGATTTCGGATAAAGAATTTATCGCCTAGAGAATATCCTGTTTAGTGTCACCAGAATTCTCTTTGTTAAGAAAGGTTTTCTAGTGGACTAATTCCCGAAAAGAGACAGTGCATTCAACGGGCAGTTCTATCTTCATTCTTCCATTCCATACAAGCTGTACTTCTCCTCAAAAACACCTCACGACAAAGACATGAGACAGGAAAGAATCTATCAGAGGGCACCATCAAGACATGAGACAGGAAAGAGTCTATCAGAGTGCACCATCAAGACATGAGACAGGAAAGAGTCTATCAGGGTGCACCATCAAGACATGAGACAGGAAAGAGTCTATCAGGGTGCCCCATCAAGACATGAGACAGGAAAGAGTCTATCAGGGTGTACCATCAAGACATGAGACAGGAAAGAGCCTATCAGGGTGCCCCATCAAGACATGAGACAGGAAAGAGTCTATCAGGGTGCTCCATCAAGACATGAGACAGGAAAGAGTCTATCAGGGTGCACCATCAAGACATGAGACAGGAAAGAGCCTATCAGGGTGCATCATCAAGACATCAGACAGGAAAGAGCCTATCAGAGTGCACCATCAAGACATGAGACAGGGAAGAGCCTATCAGAGTGCACCATCAAGACATGAGACAGGAAAGAGCCTATCAGGGTGCATCATCAAGACATGAGACAGGAAAGAGCCTATCAGAGTGCACCATCAAGACATGAGACAGGAAAGAGTCTATCAGAGTGCACCATCAAGACGTTGGAGATCCACTGCAGCCGACCTTCGATGTGAAGACTGCACCTCATGATGATGAATCTAAAGGCTGGCGGGTCAAGGCCAGCCAGGGACACTACTAAAAAAAATTGTTCTGTAAATTTTCAAACGAGGAACACAGCTAGAAATGTGACCAAAAAAAAGTTACAATAAATATAATGTGAGAATAAATCAAAGCAAAAAATCTAATAACATACGAAAGAACACAGTTTTTGGAACATGCAATAAAAGAGCTTTGGCGTAGTCTTTCCTCCACCGAGCACTGCCTTATGTGATCAACCAGACTGAATTCTACAGCTTACTGACACTTTAGGACAAATACTCAATGTTGTCACAATATCGTTTATGAATAGATCCGGGGTATGGGACTCGATTACATTTGCATGCCAAGAACACACGCATATGCACACACACATTTATTCCCCCATCCCCTCTTTCTTTCTGTTTCTCTCTTTATTATCATGATCACATTTATTCATGTTCTTCAAAACAAGAGCAGTGTTTCAGAAATTACGGCTCTCAGTTAAGCTGATACCAGAACACTAAAACCTTATGGCGACACGGCAAGAACACTTTAATGGCCTTTGTAGTTGATTTCCAATGAATTACATAGCATTTAGCTATGGATAGGAAGACTTGGCACACGTCTGTTGAAGGTGATGATGATGTGAGACAGAATTCCCACACGTATAGTATAAACTAGCAAGTAACTGGTCAAGAAATGGCGGTGAAACAACTAAGGTGTGCGATTTTTATCTCATGTACTGAACGAACGAACGAACGAACTGTATTTTCAAAGGGTTAAGAATTGGGCACGCAGGCCCGTCTGACATTCTGCCCTTCCTCTCTCTCTCTCATCATATATACTATATCCTTTCATCCTCACATTTACTTTAAGCATAATTAAGGCATTTATCATTATAAAAGTAATATTACATTTGCAATAATCATCATAATTAAAGTACGTTTTTAACATTAAAAAAGTATAATAATAATATTAATAATGAATGTAAAAATAAAATAAATAAAAATAAACATTAATACATAGATAGACAGACAGACAGACAGACAGACAGACAGACAGACAGACAGACAGACAGACAGACAGACAGACAGACAGACAGACAGACAGACAGACAGACAGACAGACAGACAGACAGACAGACAGACAGACAGACAGACAGACAGATAGATAGATAGATAGATAGATAGATAGATAGATAGATAGATAGATAGATAGATAGATAGATAGATAGATAGATAGATAGATAGATAGATAGATAGATAGATAGAACGAATGAACGAACTTTATTTTCAAAGGGTTGAGAATTGGGCACGCAGGCCCGTCTAACATTCTGCCCTTCCTTTCGCTCACCTTTCATACCGTATCCTTTCAATAGCACATGTATTTTTAGCATTATTTAAGCATACAACATTATCGAGGTAAAATAATAACATACATTTGTAACATCCAGAGCAGTGCTCGGTGGAGGAAAGACTACGCCAAAGCTCTTTTATTGCATGTTCCAAAAACTGTGTTCTTTCGTATGTTATTAGATTTTTTGCTTTGAGGATGAACTAGCGATGAAATAGCAATTAGAAGAAAGAATTGAGGCCCTTGAGATGTAGATACATAGAAGAAAGAATTGAGGCCCTTGAGATGTAGATACATAGAAGAAAGAATTGAGGCCCTTGAGATGTAGATACATAGAAGAAAGAATTGAGGCCCTTGAGATGTAGATACATAGAAGAAAGAATTGAGGCCCTTGAGATATAGATACATAGAAGAAAGAATTGAAGCCCTTGAGATGTAGATGCATAGAAGAAAGAATTGAGGCCCTTGAGATGTAGATACATAGAAGAAAGAATTGAGGCCCTTGAGATGTAGATACATAGAAGAAAGAATTGAGGCCCTTGAGATGTAGATACATAGAAGAAAGAATTGAGGCCCTTGAGATGTAGATACATAGAAGAAAGAATTGAGGCCCTTGAGATATAGATACATAGAAGAAAGAATTGAGGCCCGAGATATAGATGCGTAGAAGAAAGAATTAAGGCCCTTGAGATATAGATACATAGAAGAAAGAATTGAGGCCCTTGAGATGTAGATACATAGAAGAAAGAATTAAGGCCCTTGAGATATAGATACATAGAAGAAAGAATTGAGGCCCTTGAGATGTAGATACATAGAAGAAAGAATTGAGGCCCTTGAGATGTAGATACATAGAAGAAAGAATTGAGGCCCTTGAGATGTAGATACATAGAAGAAAGAATTGAGGCCCTTGAGATGTAGATACATAGAAGAAAGAATTGAGGCCCTTGAGATGTAGATACATAGAAGAAAGAATTGAGGCCCTTGAGATATAGATACATAGAAGAAAGAATTGAAGCCCTTGAGATGTAGATGCATAGAAGAAAGAATTGAGGCCCTTGAGATATAGATACATAGAAGAAAGAATTGAAGCCCTTGAGATGTAGATGCATAGAAGAAAGAATTGCGGCCCTTGAGATGTAGATACATAGAAGAAAGAATTGAGGCCCGAGATATAGATACATAGAAGAAAGAATTAAGGCCCTTGAGATGTAGATACATAGAAGAAAGAATTGAGGCCCTTGAGATGTAGATACATAGAAGAAAGAATTGAGGCCCTTGAGATGTAGATACATAGAAGAAAGAATTGAGGCCCTTGAGATGTAGATACATAGAAGAAAGAATTGAGGCCCTTGAGATGTAGATACATAGAAGAAAGAATTGAGGCCCTTGAGATGTAGATACATAGAAGAAAGAATTGAGGCCCTTGAGATGTGGATACATAGAAAAACGGAGCACGTCTCATGGAAAGAGAAAAAACAAATAAAGAGTTCCTAGACAACCTAGGAATGAAAAGAGAATTAATGAAGAAAATCAAAATTAGACAGCTTAACTATTTTGGCCATGTAAAAAAGACATAACACTTTATGTTGTCATGACAGTTATGACATTCTGAGAGTAACTCCAAGCTGATGACTGTCACAAAATGGGGTGATCATCCTCGATCTTTGTTTCACTCCGGCAGTATCGGTACATTTGTGGCACTGATTTTATTGTGTGCTTTCATTTGTCGCACTTTCTTTCTTTCTTTTTCTGCTATGTGTAGCAGATATTATGTATTTTCCTTCTTACACCCGTCTCAGGGATAAGTAGACATGTCTGGTTGTTATCCATTTCTCCATACGTTGCAAGGAGTGGCAGTGACCTAACCATGTTGGCTATCGTGGGCGCAGAGGATATCAGTATACAGATTAACACATAAATCGCCTCAGCGGAGTGCTTAATCACTGATAAGACTGATAAGACACGGGTGCGCTCATCACCAAAACTTGGAATACGGGGAGATAACTGATAGACAGACATAGATAACAGATTACTTTCTGATAAAAGTAATGATTGTTACATTGGGAACACGTTGTTATATGAGTTTACCGACATGTTCGTAAGTTTGTACCCAAGGGCAAGCAGATGTGTACAGCCCATTTTCATAAAAGTAGTGTTTGAAATTTTGCATTAGCTGAGTCATACAACATAATCAAATCAGGTTGGCTGACCTTGTGAAGCGCGCATAACAAATGCGTGGGAAGGCAGTGAATATAAACTGACCATTTTCTCAAGCTATTTCACTTGAGAAATCGCTCGTCAAGATACCAGGCCTTGCTATACTGAAGAATAAGAATTCAGAATTCCTTCTTAACATACCGGACACCTTTTATTGGAGAATTTCGGACGGACTTTCATAGCCCAGGAAATCTCTTTCATATTGAATAAGGAAACCGGGACTGAGGAAACTGAAGGACGACACACGAAGTCAGAGAGGGAACTTATTAAATTAACAACACCTCAGACGCGTATAAAAGGCCGATTCAAGTCTCTTTTATTCATCTGAGCAAAAAGTCTGTGAGCCAGGATTGGCTTATTGGTGGTACCAGCAGAAAGTGCTATCTCTGGAACAAGAAGGGAACAGTGGCCTAAGCTTTAAGACTAAGGACCCACGTGGTAAGCTCTCCTTGACATTTCTGGGAAACGAGCTACACCCGACAACCTTGACCAGGGACGAGCGTGAGCAGTGTGAAAAGAACCAACCCATAAGAAGGAGCAAAACCGTCATTGGCAGCTAAGTTCAAATCTATCCTGCCATTTGAACTTCTTGTAACATTTCACAATCCATAACGACCGTGATGATAACTTTTCTTGATCCATAACTATTCACATTATTTCCCAACTGCTAAAACCTAAAGTGATTATTAAATTTTGTTATTTGTAATGTTACAAATTTAACTTCGATTTAATCATTTTAAAGTTACTGCATGTTTGTCTCAGTCAATTTACTGCACACACTCTACAGAGCTATACAAAAATAATAGAATTCCACTGAGTAAATCGGGGGTGGGGGCTTGAACGAGCAGAAATTAATAAGTGCTTAAATCCTTCACAAAAGTGTCGGCAGAATTACAGAGTTAACATACTCAGCCAAAGCAGTATTGTTCTTGCTTATTCTGAATATCTTGTGAATACTCCCATGTGATAGAAGCGGTATTGCCCTTTTATCTACATCTCTGCCAAGAGTAATCTTGTGTAAAGATAGACCCCATTGAAGCCCATATTAGATACTCTTGAGTTTTGGCCACTGTTGGACCACTACTGCAAAGCAGGGGAGGCAATACCGTCACAATGACATCACGGCAGATGATCAGTTGGGGAAACATGACATTTTTTTAAATTATCAGATTGCTGATCACCGCGAATATGCCCAAACTGTCAGCCCAATCAATAATTTATGGTAACATTTATAATACGGGTGTGTGTTTTCGACTAGACTATATAAAATAAAAGACAAGAAACAAACACAGCATTCTGTCCCATATTGGTTGTCTGTGCTATTCTGCTACACACAATTTGTGCTGAATGTTTGATGGTTGTGGATAGTGACTGCCAGCGTTGCCACTCCTAGATCTAGGTTTTGTATTTTAATTACCTCTTTCTATCCCGTACGCCACATTACGCACCACGATTTGGTACATTATTCTCCCAAATGGCCACCCCCTGTATGACCGTTCAGATGTAACCATATTTCTTCATATTACTTTACACGATATAAAAGAAACCTATTTGTTGCATATAAGACTTCCAAAACGTCAACAAATATTCTTCAGTCAAATATTATAATGTTTCATTCGTCTTACGAGGACAAGAGACAAAGAAAATAGTCTACGTTACGGCCACAAGGCCTTCGTCAGGAAAGGAAAGAAAGTGAAGGCTAGATAGGACACATAAGAACTTAAATAAATATAAAAATAAAACCTAGGTACTTCCCTGAAGGCAAGGCATCGAAATCCTATCAATATTCGCTGTCCGCTGATGGGCGCGTGGCTGAACAGGAAGTGACTTCTGCCACCGGATGTACACAATACATACTAAGAAACTAAAAACTAAAAAACGAAACCGAACAATAAACTACCCAAACGTAATCTTCTTCTTCTTCTCGTTCGCTGTTGTTTAGAAATGTCTACACAAGAAGTCCGGTTCTCTGTATGTATGTTGCTGTGGTTGAAAGTTCTTCAAGACTCCCAAACAGCTTTGTGTGGATGTGCGTCTCTGTGGGCCAATGTTCAGTTCGCAATTGACTAAGCATGTGGCAGTCTTGCAGGATGTGTTCGGCTGTCTGTGCTGCCTGTCCACACGTACATAGGGGTGATGGGACCAATCTCAGTGACTGTTCAGTCTGTTATGTCCTGTTCTAATACGGAACAGGATCACCTCTTTTGCTCGATGAAGATAGTGATAGTTGTCTCTTTGTTGGTCAATTTTCCTGATGGCCTTGATAAGGGTCTTCTTTTCCTGGAATGTGATTGTTTGTTCTTTTTGTTCCTGTGTTGCTCCCTCTTTTGCTAACGTATCTGCTCTCTCATTTCCTGGTATGCCACAGTGTGATGGTATCCACTGTAGCACTATCCTTCTTTTGATATTTACTTCGCATAGGACTTTGTTTAATTCTGGTAGTTTATCACTGTTGAGGGCTTGCAGAACTGACATTGCATCGGTAAGGAATACAACCTGCTGACATTGGCTTATTGTGTTATTTATTATTCCTGCAGCAATGCTTAAGGCCTGTACTTCAGCAGCGTAGTTTGAACAGAATATTCCAGTAGGTGAACAGGTGTTTTTTTAAGGTACCATCTAGGTGTTTTTTTCTTCAAAATCTAGGGTGCAACACTGGTGACTGCTGTCGCAGGTTATTCAGTACTGTCGGCTCCCATCTTGTGTCAAGAAAAATTATTGCCCTGGCTATTGTTCTCCTTTATCTGTCAATGTACCTCTGAGATATAATGATACTGTTACAGGTTAATGAATCTTTCACTTTGGGCACTTAACAATCTCTCTTCTTCCCCGTCCCCCCCCCCCCCCCCCCCCGCCGCTCTCCCCCGTTTGCGTGACACCTCCAGCGTAAACCGGGAAAATAATGTAATCCCTTCCCTCTCCGTCCCGTATCTCTAATAGCATCTACCGGTGTATCGAACAAAATGGTGACCTACTTTCGGTTTATCGTTAACTGTTATTACCGTAGGGTAAAGGTATTCAATATTCAAGGATGTGAAATGTTGTTCTGCTAAGGTGAGTGGAATAAATGTCTTTCGCTGACTTGTCCATTGCTGCTGAAGTTTTACAAGGTAATCACTGTTCTGGAATATCCAGAGTAAAAGGGAGAGAGAGAGAGAGAGAGAGAGAGAGAGAGAGAGAGAGAGAGAGAGAGAGAGAGAGAGAGAGAGAGAGAGAGAGAGAGAGACTGAAAAACACACGGAGAAGAGACCTGGAGACATAATGAAAATGATGAGGAAGTCTTGGAAAGACCTTGATCTGATGGCACGTGACAAGAAGACTGGCATAAGTTTGTTGACGGTCTTTGGTCCTTGGGGAGATGAAGGACAACGATAGTGATAATGATGATGATGATGATGACGATTATATAACAAAGATACTCTCACTACAAATTAAAATGTGAAGAGTCTGATAGGAGGACGGAATACTGGAAAATGAAAAAAAAAATTTGAAACAAAGAGCCAGGGATCCAGACCCCCAGGACGACCCAGAGTCCGCTGGGAGGAAAACATTAGACAATCTTTGAAGGACCGAGGACTAGAATGGAACCAGGCCAGGAGGAAGACAGCCGATAGGATAGTCTGGCGCTCTCTCTTCCAAACCTCTACACCTCACGGTAGAAGGGGAACGACTAAGTAAGTAAGTAAGAAAAAAAATTTTGATTTCCACATTTTCATTCACAAATGCGTTAGGCCTGCATGTGTAATCAATAATATACGAGCTGTTCAAAGTAGACACAACACATTTGTCAATTTTGTGGGGCTTATGTTCAAACAAACGATTGATCTGATGTTTTAGGAAACGCAAGCTCTCGTTTAAAGCGGGACGCTCATGTAACATTAAAGATTCATTACAAAGTTTTCAAATCTGTGAATCAACAGTAGGATCTATGTTTTTTCGCAGATATTATCAGGTCTTTGTTTGGAAATGCTGAAATAAGCAAATAACATGTCTGAACTGCCGTCCAAAAGTCTCTAAACGGGGTAATAGGCCATCATTTAAATCAAACAGCTATAGAAAATATCACTACAATAGCCCGTGAGTGGATTTTTTTTTTAATGCAGGCTTCCTGCAAGGGAGCCAGCTACAATGCTGAAAAAGAGAATAGAAGAAATTAGGCCATGCTCGTCCATGTGTTACTGGCGCGCGATTTACTCTCCTCTCATTTCCCAGTAAAATACTAGGCAGGATAAGTTTCCAGAGAATTTCAAAAGCAGCAGACCATAAACTGAGTAAAGAAGAGGAAAGAACAAGCAGGATTCAGAAAGAACAGAAGATGTGCAGAAAACATATTCACCCTCAGGAACATTATAAAGCAGTTTTGAAGTGACAGAGGTAGCTATACATTAACTTTGTTGATTTTGAAAAGGCTTTTGACAGCATACACAGGGACAGCCTATGGAAAATACTACTGGATTATGGAATTCCTCGCTGCAATGTTTCCATCATAAAAAGCCTCTATACCAACTTTGCATGTAGTGTTGGGCAGAGCAACCTAACTTTTGAGGTGAAGACAGGAGTACGACAGGGATACCCCTAATCAACCACTTTATTTTTGACAGTCACAGATTGGGTGATGAGCCAGACAACAGAGGGCAGTCCTAGAGGAATAAGACAGACAACGTTTTCTACAATGCAAGACCTGGAATAAGCAGATGGACACTGCACTACTCGCACATTCACATCAACACATCCAAGAAAAAAACAGATAGACTAAAATAAGTATAGCCAAACAGGCAGGTCTGAACATCAATCTGAAGAAGAAAGAGGTCATGACACTCAATGTGGGCAATCCTGAGCCAATATCAGTAAGGAACTAGAGGCTGGAACAGACAGACACATTTACATACCTAAGATGCATAGTAACACCACACAGCGGAACAAGTATAGACACCAAAAACAGAATGAATACAGCGAGAATAGCCTTTGCTAGTCTAAACAACATCTGGAAGTCCTCTCAGTATAGCACAAACATCAAATTAAGATTATATGAGAGCTGTGTACTTTCTGTGCTTCTCTATGGTGCGGAATGTTGGAGAGTAACAGAGAAGGAAATGTCGAAATAGTCCTCATTCTACACAATCTGCCTACGGAAAATTCTCCGAATCTTTTGGCCGAATACCATTACCAACCAAGAACTATCTACTCAGTGCAACCAAGACGACATGCACACGATCACAGCTGGCGGACGCTAGAGCTGGGTTGGCTACGTCCTCAGAAGAGACCCTGTTGCCATGACAAGAACAGCTATGCTATTGACCCTGTCGTGAAACATTCTAAATCCACATATATAAATTAAAAGGTAAATGTAAAGCCTAACACATAAATTCAATAAAAGGAAAGAGAAATGGTAAAAGTACAGTGCTGTCACAATGGCGTACAAAAATCCCCCTTGTTTTCTACTTCGTCTGCAAATTGTAACGTTTCACGTTGATAGTAAAGCCTACTGCATCACTACACGCTTTCTACAATAAAACGTGTACTGCATTTCTAAGAAAACCTTGAGATACGCAAGCTGATTAATGACCTAAATTAATACTTCCATTAATTTCATTTTATACACTACGCTAACATAAACGGAAGGACAGATGGAATTAGGATAGAGAGAGTGAGGGCTGAAAGCAGGAACGCATGCAACACTAACACGCGTCTCGCGATATACAATTAATGCCACCCTCCCCGCGCGAAAGGCCAGAAGCACTAACTTTTTTTCAAATAGACCGTCATAAAAAACACTACAACTACGAGAGTTGGGTTTGAAAACCTGAAAAACGCTTATTAGGAAACATGACATTATACTGGTTTACGTTTGAAAGCCTGACAGTACCCAGACACCACATCGTATCGAAGTGAACGGGAGGTAGAAGAAAATGCATATTTTGAACGCAGCCCCTTAGCCCCATTAAACTTATATATTTGGGTTCCTTAGGACTTGCTGACAAAGAATATGTTAAGTGTTACGCAAATAGTCTAGGCATTAACAAATTATAGCCAAAAAGAAAATAGTGAGGGTGTCAGACAACACCAAATCATAATCGCACAGTGGCATGTTTTGAAACCACCATTTTACGGGAAATAGGCCAACAAGTTAAATCCTATTTGATTGGATAGAAGTAAATGTAAGGCAAAACACGATTAGTCGGACTACAAATACTAATTTTTTGTTGTTAGGGAAACGTGAGTAGGGGTACTTTTTTTGAAAAGCTGTGTAAACATGGATCGATTGGTTAGACCCGCCAATATAGTCAATTAGGAGCGCCAGTTCAGTGCCACGTTTTAAAATAAACTTACTAAGAAACAGTGCGTTGAGATCCAGATCATATTTTTCTAAATAAAAGTCTGGGACAGAGGCAGATCGGAATTTGTGCCATTATTCATCGCCAGTCAACGTATCTGTGTATTATTTCCATGAATTGTGGTAAGCTTGACATATTCGATATCTTTTTAATGAAAATTGAATGTAAATTGATAATTTATGTCTGTATATGTGTGTGGTTCAGTAGCGAACATGAGGCAAGGCCTAGATAGTGCTCCAACCTGAACCGAACGTGTCGGAGAAAAGAAAACTGCATGGAATTGCCAAATAGTACACTGACACCTATCTTATTGACTAGAAGGAAATAATGCTGGAATTGCAGAGGCGTAGTAACCATTAGGGAGGAGTATACTGGTGTAAATTGTTTCAGATGAAGCTAGCAGTTGGCCTACCGCTCTGAACTCAGTGTTTGTTCTGTATTGTGTTCAGTGTGGAAATAGATTATAAATTAGATCTGAAGTAGGAGGTACAACCTTCTTGTTTCAGGGACTGTGGTCCTAGTTATTGAAGCAGCACCTAGTCTGAGTTTTGCTGAATCCAGAGGCTGACAGCATACTCCTTGGTCCAGATAGCGACCAGTGAGGTGTCTCCAGAACACAGTGAAGCAATCGAGCAGAGGAGTCTTTTCCTGCCGCCATCACGAAAGATAAGCTTCTGTGGCCAGAGTAGCTCAACATTATGTGCCCCCTCAAAAATTGACATTTTATTAAACACAGAGGGACAATTAATTGGTTCAAATGACAGGAACTGTGAACTTTTCCCAATACTATTTCCACGATAATCAAACACTTGAAGTCATGATGAAAAACAACAACCAAGCTTGAACAAAACCAGTATTACCTCATATTACTACTTCACAAATTACACACATAGAATAATAATAATAAAATATGTCAATACAAAGTTCATATATATAAACTGTGTACATACTACTTGTAATTACATTTGATTGTGATTCCTGGTTCACTGCATAGTTGAATCAGGATACCCATTATTGAAATAATTAATACATATATTTTTAAACTTAAACACTTGACTCATTTAAGATAGTCTTATAGAGTGTTATATGTGTGTGAGTGTCACAGTGTTGTAAAGTGTTGTGGAATAAATTAAATTGTTTATCTGTCTGTTGTTGTTGTGACTTACACTTCATCATTTTCATAACCCTAGACATTTAACGTAGTCATCACAATATTCCAGAATAATTCTGACTGAGGTATAAATGTGGTAGCAAGTAAGGTCATCTGTAATAGACCACACTTATTAGATACAGATACCTTCACAGCTGATCTCAGTCAGTACACTAAGTCCCCTATAAATATTTATAACATCCCACTTTACCACAGACCCCTTAAGGAAAGCGAAAGAGAAGCCGACCAAAAACAACATGGCGGAGAACTGTGGAGGCCCAGATGCAAGGAATGAACCAGAGCTGAGGCACTGCACGACGGATGGCTGCCGACCGAACAAAGTGGAAGTAGTTGGTTGCTGCTCTACAAGACGCCACCAGGTGGGATGACTACTGACTGCATTGACGGTAGGCGGCTAAGGATCAAAGAAGAAGAAGAAGACATATGCTATAAACACCTAAAACCAAAAATCTTCAACACCAAAATTTACAAAAAAAAGTTATTCAAAGCAAGTATATTCAAAATGAGATTAGGAAAAGTGCACAAATTACAGAGGAATAATGTTACTATCAGTAACAGCAAAAGTATTCAATAGATTTATCCCTAACAGATTAAAAGAGACAGATAAATGAGAGAAGAAAAGAGAGGCTGTTGTAGTGGTTTTGATGGTATTGTATGATGGTGATATTACTAAGTGTGATGTATGAGGTCAGCTGTGAAGGCTCCTGAGATAAAATGTAGTTGTGAATTTTCAGAAGGCCTTTCTTGCTACCACTACGACCTCACACCTATCTTTTTTTCTAATGAATGTGGCTACGTTACAATCTAGGGTACTGAATGTAATGTGTTGTATTAACATATACAAACACACACACACACACAGATATTAAATAATATAATATTATCAATAAAATTTAGAACACAATGAACTAAATTCAGCTGGTGAATTTTTAGAAAGTAAATCTTTTTTTAAATTTATTTGTTCTGAACCAAGGTTTTATGTTGGCCAGAACATATGAAAGATTTTGGAATTTATGAGTGAATGGCATGAATAAATGACATGATAAATAAAAGGTGTGTACGTATACAATTTTCACGAGTAGTTAAGGTTTCTACAGTTCAAAATTTTATTTTCCCTGGGAGAACGATGAATAGATGTGCTGTTGGGGTGGCTTCATCCCTCCCTGTCTAAGTTTACCAAACATTGTCCATTAATGATGGAAGTAAATGGGATGTTTTAGTAGTAATTCACTTTGGGTGTTATGTCTATGAAGTTGGTGTAAATCCAGCAGACCAGCCTGCTTACGTAACTTTGAAAGAGTAGCGCTGGTGCTGGAATCTGGTGGCCCCACCTCTCCGTGCTTGGGGGCAATATATCGGGTGGCCCCACCTCTCCGTGCTTGGGGCAATACAAGGCTGTTCTGCCGAGATGCGACACTACACGGGTCCTCACTGTCAATTATTTACCCAGCATTTGACACCGCCTTTTGGTGTCAACATAAAAAAACTCACAGCTCTGAAATAAAGTATTGGTTTAGGTTCAGAACCTTACCTAAGGAGCCACTTCTCACGGCTGTTTGCGAGCGATCTTTTAGTTATTTCCCCTTTTTCCCCGACCGCGCTATTTATAGCCCACTTGACAGAGGTCACGTGGTCAGCTTCCTAATGGGAAAAACATGTGGCGATGTTTACTTTTGATAGGGCTTAATTAATGCTTTTAGGCTACTTTTTTATTATAAATACCGGCTTTAATTTTGCGTAAAGCTAGACTAGAAATGTTAGAGTAAATTTTAGAACAAGAACAAACATTTTATCACAATTAGAACAGAAGATATAATAGTCTGAAATAGTGTAAAATTTACGTTTTTTTTATATTTTGTTATGGCTTGTTTATAATGCAATTTTCACTAAATCGGTCACAATCAACATGCATAACGAATTACAGAAATCAAAAGTAGAAAACCTGCAGAAAATGGATATCAAAGATTTGTTTTGGTTTCATGCGTCAAACATTAATTATTGAAAGTTTAAATTGCAAGTCCACATTTATTACCTTAAAATAACACACCCAATTGTCCCCAGAACACGAGAGCTAACAATTATCTCAATCATACATCATGAGTTCTGATCCAGTCTGCGCAATATTTTTCTAATATGTGCTGTTTATGAATTGTCTTACTAGGGAATATAAGTCTCTATCGATGCTGTTATTGATTCTTTACTAATTGGTTTACTGTGTGATATTTTGTTGTGTACTTTCTCAAATGCTTCTTTCAGTGAGTTGAATTGTTCTTGGGCAATAAAAGCTATGTTAGTTATATCTTGTTTGTCTGTAATTTTCAGTGTTTGTGTAATGATTGCTCTTGTAAGATCTTTATAAACTTTTTGTGTGAGATATCTGTGGCAGTGATTCCCTATAAATGCTCTGCTATTATAAGCCTGTTGTATGATTTTGTGTTTGGCTAGTACCTTGTCCATGTGTGAGCAAACTGGACCAGACCTAGTACACAGATCTTGAAACTGAAGTTTGGCCAGCGCATCTTGTGCATTTTCAAGTCTAACTTTAAAATTATCTGTCTCCTCCTTATCCTCACAAAGTTCAATACCTACCTGAAAAATTCAATTTTAGCTCCCAATTCTTCTGCCTATTTCCAGTTCCTACTAAATCTCTTCAAGTTCTTAAAAGTACTAATGTTTGCATGTATCTCTTGCAAATTCTCAAATATCTTTGCGTCTATTGTATCAGCTACCTGTTCTAGAAGTCTGTGGTGTTTCAAAACAATGCCTAATAAAATATGAAGGTAAGGAGGAGCTACATTTTCAATTTCAATCTCTAACATTGGTTTGTGTAAACAATTATGGTAATGTGCCACTTGCCTTTTATTCCCTTTCCCATATTTCATATATCTATTGTAATCTCTTATCAACATGGCCAAACTTCTTGGTTTGCAAGTTGTATGCTCTCTGGATGTATTTGATGAAAATGTTTGGTTTGTCTGGAGCTCAAGGAATATACCCATGTCTGGGGTGTCTCCAGCAAAACAAGGAAATAATCCCCGAATAAGAAAACAACAACTTGTTTACCATCCCACTCTAAATATTTTAGTGACTCTATCTGAGCTTTCATGCCATTCATAAATATTTCTAAATTATCATATGTATCTCTGACTCTAGCCATTGATAAAAGGATGGTATTAGATTTAGAATTTGGTTTCTCTAAATTTACTACCTGCATTGTAACTTTGAATGAAAGAAGATATACAAACAGTTACTTAGAATTCGCTGGCAGCCGTCGTGTGCACAGGATTGTCTACCAAAGAACACCAATGGAACAGTCCTTATCTCACACACAATTAAAAAAAAAATTCATATTATAAATAGAAGATTAACAAGACTTGAAAGATAGATCAAATTATGTGGAAGTAATCTATCTATAGCTTTACATGTTTTCTGACGCTTATATATACGTAGCTAAATATCATTATAAATGAATGAAAATGCAAAAACAGATGGTGCTTTACAAAAAGTTATTTTTTTACTACCTTATTTAAGATATGTGGGTATCAGGAATGCGTTTAAAGGGATTTAAATGCTATAAAATCTGGTGACAATATGCTTGTTCTTGTAATGCCACACTCACAAAACTGACTACCACACATTCTCAAGATATGAAACCAAAAAAAAAAGTATGTGGAAATAATCTTTAGCTTCCCTTCGAGAAGTCTTTATAATTATAAACTCAAACGAATGGGCCGATTTTTAGATATTAAATTAATAAAAAGATTACTTATTTTATGAATTTCCTTAAATGATGACGCTGTTTTCAAAAGTCTGTAACTCCGTCAAAACTAATTTCAAACAAATAAAAATGCAATCAAAAATAAAACACAGAACAAAGTTATAGTACACAAACGAATTTTAGCGCTGTGTTTATCCAGAACGAGTGTGTAATGATTTATATTTTACTGATTTTACTCACACATCAGCTGATTTTCCCCGCCAAAAACTTAAATAGTCTTTTACGGTGCACACAAAATTTTATACCCGGTGTCAGAATTCCTGTCACCGAAACTAAAAGAGCGCTCTGGTATAGGGCACAAACAGCCGTGTTCTACACGTAACAATTTACAATAACACCATTTAGACAGGGTCAGATCTCTCTGACCATACAACACACCTTACCAAGTTGGTTTCACATAGGATAAGTTCTCCCAGACTACATATTCCGAAATATGTTTATTAGCTTCTTGCCCTAGGATAGGATAGGTGATATGTTCCACTGATCTCAACACTTGATCTGTCCTTCCTAATCCTTGCTGGAGTTTATATATATTGTTTGTCCCTGTGATCAGCCCACTGTGCTATTCAAAATATACAAAGAAATAATTTCAATCTTACCAGATTATGAATAAAGAACACAGAAATGCTAGCAAAACTCAGCTGAGCTGCTGGCTATAGTATGGCGTCCCTGAACTTATTTCTATTTACTTCATTTGAAATCACCACACTTAAAATTTACTGTGTCTATCACTGGACAACTATTGAGGAATGGCAAAAAAGATCGTCTGAGCGCGGATAATATGATTGTCTGTGGCCAATCAATGCCTTGGTTTTTTTTAATTCAAATTTCCTACACTAAAGTCATTTCAGTCATGCTTCAGTCAAGTATGGATTTTTATCTGTTAGTCCGTCCATCTCTCTACTTGCGTTTTCACAAAAAAACGTACTTGGTTTTTTGAACCAACCTATCCTTCCCCTCTACAAATTTTGCCTGAAAAGTTATTTTTAGCCACAGCTCCACCAATGTCCCTGTCTCTTTTCATTCTAACTAGATTTGAACACTTGAGTCTCAGGTCGCGATATTTTTTGTGCAAATAGTGACATGTTTTAGATTCAATGCAGTCTTTCGCTGATGTGAACAACACTGTCTTTTGTCAGTTTATCTTCATTATTATCTATCCGTCTGTAAAAATAAAAGCATATTATTTCACTGCTCAGAAGGGGCCATCCGGCCAGCTAATTTTTATATTCCTAACATTAATATTAAGAAAAAGTTACTTTTTAAATTTTGTAATATTTCAAGCATCTGCGTTTGCCGCTGAAATCAAATAAAAGGCTTGGTATCGCAAAAGCGTCCAATAAATGACTGTGGCGTATCATATCCAAGGTCCCTTCTGTCGAGTTCCTTACTTTATGTCAACTTGGGAAACGTGACTTTTCTCCGTCTCCCCCCCCCCCCCCCCCCCCCCCCCCCCCCCCCCCCCTCCCCCCCCCCTTGTATGTCCGTTTTGATTTCCCGTTCTTGCAAGTCAATTTTTTTATGGAGGGTGATGACCCGCGTCAGGGCGATCATGTACTATCAGCAGCTTACGCATTATGTTTTTATCCTTACATTTTATCCTTTGGAGATATTTTTACGTTGTATCACTTGTTAATTTTATGACACATCTCCCCACTTGAAAACATGCCTACGGCAAGTTCTAAAACCAGTGATACACATAGATAAAATCTCTCCTCACGTCTGCCATTACTCTAATTTTGATCACAGGGGTGCCGACTGAGGAAATCTGCACCGACATTCAATTTGCCTGGGATATATTGGATACTAAACTGATAAGGTTGAAGCAATAAAGACCACCTCAGCAATCTTGCGTTTTCATGCTTAGCCTGAGATAAGAATACGAGAGGCTGATGATCCGTCTCGACCACAAAAGTCCTACCATACAGATAGATTTGAAACTTCTTTATTGCCCAGATTAACGCTAAACATTCTTTTTCGCTTGTGGAGTATCCTTGTTCCGCCTTATTCAATTTGCGGCTTGCATAAGCGACTGGTTTCAGTTCCCCATCAGGTGAAGATGATCTTTGCAACAAAGCCCCTCCGAGTCCTACATTACTTGCATCGGTTCTTAAGACAAAGTCCTGTGTCAAATCAGGCAGTTTGAGAATAGGCTTGCTAGTGAGTTTTTCCTTTAACTCTTGGAACGCTAGTTCACATTGTGCAGTCCAAATAATTTTATCTGGAAGTCCCTTGCGAGTCAGATCAGTCAGAGGAGCACAAATAGCGTTTAAAAATTTTTTGATGTATTTCTGATAAAATCCGCATAACGACACAAATGATCGCACGTCCTTTTTTGTTTGTGGCCTAGGTGCTCTCTGCAGTTTTTCCAAGTTCTTAGGATCAGGGTCATATTACCCTGATATACAGTGTGTCCCAAGAATTCCAACTCTTTGCATCCAATACAACATTTTGTTGGCCTAGCAGTTAAGTTCGCCTCCCGAAGTCTATCAAACAACATCTCCAGAGCTTCAATGTGTTCTTCAAATGTCTCTGTGGCGACGAGAATATCATCCATGAAATTCGTGATACATGGGTTATTCAGGGGATCCAACAATTTTGCGCATCATCCTTGAAAACACACTCGGAGCATTTTTCAGTCCGAATGGTAGCATATTGAATTCATAATGTCCCATCCGAAGTGCTAAAAGCCAAATAAGGTCTCACTTCAGGCTTCACTGGGATCTGGTAATAGCCTTTACTAAGATCCACCTTTGAAAAGTATTTTGCCTTGTTCAGTCTGGCAAATAACTGTTTTGTGTCTGGTAATGGATCCACTTGTCCTTCTGTGACAGCATTCAGTTTCCTGTAATCTATGCACAGTCTGTGTTCCCCAGACGGTTTTCTCAACAAAACGACACTAGAACTAAAAGATGATTCACTGTGCGAAATAATCCCCTCCTTCAACAAATAATCTATTTCTTCCTTCAATGCCTTCTCCTTCGCGAACGGAATAGAATAGGCTCTCATACAGATTGGGTTTGAGTCTACCAGTTTCATGTCATACTGTAGCAAATTTGTATGGCCTGGTTTATCTGTTAATACATCTGTATGTTCCTCCAGAACCTGTTGAACTCTCTCCCTCTGGTTTTTAGTCAGGTGCTTACTGACTTTTACCTGTGCTGCTGTTTCACAAGGATGTAATGGGTATTCATGTGAGGTGAGTGGTTCTTTTTGCATCTGGGTTGCAATAGCCAAGGTCAATAAGGGGTGCTTTCCTGGAGTGGTCTGTCCAGATACTTCTTTAACAGGTTTACATGATAAACTTTCTCCTTCCCCTTTTTGTCAATTTTATAGTTTGTTCTAGACACCTTCTCTAGAACCGTATATGGACCTTGCCAACCAATTTGTAATTTATTCTGGCTTCCGGGTAGTAGAAGCAGCACCTTCTCTCCGACTGCCAGTTCCCTGTCCTTTGCCTTCCTATTAAAATATGCTGCATGTTTCTTCCTGGCTTGTTTCAAATGATCATTTGCCAGTTTCCATCCAGCTTTCAAACGAGTGGTCAGTTCGTTCACGTATTGATACGATGAGGTAACAGTCTCTTCCGCCTTCTCATCTGTCCAGGGCCTTAATAAAGCTTCTAAAGGACCTTTTATTGGCCTCCCAAATAGCAGAGTTGCGGGAGCCATCCCGGTTGAACTATGTGGTACCTCCCGTACGCAAACAATGCGCGGGCAGGAATTGATCCCACAGATCCGGTTTTTCGGAACCTCTCTACCCTGGCCGTTCCCTTGTGGATGGTACGGACTACAATGAAAGTGTCTGGCTTGAAATAGCTTAAAAAACTTCTTCCGTTAGTTTCCCCTTGAACTGAGATCCATTATCCGTCAAGATTTGATGCGGGAATCCTAATCGGGTAAATATTGTAAGTAGTGCCTCTGCTACATGTTTTGAATCAATTGATGGCAGGGCTACCGCCTCTCCCCACATAGAACAAGTGTCCACCAGAGTAAGGATGTAACTGTTCCTCCTCTTGGTCCGAGTGAGAGGTCCTACAATATCCACTGCAACCCTCTCAAAAGGTGTTCCCACTATGGGCATTTCCCCTAGAGTTGCAGGAGCAGTCCAGTGCTTTGGAGCTACCCTTTGACATTCTGGGCAGGATTTGACATATCTTTTTTATATCCTCCGTTATCCCTGGCCAGAAGTAATGACAAGCTATACGCTGTCCTGTGGCGCTGATCCCCATGTGACCACTGAAGGGAATCGCATGCCCGAGTTCCATCACTTTATCTCTATATGAAGTGGGAAGAACCAGCTGGGTGTGACCACTTGTTCCAGTTCCGGCCTTCCTGTATAATAGTTTGTTCTTCATGAAATATTCCCCCTTGCTCGGAGGTGTGTGGCATTTGGGCAATTTTTTAAAACATGGCTTGAGTGTCCTATCCTCAGCCTGCGCCTTTCTCATCTCCTCTGGATGAGCATTTATAGGTTCACCTTCTTCCTCCTTCTTCTGTGACCTGGTCTGCACTGTCGCCATGATCACAGGTTTCTCGGGATTCCACAAGAAGACGTATCTACACCCCAATATCAGAGGGTAGATTGGTTCATCTATCACTGCTGCTCTGATTTCTCCTTCCACATAGCGAGTTTTCACCGTTATCCTTGCGATGGGAAGTGTCATGAGTGGTATGTCCTTAGTCGCCCCTTGTATTTCCACTGTTTCTGTGGTATACTGACTTGGGTCCACTAGGCTAGACTTCACAACTGAATCATAATCCAACCCTGTATCATAAAGGCACCTTATGGTGACCCCATTACAAATAACATCCTCACAAACTGGGGGGTGATAAGGTTCCTGTTGTCCATTAGGATTAACCTTTAATCTTTGCGTCACCGACTTCATTGCAGCAATGTTTGAAGGTTTCCTTCTACAAAATTCGGTGTTATGGTTATCCTTCTTGCACCATTTACACCATCTTTTTCCTTGGTTCAACGGTTTTCTTTCATTGAACTTTTGGTCATTGAACTGTGAGTTTCTGTCGCGATAGTCATTTCTTGGCCGCTCAAAGTTTGTCCTACCTTTATTTCCCTGCTCTCTATTATCAAATTTATTAAATTGCTGTGAAGCTTTAAAATTGTCTATGTGCTTCTTTTTAGCACCACTTACCTCTGCCTGGGCTGCCTGATACCTCTCAGCAACATTTAAAATTTCCCCCAACTTCTCTGCACCTTGTTCCATGAGAAATTTTCTCATGTCTGGAGCCATGGACTCTCTCAATTGCTCAATCATGATCATTCTTTAAGATCTTGGGTCTTCCCCAGAGCCGTCCATTTCTCCAAATAGGTTTCCTAGTCGGCTCTACAGCAGAGATTGCCATGGATTAAAATGTCTACGTATGTCCCCAGACAACAGTTTGGCATTTCTAAATTTCTTACGATAAAATTCACCATTCTTCTCGTACCTTAATAACAAAGCCTGCTTTAACATGTCATAATTGTCTTGGTCTTCCCTGTTCATTTTGGCAAATACTTCATAAGAAGTACCTCTCAATCCCTGTGATAGCTTTAAACTCCACCTCTCTCACTCTAACCCATATGTAGTAGCTAATAACTCAAAACGTCCTAGGTACCCCTCTATGTCATCGTCTTTTTCAACAAAATGGTCTAAATGAAACCCCATAGCTGAGTTTGAGGCTCCCAGACTGTCGAAGCCGTCCCCAGCATCTTGAGGCAAAAAGGCTGGCACCATTTTTTTCAGGGGAGCCTGGGGCCCCTTGTATATTTTCCAACCAACTCCCTTTGGTCGTAAGGGTGCATCGTGCTCCCTTTGCAAACCTTCTATTCGTCAGGAGCCTGAGGGCCTCCCCCTTCCAGCTCAGTTAATCTTAATTCCTGCCTCCCTTTTGCAACCTTCTTTATCTTCTGCCCTCCCTTTCTGAAAGCTGTCGTTTTTTTTGTATCTTCTGCGCCTCCCTTTGCTGTGTCTTTGTCAGCTTCTCCTCAAATCTGCAACCTCTAGTCTCAGCCTCTAACCTCTTCTCTTCAGCAACCTTTCACACTCCTCTAATTTTCTTTCAGCCTCTTTTTTTTTTCTAATCTTCATGTCTTCCCGTTTCATTATATTTATCACATATCATCAGACCGCTTAGCCTACGTATGAATTAAAATCTGACCATACCATTCCCATCTCCCTATCGCGGTGAGCACAACAGCTTGAATCTAAATTTTCCATAGCTTCACGCCATACACTTTTTCTAGACAAAAATCTTAGCATAACCAAAGCAAAATCCTCTATCCAGTAAAGTAATTATAACATTCTAAGTACATCATAATGACTATAGTCTAACTAATTCTACCTAACCAGTTAACAACTGGAATTATTCACCAGCTGTGACTAAATGCAACCAACTATGTAAATCTGCAGGGGACAACATTTAATTTTAAAAAAGAAAAGGGAATTTTAACAATTTTGTTTCCCTCATAATGTTATGTCGCCTACCAGGAGATACTTATAAAGTACTGTTATGCTCAATTATCCTGACAAGACCCCAATATATGTAGTGGTCTTTTTGATGGTATTGTATGATGGTGATATTACTAAAGTGTGATTGTATGAGGTCAACTAGTGAAGCTCCTGAGGATAAAAAAATTAGCGTTGTGAATTTGCAGAAAGGCTTTCTTGCGACCACTAACCTCACACCGAATCTTTTATTTCTAAGTGAATGTGGCGTACGTTTTTTTATCAATCTCTAGAGGTACTGAATGTAATGTTGATTAAACATATACAAACACACACACACAGATATATTTAAATAATATAATATAAAATTTCTCCCCCAATAAAATTTGAGAAACACAATGAAACTAAATTCAGCGTGAATTTTTAGAAAGTAAATCTTTTTTTAAATTTATTTGAGTTCTTAACCAAGTTTTTATGTTTGGCCAGAAACATATGAAAGATTTGGAATTGTAGGTTAAGATGAATGGCATGAATAAATACATGTATAATAAAAGAGTTACGTATACAATATTTCACGAGTAGTTAAGGTTTCCCTACATTCAAAATTTTATTTTCGTACTTGAGAACGATGAATAGATTTGCTGTTGGGGTGGCTGCATCCCTCCCTGTCTAAGCCTACCAATCATTGTCCATTTATGATGGAAGTATATGCAGATTTTTAGTAGTAATTCACTTAAGGGGGTTATTGTCCTATGAAGTGGTGTAAATCCAGCAGACCAGCATCTGTACGTAACTTGAAAGAGGTAGCGCTGGTGCTGGAATCTGTGGCCCCACCTCCTCACTTGCTTGGAGCAATATATCGGTGGCTCTCCACCTCTCCCGTGCTTGGGACAATAAAACGGCTGTTCAGCCGCGAGATGCTGACCTACTGCAGGTGTTCCTGCTCTGTCAATATTTACCCAGCATTTGGAGACACCGCCTTTGGGTGTCTAACATAAAAAAAACTACACAGCATCTGAAATAAAAGTAATTGGAGTCATAGGTCAGAAACCTTACCTAAGAGCCACTTCTACACGTAAACAATTTCTACAATTAACAACCATTTTAGACAGGGTCAAATCGCTCTGATACCAGTACACCACAAGCTCTTACCGAAGATGGTTTGCACATAGGATATATGCTCCCAACTAAAAATCCGATATATGTTTATTACTTCTGCCTATGATAGTAGGTATCAGTTCCACTGATCTCAACACTGACTGTTTGTGTCTTCCCTAATCCTTGCTAGAGTCTTTGTATATATATATTTTTGTCCCTAGACCCTGAACTATGGCGGGGGGTTTCTAAGCCAAAATCCTCTACGTGTTGTAAGTTCGATAAGATTTCGATAAGCAAGATATCCAATCACTCTAAACATTAAACAATATTCAAAAATATACATAGAAATAATTTCCAAAAAATTGTCTTACCAATTAATGAATAGAAGAACACAGAAATGCAAGCAAAACTCAGCAGAGCTGCTGGCTATATTATTTGTGCGTTCCCTGGAACTTATTTCTATTTACATCATTTGTAAGATTCACCAACTACTTAAAATTTACTTGTGTTCTATTGCACTGGAACAACTATTGATGAATGGCAAAAAAGAATCGTCTGAACGCGATCATATGATTGGGCTGTGGCCCAAGCAATTGCCTTGGCGTTTTTTTTAATTCAAATTTCCTATCACTAGAAAGTTCATTCAAGTTACATAGCTTCAGTCCAATTAAGGAATTTTATCTGTTTAGTCCTCCTCGCTACTTGCGTTTCACAAAAAAACGATAACTGTTTTTGAACCATACCAGATCCTTACCCCTCTCAGAAGTTCCAGAAAAAGTATTAGTTTTAAGACCACAGCATTCCCACCAAGTGTCCCTTCTCTTTCATTCTAACTAAATTTGAACACGTGCGTCCTCAAGGTCGCGATTTTTATGTTGCAAATAGGTAACATGGAATTTTGATTCGAAAATGCATCCTTTCGCTGAGGTGAACAACCCTGTCTTGTGTCATTATTCATCATATTCATCTATCCTCAGTATAAACCAAAAGCATATTATTTCACTGCACAGAATGGCCATCCGCCAGCTAATTTTCTTATATTCCTAAACATTAATATTAAAAAAAGTTAATGTCTTTTAAAATTTTTGTAATATTTTCAGAGCCATCTGCGGTTTGCCGCCTCGAATTTCAAATAAAAGGCTTGGTAAACATGCGAAAGCGTCCATAAATGAACTGATGTGGGCCGTGATCAGAGTCAAGTCCTTTTGTTCGAGTGTTCCTTGACTTTTAAGTTCAGACTTGGAAACTAACTTTTTTCTTCCAGCCCCCCACCCCTCCCCCCCACTCCCGCCTCCCCCCTGCCCCCCCCCCTCCCCCCTCCAATTGTTGACTCCTACCTTACGCTGCTCCTTACCTTGCTAGTCCTAACGCAATTTTTCAAAGTCATATTTTTTTTCCATTTTGACCCCGTCTCATCCCGTTCAAGGAATATACCGTTTGTATTTCCCCGGTCTAGCAAAGAATTAGTCAATTTTTATGGGAGGGGTGGAAGACGCGCGTCGGATCAGGAGGGCGATTCATGATTACTAATCG
The DNA here is from genome assembly GCA_024509875.1 of Oreohelix idahoensis. Taxonomy (NCBI): domain Eukaryota; kingdom Metazoa; phylum Mollusca; class Gastropoda; order Stylommatophora; family Oreohelicidae; genus Oreohelix; species Oreohelix idahoensis. Next base: position 80,033 of record JAMPIV010016675.1, read on the forward strand.
ACACTTACCAATATAGTGTTTTAATCCGTATCATTTTAATCCTTTGAGAGGAGGTAGATATTTTCAATCATTACCGTATTAGCAGGGGATATCACTTCTGTTCACAATTTAATCCACCAGGTATTCTCTTTGACGAGCTGTCGAAAAACAAGATCTGTTCAATACCATAGAGATAGTGGATAGTAGTTCAGGCCGACGAGGCCTAATTAGCGCTCTTAACAAGCGCTTGAAGGACAAGAGCGTCCAAGTCGGTTTCGAAATAGCTGAGCGCTCTAAGATTTCGCGTATATAGCGTGAGAGGCCTTAAGATTCTTAATCTATAGTAAATGCAACAATTGACAACGGCGGTTCTTATCAAGACTACTACTTGCCGTTCTATCGCATCATACTGTACAAGTGGGTGTGCGGAGATATCGGCAGCAAAAAGTCGATGATTAGAATGTCTAGCAACGAGATGCTAGACATCTCCTCACACTCCTAGACTCCAAAGTCAACTTTGAGCACTGTCATATGAACGTCAGGGAGCAGCAGTAAGACTAAGCGACCATATATATGACCTACTGTGAGCGACAGCATGTTACATGATTACCCGAACCAGGTACCGCGGGTCATCATATACCCGCCATAAAAATTGACTTGCTAACGGAATTATGTCACTTACCGCGCGGAGGTACACCCAAGGCTTGCAGTACGATAGTTAAATTTGTGCGGAGGACTCGTAGCGGTCGATATACAAGTGGAGATGAAGAGATCGACAAAGAGACACGGGTATTTGAGTCATTAAGCCCGAGGCGTCTAATATACAAGTACAAGAGCGGCGAATCTCGACTTTGTTGGGAGTGGATTTATCGGCATGGTAGGGGGGGGGCGAAGAGGTTATCGCATTTCGGGCTTATAATGTTTAGATGTATCTAGGTACGAGAACAATTGCGGTGTATCTCTGCTTGATAAGCAGTGTAGTAGGAGAGATTTCAACAGTATTTTGAGCGCACAGGGGATCAATTGTGAGGTTGTTAAGACTGACTGGCACTTAGATCGATGAGCAGATTCTTTGGGTGGGTACTGTAGAAACCGATTATCAAGATGGTATTGACGGTTTGCACTCCACAGAGAACTACGAAGATTTGATTGTGATTGATGTGTGAAGTGAGATTTATTGGAGCACAATTCACACGTTAAAGTACTCGGCTACAAGGTATGACGTGGGATTTACGAGCTAGGTGATATCGTTTAACGTATATCGAGTTTGAGACTACAGTATAGACCAATGAATGCGATATGGAAGATATTAGGTCTTGTGAGAGGTGGGCGTGAAGTTTGCAGGGGTTTGGTTTTGTTGGTTGGGGGGGTGCTCAAGGGTTATGGCGGGAGGTATTAGACGGACTTTTTATAAGCCTTTGAGACTATGTGGTTTTTAGGGTTGGGCTTCAGGGTGTGAATGTCACGGGACAAACTTTATCACGACAAGTCATGGGCTAATTTGGTGACGGTGTTGCGGTCACTGTCATTAAAGTAGTGGGTGTCGGTAAGGATGTGTATAAGATTTCCTGCAGGACGATTCGCTGGTGAGGGAGTAGGGAATTCTGGGGCTATTAATTGTATTGGTTGGGGTGATTAGTATGACATTGAATGTGTCTTAAGGAGGTAGGGAGAAAGGCGAGGAAGATGTTGATTGGGGGGGGTATGTTGGGGGGGGCCGTGAGGTGGTAACGGAATGGGTCACGAATTCGTGCTGTTTTCTCCGTTATGGGGATGGGTGGTAACTGTATTGCAAACTTATATCTAGTTAAGAATTGACTTTGTGGGGAATTGGAAGTGGAAATGTAATATTGATATGTAGTCGGTATCATGTATTAGGTCTATAGGTTTTGTAATAGGGGCAATGGTGGTTGGTGAAATGGGGGTGGGTATGAGAGAGGGGGGGGTTGATTTATAGTTGGGGGTTGAGTCTTTAGTTGGTATTGGGGGTGGCTGGGTGTGGGGTGTGGGGTTAGTTAAGGTGTATGAAAATTTGGTATTGATAACAATGGAGGCTTGGGGGAGTGTTGGGAGGTTAGGAGTGGTATATTTTAGTGGTGGGGGAGGTTATGTATTTTGGATAGGGATTAGTGACATTTTTTTGGGGAAGTAGGGGTTTTGGGGGTAAACCATTTGAGTGGATATGAATTGGGGGTGTGAACATTGGAGGGAGTTGGGAAAGTGGGAAAGTTGAGGGGGGGTGGTTTTGAGTAACTTTTCTAGTTCCGCTTTTAGGGAGGTGGTTACAGGAATGATGGTTTTGGTGGAAGGGTTTAGTGGGATTGATATTAATAATTTTGTTGGAGGTAGGAGTTAAGGGGTTTGGTTTTTGAATAGGGATTTAATCATGGATGTAAGGGTTGACTTTGTGGGGATTGTAAGGGTAGGGGGTTAAGTGGAATTGATATGGATAAGTTTGGGTTGAAAGTGAGGTGGGTGTTGATGAATTATCTGTTCATAGTTGATGTTTGGGTTGAGGTCTTGTTGTTTTAGTTTTGTGCCAGTACGAAGACATATAGGTTGTGGGGATTTGTAGTGTTTGGGGGTACAGGTTGTGTTTTTGGGTAATAGGGATGTTAAAGGGTTTCTGAGTTAGGGCTCATGAAAAGGTAATGGGATAGTTTTTTGTTAGTTTTTTGGAATTATTGATTTAGAAGGTATATCTTGTTTGGGGCTAGATACAGGATGTAAATTTGTGATGGAAAGGTTATAGAGAATGAACAATAGATTACTGATGGAATTAGGATATGGGGAAGATAATTGGGTACTTGGGGAGGAATGTGAGATGTGTTGGATTGTATTGGGTGATATTTATGATTAATTTTGGGACTGGGTTTGGTTTATATTTAGGGGTTGGGAAATGTATTGGGATAAGGGGAAGTGGATGTGGGACAAGTTTGGAATTTGGGATTTATTTTTGAGTGAAGGTTTTGGGGACCATGGTATTGGTATAATAACGAGGGTTAGGAAGTGGGATTGTGAGTTTGTTAGGGCTTAGGGGGGGGGTGAGATTGGTATGACACAATTGGCGATATCATTGTTGGATGCAGGTATGAGTGCGCGAAACTAGTGGGTAGAAGGTTGTTGGAGAGGGATTAGTATAGGAATGTAAAAATGGAACTAAAATTTGTGTGAGGGATGTGTTAGGGGTTTTAGTTTTAGATCTGCAAATTTTGAGGGGGTTTTGAATTTAACGGAAGGTTTGGTTTGGTTAAGTTGTTTGGGTACGTGGGGGGGAGATGGGTATATGTTGGTGGGTTTTTTAGAATATGTTGTTGGTATTGTTTAAGATGTGAACTTTGTTGTTTTGGATTTGAGGGTAGGGATATTTAGTTTATTGGTGGGTGATGAGTAGATAGGTAGACTTGTTTGCGTGGGAGTGTAAGAGGTGTTCTGGAGGGGGTTGCTGTGGATAGGTTTTGAGTAAGCGGGAGTTGGGTGAGGGAGAGTATGTGCATGTTATGGGGGGGAGTGGTTTTTGTAGATTGGAAAGATTGGAAAGTATTTTGGGTTATTGGTTTTGGAATGGGGTATGACGCCAATGATTAGGGGTTGTATTGTAAACAAGGGGGTAGTTTTGTGAAGTAGTTTGGGCATTAAAAAGCCTGGATGTATATATAAACTTATGTTTTTGTTTAAGGGGTGTTCATAAATATGTGGAAGTGTAATAATTAATGATATGGAGGGTTTGGTGGGACGCTCGGGTTGCAATGCTCACTTTGTGTTGATTAGGGGTTGGTGATTTGTAATAGTTTGTGGTGTGAGTGATTAATGTTTTGGTGTGTTAGAGTTGTAATGTTTACAGGTATGGTGCCGGATTGGGAATGTTGAGGTTGTACAGTGTTTCTGGGGTCGATTTAGGTCTGGATTGTTGTAATGGAGTAAGATGGTGGTAAATTAACTTAGTTAGTAGGGGTTGACTTCATATGGTGTTCGGAGGAGTTATTTTATGATGGAGAAGTTATGGTTTGAAGTAGTATATTGGAATGAAAGTGTAGGGGGATTATTGCGAGGCCCATTTCTGGGTAGGTTAGAATTAGTGGGTGAGTTGATTTAGTGGGGGGGTTTGTGTTTGAGGTGATGGTGGACAATGGGGTTGAGTTCAGGATTTGTTTTGTTTAGTAGAATATTAGGAAAATAAATTTATTTAAATAAATAGTGGGGCTCTTGGAGTTATTTGAACTGAAAGGTACAAGTTTAGGTAACATGGTGGTATTATGTGGAGCTGAAACAAAAAAATTACAGATGTGGGGGTATTAGGATGTATGTATATGGTCCAATGATTTGGGGTGTTTTCATGTAAGGGAGTATTGTTTATGGTGAGTTTACGGTGGGGGGGGAGGGGTGTGGGGATATAGGGAGTAGCTAGCCAGGAGAAGGAATTTGAGTTTTGGTATATGCAATATCGTGAAGTGTTATGCAGGTAGGGTTCGGTGGTGTGTCAAGGCATGATTTATGAGGTGGGAATTATTTTTTTTGTTATTAATTTGAAGCGGATCTGAAGGATTATGGAGGTGTGACATTTGCGCACGTTAGTTTATTGGTTGAAGTAATGCTATTAAGATAATTTTGTATGGTGTAAGGTGTGGGGTGGGCCGATAATATTTGGATGAATGTATTATTGGTACAGGGGTAGAGTTATTCATGTTTGGTTAATAGTATGTGTCGGGAGAACATCTTGGATAGCCTGTCGGTTAGTGAATGTTATGGAATTTAGGGATATTATAAAGGACACATTTATTTGATATTAACTGTGGGGGGTGGGGTGTTGGAATGTGCGTTTTGGGGGTGTTAATGATATTTATGATGGTTTGGGTAATTGATTCGTTAATTATCTGTTTGGGTGGGAAATAAAATGTAATTGAGTGCAAGATAATAAAATAGGGGGGGAATAATGATGGGTTAAGGGTATGAATGTGATTGGGCTGTGCGTTTGTTTGATACAGGTTTGGGAGAGGCAATTGACAGAAGTCAGGGGTATGGTTTTGAAGGGTGACTGGAGAGGATTACTTTCTGTATGCTCATTTTTTAGGGGGGATGCGATAGATCAAGGGATTCATGGGGGTTTGTTGGGAATCATGTGTAATAGATGGAGAGAAGGTGAGGTTAGATGTTAATAGTGTTGAGGTAGGTGAAGATGGAGTGCTATTGTGGAATGAATTATGAAGGATGTAAGGGTATGAGATGGGGTTTAAAGATGTCGGGATTGCGTTAGAGTTCCCTTTTGCCCTCATTGCTCTGGGTATGTGGGGGTTATCGAGCAACTTATGTGGGTGGGGATTTGAGGTAGGGGTGGGGGGGGAGCTTCTTTGTGGGGGGATTGATGGGGTGACAGTCCTAATTGGTAGGTCAGAGGGTCCCCAACTTGGTGATGTGATTTTAGTTGGGGATGAGGTTGTGGTTTGGGTATATTGGATTTTTGGTTTTTGGATTGTGTGGTTGGGGGAGGAGAGGTAGTTGGGTTAAATAGATAGGTGGGGGGAATTTATTCTGGTATTTGTTTAGATGTCAGATATTTTGTTGGTGTGGGTGTAGGAGGGGGTGGTTTTGAAATTTACTTGACGGTCGGGGTATTGGGGGGGGTTGTTTGGTTTTTTATAAGCTGGTGGGTGAGTTGGTGGTATTTTTTTTTTGGGGGGGAGGGGTTAGTTAGGTGGTGGGTGGTGTGGGGTTTGGGATGGAGAGTTTAGAAAATAGGGTTGGGTGTGTAGTGGACGGACTGACAAGAAATTGTGCCTCCTTATATTGGGTGTATGGGGCCAAACTATATTTCAAGGTGGGTGTGATAAAATGGTGTGGGTTGATCCACTCTGATGCCTTAGTGTGAGTGGTGTGGGGGCAGTGATTGCACAACAATTTGGGCCTAAGGTACTATCAGGAACAGTACAGTGTGTTCGTGGTGATGGGTGTGTATGGTTTGTTTAGGGTTTTTGGGGTTGCTTTGGGGTTTTTGGTGGGTGTTGGGGGGTGATTGGGTATGTGGGGATGGGGGTGGTGGGTGTATGGCGTGGTAGGGGAGGGGGTGTGAGGTTGGGAGGGTTGGGGGGGGTGTATTGGTGGTTGGGTGGGTGTTGAATAGTGAGGTGGTGGTTGTGGGGTGGGGGTTTGGATGGGGGGGGGGATTGGTGGGGGGATTTAGGTGTGGGGGGGGTAAGGGTGGGGGGGGGTTTTTTAGTATATACATGAGGGGGGTGAGGGGAGGGTTGGAAAGGTGGGTAGGTTTTGGTGGTTGTGGGCGGTGGGTGGAGGATGGGTGGTGGAGATTTTTTTGTTTTTGGAGGTCATGGGGGTTGGCGGGTGTTGGTGTTGGAATGGTTGGGTGGGGGGGGGGGGTTGTGATTGGGGGGGTTATGGTGGGTGAGGGGGTGATGGAAAGTTTGGGGGGGAGTTTGAAGGGGGGTGTATAGGGGGATTGGGGGGGGGGGTAGGACGGCTTTGGGGGTGGTATGTGATTGGGTTTAAGGGTGGATATTGGGGAAAGTTGATGGGGAGTGGGGTGGGGGGGGGGGGAGAAGGGGGTTCTGTGGGATTGAGTGGGGGGTAAAAATGTGGTGAGGGTGGGTGGGAGGGGGTTAGGTATGATAAAACGTTGTAGATAAATCGTTAATGGGGATGGATGGGGGGGGGGTTGTAGTGGCATCGCAAGGGGGGGGGGGCGAGTATTGGGGGGTTGTCGGGGGAGTGTTGGGTGATTGGGTGAAAAAAAAAAAAAAAAAACATGTAATATTTTAAGGGTGGTAGTATGAATTTGGGGGGTGGGGAATAGATTGTGGTGGATTAGGGTGTGGGATGTTTTAGGGTGGGGGGGGGGTTGGTACAAAGATAGTGGTCGGGGGTGGGGTTAAAGGGTTAGGGGAAAGGAATTATTTTAGGGGTGGGGGGGGGGAGAGGGGTTGGGGGTGGGGGGGGTGGGTGTGGGTGGAGGGGGGGGTGGGTTTAAGTTTGATGTTGTGGTTACGGAATGATGTTGGGATAGTGAGGTGAAGAGATTGTTATGTATGTTTTAAAGGGGGTGAGATGCGGTGATTGGAGGGGTGAGGGGTGGGTGGGTGTTGGTGGTTATGGTTGAGCATGATTAGATGGTTGAGGTAATGTTTTGTGTTCATTTGGTTATAAGTTTAGGATTAGTATTGTAGGCGTAATAATAGCTTAGGTAGTTCGTTGGGTTTGTTTGTATGGGTTTTTAGGTGATATAATTCGCCTCAGGGTAACCATTGCTATAGCCTGGGGTAGTTTTTGGGGAGTAGAACAGGTTTTCTCTCGTCAACATACAGTTTCTCTCGTCAACATACAGTTTCTCTCATCAACATACAGTTTCTCTCGTCAACATACAGTTTCTCTCGTCAACATACAGTTTCTCTCGTCAACATACAGTTTCTCCCTCAACAACTGGGCTGGAGACGGCCAAGCTACCACCCTGTTCCTCTCGTGGAGCCGACAGTTTTGGAGTATGTTTTCTACTGTTTGTTTGTCCTCCCCACATGAGGACATATCTGTCTGTCCTCCCCACATGAGGACATCTCTGTCTGTCCTCCCCACATGAGGACATATTTGTCTGTCCTCCCCACATGAGGACATATCTGTCTGTCCTCCCCACATGAGGACATATCTGTCTGTCCTCCCCACATGAGGACATATCTGTCTGTCCTCCCCACATGAGGACATATCTGTTTGTTCGATTTTAAATTTATTGTGCAGACGGTATTTAAGTCTGCAATTGCCGGTTCTAAGTCTGATAAGGATCACTTGATCTCTTCTTGGTAATGTATAGCATTCAGGTCCAGACATGCCGTAGAAGGTTAGCCTAAAACTGATGATGAGGCTTGCCGTTTTGGATGGGGCAGTACAGTGCTAACATTGATATACGGAGATTACAGTAGTAACATTACTATACGGAGATTACAGTAGTAACATTAATATACGGAGATTACAGTAGTAACGGGAGCCGCGCTAGCGTAGTGGTTACCACACCGCTCTAGCGACCGGGTGATCCAGGATCAAACCCGGGTGACGGCATTTGAGGATTTTTCGTCGACCGGGATTTGGACTGGATTAACTCGAGACCTGGCGAGGACATTTGAAGGAGTGTCGTCGACCAGGGATTGGCGGCTCCTGAGCCGACCCAGCTGTAATGGGTACCTCCGAAATCGGAGAGTATTTGCCTGAATGGCGAGGGACACCTGTCTCTGTACAAGAAAAAATGGATACTCACGTAAAAATCAATGTCAGGTTAGACATAAATAATAACCTGAGATTTCGCCTCGAGTATTAGCGGGCGTACGAAAAAAAAAAAAAAAAAAACAGTAGTAACATTAATATACGGAGATTACAGTGGTAACATTAATATACGGAGATTACAGTAGTAACATTGATATACGGAGATTACAGTAGTAACATTGATATACGGAGATTACAGTGGTAACATTAATATACGGAGATTACAGTAGTAACATTGATATACGGAGATTACAGTGGTAACATTAATATACGGAGATTACAGTAGTAACATTGATATACGGAGATTACAGTAGTAACACTGATATACGGAGATTACAGTAGTAACATTAATATACGGAGATTACAGTAGTAACATTGATATACGGAGATTACAGTAGTAACATTGATATACGGAGATTGCAGTAGTAACATTAATATACGGAGATTGCAGTAGTAACATTAATATACGGAGATTACAGTAGTAACATTAATATACGGAGATTACAATAGTAACATTAATATATGGAGATTACAGTATTAACATTAATATACGGGGATTACAGTAGTTACAATAATATAAGGAGATTACAGTATTATCATTCAGATACGGACATTTCAGTATTAACCAGGGTTGTGGCCAAAATATTCTCCAACTAAACTAAAAAAAAAAAAGAAGATATACTTGCAAGCGTGCACAAATGATATATTATATGGTATATTACTGCACCTCACGGTAGAAGGGGAACGCCAAATTAAGTAAGTATATTACTACACTAACAAGGCGACAAATACGATGTTGTACATGAGACTGGCAACATCATTATGTAATACTAACTGAGGCATAAACCACTGCTGCAGCAGCATGTGAGTGCCTGGTGCAGGCTTCCTGCAAGGGGACCAGTTGCAGTGGTCGCTTCCTGCTCCATAAAGAGCGAACAAGAATATGAAGATATTACTGCACTTTCATAAGAGGGCGAGTCAAGAATCATTTTCCCCGATCATTCAATCCTCCGGGGAAAAAAATAAATAAATAAATAACCGACTGCTAAAATTGCGACAGCTTGTATGAATGCAATTTTCCGGGAAAAAATAAATAACCAACCGCAAAAATTACGACAGCTTGTATGAATGCAATTTTCCGAGGTAATAAAAACATCGAGAGAAGCGTCGTACGTACAGATCTGGCTTGAATGTGTGTGCCCATCGATAGTAGTTCGCAGTGTCCTCAAATGTGTGACGTGTTACAGTGTTGCTAAACAACACATACAATATTACGGGGTGTCCGCAAAATGCGTGGTTATTTATTAAACGCGAATCTGACTTGTACGGAGAATCGCTTATGTGTTGAAATGCCAAAATTATGCACAAATCAAGCCTTTATAAATATATCGGCAGAATGTATTTCTTTCAAAATATCAAGAAACTCGTGAATGAAAACATTCTAATGTTGCACACATCTGTCAAACATGGATCACCATCATTAACATTTGTGCTGCCTGTAGAGCATGGAGTCACTACTACAGCTGATCTACCTGCAGGAAGTCTGCATCAAAGCATTTATGTCTTCATGCAGCTGTAGTTTTCGTATCCATTTGTTTTACACGTTGTGGTTGCCACTTCATGCACAATCTCCTATAATGTCGACAAAAATCTGATTTCATCAAATGGTTTGGGACATTTAAAATTATTTTGTTGTTTTAAGTTGGGTTTTCATGACATCATGAAAATGTTAAAAGGGTGTGTTAGAATGTACTGTTGTGATTTACATGACAAGCAGAGACTTCTCGCTGTACACTGAGAATGTATTTTTTTTTATATAAAATTTTGCCTCGTTTTCGCGAGGCGCGTCCCGTTCAACCTAGTCGGTTATATTAAGGCGCATGTCCCAATATAAAAGACCCTTGGGTCTTAGGGTTGTTGCGATGTACAAGGCAAGCAGAGACTTCTCGCTGTACACTGAGAATGTACTGTTGTCTTCTTCTTCTTCTTCTTCGTACACTCTCAGACGTCCACTTGAATGTTCTCAAAGAAAGCAGTAGTCAGTTTGAGGCTATTTGAATCCCCGTAAAGCTTTTCCACGAAAGGAGCTGGCGTCGGCCATATGCACTTTCTCTGTACCACATATAAGGGGCAACTTTGAAGCAGATGTTCAGCAGTCATTTTATCAGTGCCACAGTTACACTGATCGGTAGTTCCTATCTTTAGTTAGTTGTATAGATCGTATCTCAATCTGTTGTGGCCAGTGCGGAGTCTGAAGATTACCACTTGTTCTCTTCTGTGGAGCTGGTAGTAAGCATCATTCTGTGTGCGCCCTGGATGTTCTACATTCCATTTGTTTCTGTAACTGATTCTGATAAAACTCTTTGCCTCCTCAAAAGTTATGCTTGCATCAGGCTGAGGTAGATGTGAACCTTCTTTTGCCATTCTGTCAGTCTCTTCATTGCCGGCGATATTACAATGAGATGGGATCCATTGGATCACAAAACTTTTGAATCGTTGACAAAGTTTGTGGAGCACTACTCTGAGATCATCCAGGTCTGTATTATTTTGGCTTTTCAACGTTGCAATTACTGACTATGCATCAGTAAAGAAAGCAACTTGTCTCTCTGCCGTTTCTTCTGTCAATATAACTTCTGCTGCAGTTTTCAAGGCCTCTGCCTCTGCTCTGAAGTTGCTGGAGAATCGTCCTGTCGCCACTGACAGCCTTTTTTCTGCACCAGTGCTTAAGGTCAGAAAGACACCCCCACCTCCATTTTCTGTTGCATTTGTTGCTGATCCATCTGTGTATGCATGGGTCCAGGTGTTGCGTGGATAATGTTTCTCTGTGTATTTTGTCGCTATGGATTTTCTATCTGTTGCAGTTTGGTTCTTTTTACTTTCAATTCCAGGAATGTTTTCTATCATTTTAGGAAAACGATTTTGTTTCCAAACTGGAAGCTTGTGTGCAGTGTAGATGGGTTTAACAGTGGATATTTCATCTATGGATACTGCTCTCATTTGTGGTTTGGTTGAGTCTACAAAATTACTTCGTTTGAGTCTTTGCCTTCTAAGAGCATTTATTCTATGGCACACTGGGTGGTCTGTTAGTCTTTTGAATTTTTCGGCCTGTTGCTGAGCCCTGCAGTCTCTTCTATCTGTCATTGGCTGGAGGCATGTAATCTTTTCGAGTTCTTTTATAGGTGTTGACTTCATGCCTCCCGTTATAATTCTCATTGCTTGATTTTGGAGTCTGCTAATTTTATCGAAGTTTGTCTTAGCTGCTGTTGCCCATGCTGCCATGCCATATTCAAGAACTGGCCTCACTTGCCCTGTGTACAACGTCTTAAGCACTTTCTCATCTGCACCCCACGTTGTTCCAGCAAGTTTTTTCATAATTGCCATTCTTTGTCTTGCTCTCATTCGATTTCTGTCAACCTGTTTTTTCCAAGTCAGACGGCGATCAAAAATAATGCCTAGGTAGTTCGGATTTTCATTTAAATGAAGATTTACTCCGTTTAGTACTAGTTTGAAGCTCTGAGGTCTAGTTGAGAGGGAAAATACAGTGTACGTTGTTTTCTCTTCATTAATCTTCATGAGCCATGTTTTGGCCCACTCTTCCAGTGATGTTAGTGCTTGCTGCATCAGAATGTTTGCAGTAGTGATACGTTCTTCAGAGATCCACAACGCTAAGTCATCTGCAGAGGAAGCATTGTGTGCTATTTATTGAATATTGTCAGTTATGTCATTTATGTATGCAAGGAACAGTGTAGGTGACAGGACTCCCCCTTGTGGGACACCCTGCTCTAATATAAACTTTTTACTAGTCTGTCCTTGCAGCAGTACTCTGGCGGTTCTATTTTCCAGGTAGTGACCAATCTATTTGTACACTCGCCCACATACACCACTTCTCTGCAGTTTGACTTTCAATCCCTCTTTCTATACTGTATCGAAAACTTTTTCTAAATCTACCCAAACCACTAGCGTGTGTTTTTTTTTTCGTGGAAGGCATCTTCGATTTCCTGAGCTATATATGTGATTTGATCCTCAGTGGATCTGTGTTGTCTGAATCCTGCTTGTTGATGGTTTAATAGGTGTTTGCTTTCCAGGTGCCACATCAGTCTGGTATTTATCATGCGCTCCATCAGTTTTCCTACACAGCTTAGTAGGCTGATCGGTCTGTAACCATTTGGTTCTTTCGGGTCCTTGTCTTTCTTTGGTATAGGTATCAGTATAGCTTCTTTCCATGCCTGCGGGACAATTCCTCTTTTCCAACTGTAGTTAAGTACTGCCAGAAGCTTCTTCTTTGCCCTTGTGCCGAGACCTATTAACATTTCATTGGTTATTCCATCTTTTCCAGGTGACTTCTTTTTCTTTAGTGACTTTATTGCCTCTTCCATTTCTGCCATTGTCAAATTTGTCATCATATGCTCTTCAGGTGCAATCTGTGTGTTGTCATGAATCAACTGTTCATCTGTGACGATTTTCTTCCTGTCAGCGGGGACATCAATGTGATTTGCGCTAGCAAAGTATTCTATAAATGCATTTGCAGCTTTTTTGCCTATCAGCATATTGTCGCCGTGTTTCAGTGCGATTTGTTTGTAATGAGATCCTTCGTTGTTCAAGGCTCTAACCAGTTTCCATAGCTTATGTCCGTCTTTATCTAAGTTTAGATGTACTGTTGTGAAGTACATGACTAGCAGAGACTTCTCGCAGTACACTGTGCTCGCGAGACTGACTTTACATGCACGTTCGCTGCAATATCAAATATCCTAGATATGGTAATACGTCCACAACGAAAAATACAACATAGAACAGCGAAAAAGCAACTGCTAGATGAAGCACTATCTGGAGATCTAAATGTGAATATGCAAAATCATATAGTGATATAAACAAACTACGGTTGAAAGCGAGGCAAGTCGTTATTTAAAAAAAAACAACAAATGCAGGTGTTATTCGTAAGTTTAATCTACAATATGAACTTTAAGTTCACATGACATCAGCTCAAGCTCTTTCCTTGTTTTCCTCGTGTATTTCTTGGTCTGCTATCCACGGATTTCCTCAATGTATAACCTATCGATAGCTATCGTCTTCTACTCATCTCTTGTTCCACTGGTACTTTTCAGGTTCTTGTCATCAGTTCCACCTTACTGATGTTGACTAACCTTTCTTACGGGTATACTTGCTTGTTATTTTATACATTTAGACCAATTTATAACTGAGAGCCGCATCTACAGATAAGGATAGAAGCATAGACTTTCTAGTGTATGAGATTGTCGCCTTAGAGCTTTGATAACTCCAAACAAACAACAACATGGACAACAAAGAGTGCGTGCTAGAGGTTAATTTGTATATGAAATAAAGATACACTTTAAAAAAAAAAAATTTGATTTTTTTTGCAAGGCGCGTCCCGTTCAACCCAGACACAGGGTCCGTCGGTTATATTAGGGTCTATGTCTAAAAATAAGACCTTGCGGTCTGGTTAGCTTTATGCAAACTCGTATACCTAATGGGATTCTATGTGTGTGTATTTTCGTTAACGTCTTCTACCTCATAACGCTGACAGCTTCTCTCCGCGAGTTTCGTTACTTCGGCATTTCTCATCTTCATTCCTTACTAAGAATGAGTACTCTCTCTCTCTCTCTCTCCCTCTCTCTTTCTCTTTCTCGGGTACACACATGCACATAATCCATGAGATGGTCTTGTCTGTGCCAGATTAAGTTTCTTCATACACCCACGCACAAACCTCCCAGCACACACACACACACACACACACCTGCTTATGTAGACACAGATGTTCGGCCTCTACCACATACACACACATCCGCTCATACGTCCACATATACTTTAACATTCTTGCGTTTTTACAAACCCACTCAAACACACACACGTGCTGCGCTTACTCACAATCACGTAACACATGCGCACACTCCTGCTCTGGATTTCACCCACGCCACTGCTACAACCATCGGGGAACATGGCTGATAATGGAAACAACAGAAACTGAAAGAGTCAGGGAACATGAAATAACAGACAGTTATACGGGGACAGCGGGCGTCGGGTTGACAGAGTGATTAGAGCGCTGGCCTCTCGCGGCACAGGATCCGCGTTCGAAACAGGGTGGCGGCACGCTCCAGTCAACCCAGCTTTAAATGCGAATCTAACTGTGCTAAGAGTAAGGGAAGGCAACGGCCGCGAGGAAGGGAACTGGTCACACCCTCTCTCGATGTTGGACCCTAGTATAACCAAGTCTCTAACACTTCACTTTCCTTCAGCAGTATCTACTTTGGGACTACCTTGAAATATGCGAATAAAAATTCTTTGACATAATGTAATCCAGTCCATGTAAAGAATGGCTGAAATATGAATCCACGGCTTTTTGTTAGGGCGGAATCCTTAATCAACAAAACTCACTCGTAGATGCAGAAGAACAGAATAAAGCACCAAACAAAAAAACTCGACGTACACACATCATCATCATCATCATCAACACTTTCCTTTTCGCTCCCTTTGGAGCATGCAGTCCCCACTGAAACTGGTCCCCTTGCAAGCATCACGCATCAATGTGCTCTTGTAGCGATTGTTCCTGTAACATTTTGTTTTAGACCATGAGGGTGCCAGCCACACGCAAAACCTCTTAATATCTTATCAATCGCCTCTTACGACACGCCTGGGGCAGCTAACTTCTCACAGACATCCTGGAATTACCATACAATTCTCGGCATAGTCTTTCTCATAGTAATCTACACTAGCAAAAAGTATATAACTTTAGTAGTAGTAGTAGTAGTAGTAGTAGTAGTAGTAGTAGTAGTAGTAGTAGTAGTAGTAGTAGTAGTAGTAGTAGTAGTAGTAGTAGTAGTAGTAACAATAATAATAGTACTTAATCGCTCGTCTTCTACCCTGGGGTGTAGAGGTTTTCCAGAGAGAGCGCCATACTATCCTATCGGCTGCCTTCCTCCTTGCCTGGCTGCAATCTAGTTCTCTGTCCTTCAGAGATTGTCTAATGTTGTCTTCCTAGCGAACTCCCGGCGTCCTGGAGGTCTGGATCCCTGGTTCTTAGTTTCCCATACTTGTCGACGCCGTCGATCGTCTCCCATTCTGCAGACATGGCCAAACCATCGTCATTGGAACTGTTCTATAATAATAATAATAATCATGAGAAGAAGAGGAAGAAAAAGACGAAATAGAAGGAGAAAACGAAGAAAAAGAAGAAGACGAAAAAGAACACTTGATTACAAAAAATACACAGACACGAACACATAACAGTAAATGGCCATGACGCACATATTGTAATTTTGTTGTTGTTGCAAGGAACAAGAACGAAAGAAAATACCATTTTTTCCATACTTACCACAATATTAAATCCGATCCGCAGCTTCTAAAACAGCAACATCCATTAACACCGTGCTTACTTTCAAACCGCAATACTCCACAAATTACACAACAACGTAGGCACGGAGAAATTCCGCTGATGAAGGCATCCTTGCCAGCTAGCTCTGTGTAACAACCTCAAAGACGAAACTGCGCTAGTGAACAAGCCTCTCTTTCGCCTGTACATTAATGACATCACTAGACAGGTAAGTTGTGGTAAGTAGTGTGAACACTGCACGCACCGGCTCTCTCTCTCTCTCTCTCTCTCTCTCTCTCTCTCTCTCTCTCTCTCTCTCTCTCTCTCTCTTTCTCTCTCTCTCTATGACTGTATGTGTGTGCCCGCATGTGTTTTGCTTTGTTTTTTTTTTTTTTACTGTGGTCAGGTAACAAGGTAGATGCATACTACTTTGTATTGTAATACCGGCTGCATCCAACTTGTCTCAAATCAAAAGAAATACCCTACTTTATTATCTTCAGTAAAAGACTTCAATTTTTTTTTTTTTAAATAGCTTAGCCTCGTTTGGCCAGGCGACCACCGTTCAATATAGACAGTAAATAAATATTACACACACACATAACGGTATGTTTTCTGGCACTCGTGAATAATAAAGAAGTAGAAAACTAGACAACAGAAAAACAACAGACGTGAGTGGCTTAACGGGGAATCGAACCCACGACCACAACCACATTTATACGTGTGCACGAACAGCTTCAGCGAGGGGCAGCTTGCGATCTATTGTGAAGCGTCCGGTAGGCAGAGCGGTTAGAAAGCTGGCTTCTCGCGGTAAAAGCGCTGGGTTCGTCACGCTCCAGTCTACCCAGCTGTTAATGAGTACACGATTCTGCTCTTGAGTTAAGGGAAGCTAAGGCAGCGAGGAAGGGAACTGGTCGCCTCACATCTCGAAGCTGGATAGCGAAATCTCTAACACTTCTCTCCCCTACAGCAGTATCTGCTATGAGACAGCGTTTATCTGTTTAACATTGCTGTAGCTATGACTACCTATGTGTTGTCATGTGACAGGATGCTGTGTGCCAAATTGGAAGGTAAACACAGTCCCGCAGCACAATTTGCAGTAGGGGAATGAAGTGTTAGAGATTTCACTTATACTAGGTCTCAGCTTCATGACAAAGGGGGTATGATCAGTATTGTTCTTCGGTACGGTTACCTTCCATAACTCAAAATCAGAGTTCTACCCATTTTTTTTTTTCAGATGGGTAGACAGCAGCGTGACGCGACCTGATTTCAACCAGGTCCCTGTGTCTGGAGAGGCACGCGCTTTAACTACTCTGCCACTCGGAATGAGCCACATTACATCATTGTAATTAACCATGGTAACCACACAGGTAAGGGACGCTAATGGTTTAGAAATAACTTTTTTTTTTTCTTTTAACCCAGCACTGCTCAAGCCGGAACAGAAACAGGTTTAGCTAGATGTCACGGATTGCCTCCCCTGCTTTGCAGTAGTGGTCCAACAGTGACCAAAACTCAAGAGTATCTAATATTGGCTTCCAAGGCATCTACCTGCGCGCAAGGTTACTCTTGCCAGAGATGTAGATAGAAGATTAATGCCACTTCTACCTTAAGGGAGAATTCTCAAGATATTTCCAGAAGTTACGAACAATGTTGCATTGGGCTGAACAATTGTTAACGCATTATATCTGGTCCGTCGCCTTTTGTGAAGGATTTAAGCAATGGTTCTGGCCCGTTAAGCCCCCAGTTGGTGTAAATCCAACGAATGCCCTCTTATAAGTAATGGCTCTCTCTCTTTCTCTCTCTCTCTCTCTCTCTCTCTCTCTATATATATATATATATATATATATATATATATATATATATATATATATATATATATATATATATATATATATATCCAATATGCTGGAAGCACGTCACAGTCCTTTGATATACGAAGTGGCGTTAAACAAGGCTGTGTTCTGGCTCCGACCCTCTTCGGAATCTTCTTTGCCTTACTCTTGAAACATGCATTCAGAGATGCAACTGAAGGAATATGCCTTCACACTAGGTCAGATGGCCGTCTGTTTAATCTTTCAAGGCTGAAGGCAAAAACAAAAATCAGAAGGGTCACTATAAGAGACTTGTTGTTCGCTGATGATGCTGCAGTCGTCACTCAAAGCCAACAGGAGCTTCAGAGCTTGATGAATCGCTTCACTAAAGCATGCAAGGACTTTAGCCTCACAATAAGTCTAAAGAAAACGAATGTGCTGAGTCAGGATGTGGGTGCTGCACCAGTTATCACTATCGATAACTATGAATTGGCAGTGGTGCACCACTTCACATACCTAGGGTCTACCATCAATGACAAACTCTCACTGGATACAGAAATCGACAGCCGCATTGGCAAAGCTGCAGCTACCTTTGCCCGCCTCACATCGCGTGTTTGGGGGAACTCTAAACTCACAATAAAGACCAAAGCTGCGGTATATAATGCCTGCGTCACCAGCACACTCCTATATGGCAGCGAGACCTGGACGACCTATGCTAAGCAAGAAAGAAGGCTCAATACCTTCCATTTGCGGTGTCTACGCCGCATCCTCGGCATCTCGTAGAAAGATAAAGTGACAAATGTCGAGGTGTTGTCACGTGCTGGCCTTCAAAGTATGTATACGCTTCTTAGACAGCCCAGACTTCGCTGGCTTGGCCATGTTCGCAGCATGGATGATGGTCGCATCCCAAAAGATATCTTCTACGGACAGTTAGCAGATGGCAAGAGAACAGTTGGGCGACCACAGCTGAGGTTCAAAGATGTGTGCAAGAGAGATATGAGGGCACTGGACATGGATCCAGCAACATGGGATGATGAAGCTGCCGTTCGCACTAAGTGGCGATGCTATTTACGGCGCCACCTCAGATTGGGCGAAGAGAGGCTCACACAAGAAGCAGAGGTGAGGAGAAAACGTCGAAAGGAGCACCAGGAAAATAAGCAGCAGAGGGCTGTCACCTCAGGGGCGCATTCCCATAGTCAGTTATGACTGAAGGGGCTATTATTATTATTATTATTATTATTATTATTATTATTATATATATATATATATATATATATATATATATATATATATATATATATATATATATATATATATATATATATATATATATATATATATATATATATATATATATATATATATATATATATATGAGGTAGCTTCAACAAGTTTCCGGAATATGTGTATTGTATAGAAATAAGTAACGATACAATTATTTACACTACATTTCCTTTAAAATAGTTCCCTTCGGCAACTACACACTTTTGCCAAAGTCCATATAGCCGTTGGAAACATTCCTGGAACCCATTCTTTGACACCTCTCTCAGCTGCTTTGTCGCATTGGTGATAACATCCTCATCATCCTTGAATCGCTGCCCTGTCAGTGCCGATTTTAGGCGAGGGAACAAGAAAAAATCAGACGGTGTCAGGTCGGGAGAATATGTAGGATGTTCCAGGGCAGTCACATTGTGCGTTGCGGGTACTGCTTCACCAGTAGGGATCGATGTGCTGGCGCATTGTCATGCAGCAGAACCCAACTGTTTGTTCTCCATTTTTCTGGGCGTTTCCTTCTGATTGCATCTCTTAGACGACGGAGGATATCAACGTACATTTCCCTGTTAACAGTTCGGCCTTCTGAAATGAATTCATGGTAGACAATACCCTGGGAATAAAAAAAAAACTTCCAACATAACGTTTCCTTTGCTCTTGTCCAATCGAAATTTCTGTGTCCGGGGAGATGAGGGTGATTTCCATTCAGGGGACTGACGTTTTGTCTGAGGATCGTACAAAAAACACCACGTCTCGCCTCCTGTGATTATGTTGTTGAGAAAATTGCTATCTTGATCAGCCACAGTGATTAGGTCTCCTGCCTGTGTCAATCTCGTTTCTTTCTGTTCAGGAGATAACATTTTGGGAACCATGTGTTAACAAACACGGTGCATGTGCAGTTAATTGTGGAGAATACTGTGGCAACTTCCAACTGATATTCCAACTTCTGAGGCTATTTTCTCTACACTAAGTCTTCTGTCAACACGAACAACGTTCCGAACACGCTCAATGTTTTCGATGTTTATCGAGGTAGGCGGTCGTCCGCTACGTGGATGATCATTGACACTAACGCGACATTCACGGAAACGCTTGTGCCACTCAAAAACTTGCGATTTCTTCTTTGCGGTATCACCATATGCTTTATTAAGCAAGGTTACTGTCTCTGAGGGTGACTTCTCAAGCAAAACACAAAATTTGACATTTGTACGTTGTTCAATCAAGGACATTTCAACTCCGACGATGCTACGTGCACACTACACAAACAAACTTCTGCAACTTCTGTTCGAGAGTACATGTGAAGGTTACATCAGCCATGTCGTTTCTTCAAGGTCACTACCAACTTAAAAAACTATAATCTCCATGTCATAATCACTCATTCAAACATGAGTCGACTATTCCGGGAACTTTCTGAAGCTACCTCGTGTGTGTGTGTGTGTGTATATATATATATATATATATATATGTGTGTGTGAGAGTGTGTGTGTGAGTGAGTGTGTGTGTGTGCGTGCGTGTGTGTGTGCGTGCGTGCGTGCGTGTGTGTGTGTGTGTGTGTGTGTGTGTGTGTGTGTGTGTGTGTGTAAGATAGTATTAAATAGTCTTGCCCATACGTTTGCTTTCATACTTCTAATAACTGAATAAACAATTATTTGTTTAGTTTAAAATAACATACAACAAATTTAATAGTCAATTAGTTCAACAAGTTAAAATAAGGATTAAATGGGGGTGAAATGTAAATAAAATTTTTCCCCACAGAGGTTGGATCGGGGCGCTATCAATGTCCGTGTTTTGCTGTTACCTGTTACACAAAAAAAACTTTACTCCAGATGAGTCCTGCAGCTGTGGTTGTTAAGGAAGATTTATAATGAAATTTTTGCATGATGACCACACTTAGTATATTAGCAGTTAATCTACGCGGTAGATATCTATCTAAGGTTCATCATGTTCTTGCACGGTTTTTTATTGATATTGAATGCATAATTATTCATACGTCACTAGGAGTTTATGACGTAATCCATTTTGCACTAAATTATGCAAACGGTTGGTTCGAGGCCTTTCGTATATAGTATTTGTCAGAGGAAGACGTTCATTTTCTAGCTCCCGAAATGGTTGAGAAATAAAGTAATTTTATGTGGCTGTAATGATCTGCGAAGGCCGCCACCTGTTAAGAAGATTCCAGACTTGATGGAACTGCTACGTATCTTGCAGAGAAGTATTTCTACTTAAAATATTACATCTTCATTTATCTGGTCCACAATACTTGGGTGATAACCTTTGCTAGGCACTCCGAGTACAGCGGCTAGGAATGAATTGATGAGACGAGACTGATGGAAGGATTTTTATGCATATTCATGGACTTCTCTATTGCCAATGCCATAACCGTGATTCGTCTACATGTTACTAAACCTGGCCTGTTATGTGGACCCATTTAATTAACTACGAAGTTCTGCACTAATTTGATGGCTTACATGTGATCTCACGCACGACATTATTTCAAGTTATCAGCATGACGCTCTGACTCTATTCATTACAAGAACCAAATACTACACAGTCTTCTTGTCACAAATATCAACCGTAACAGTGGTTCATCAATTATGTGATAACGGCAGCCTTCTCCACACTCTCTTCCACTGTAGGCGGTAAAGGTGGATGCTTTTCCCTCATAACAGCAGCGTGAATACCACAAATCGTCTGATGGCTTGTAACCACGAACTTTAGACAAATAGAAAGAAACAAATGCGTGCTAAGTACATTTGTTCACAGCAAACTAACAGGCCCATTATCATGCGCTCCACCCACCAATGTTTACCTCTCAGAAGAATTAAATTCCCGAGCACACAGTGTAACTCTGGTAATATGATGAAAATTCACCAATATCCTTCTGGGCTGGATTGCGTGAATAATGATTTGCCTGAATTACAATTTTTAAAAGTACATAAATCTCACAAGATAATATGTTACACCGTAGGCACATGTGATGTAATCATCACTCATTACTCATCACTCAGTGGTGCACCACTTCACATACCTAGGGTCTACCATCAATGACAAACTCTCACTGGATACAGAAATCGACAGCCGCATTGGCAAAGCTGCAGCTACCTTTGCCCGCCTCACATCGCGTGTTTGGGGACACTCCAAACTCACAATGAAGACCAAAGCTGCGGTATATAATGCCTGCGTCACCAGCACACTCCTATATGGCAGCGAGACCTTGACAACCTATGCTAAGCAAGAAAGAAGGCTCAATACCTTCCATTTACGGTTCTACGCCGCATCCTCGGCATTTCGTGGAAAGATAAAGTGACAAATGTCGAGGTGTTGTCACGTGCTGGCCTTCAAAGTATGTATACACTACTTAGACAGCGCAGACTTCGCCATGTTCGCCGCATGGAAGATGGTCGCATCCCAAAAGATATCTTCTACGGACAATTAGCAGATGGCAAGAGAACAGTTGGGCGACCACAGCTGAGGTTCAAAGATGTGTGCAAGAGAGATATGAGGGCACTGGACATGGATCCAGCAACATGGGAGGATGAAGCTGCCGATCGCACTATGTGGCGATGCTATTTACGGCGCCACCTCAGATTGGGCGAAGAGAGGCTCACATAACAAGCGGAGGAGGGGAGAAAACGTCGAAAGGAGCACCAGGAAAATAAGCAGCTGAGGGCTGTCACCTCAGGGGCGCATTCCCATAGTCAGTTATGAATGAAGGGGCTATTATTATTATTATTATTATTACTCATCACTACTCCCGTCGGAGTCTGGGGTCGCTCTGCTGTCGGGTTTCCTGCACGACTAGTCAGAAACAATCACCAGCTCTTGCAGTGGTGGTTCATGCATATACTTTTTTTTCATATTTTGAGGTTGCCAGCCTTGTATATCACCACTTAGCAAGAAATCTGTAGAATTTACATTAGTAAATAGATTGTTTATACTTACCCCAAAATTCTGGGAATACACTATCTCCTTGCACAGATTTAGACTAGACACAGCACTGTATTAGATGCTTCGAAATCCCTTTGGTCTGGAAATTAGAGTTAATTCCTCTGACGGCAGGTGTTCTGCGAAACCCTGGCCTGGGAAAACATTAGTTTAATTCCTCTATGACTTGGCCTGGGAAATTAGAGTTAATTCCTCTGACGGCGTATGTTCTGTGAAATCACCTGGGCCTGGGAAAACGTTTGTTCAATTCCTCTATGACTTGAGATCAAATTCCTAGGATTCCAGTCTTGTTAATTAAAGTCCTGGCCCCTTTAAATTTCCAGCCTCGTATTAAAAATGCGGGTTTACTTGTGAATTCCAAAGTTGCCCAATACTCGATCTGTTAGTTATAGTTGTGGAATTTCTAAGTTCAATGTCTCCTTTTTCTTTCTGGCTTTTGTGAGTCGCTGATATGACTTGTGCGCTGCAGTCTCTCTGCGTGATCTGTGTCTGTGTTTTCATCACACTATATTCTCAGTTCTTAGTGCAAATTAGCGGAGTGTTAGAGACTTTCCTCTACTAGATTCAGCATAGAGAGTAAAATAATGAATGGAAGGCCATAAAAATATGCCAAATTACAGCGATGAGTGAAAGGAAGAGAAAAATTAAGAAAAACGTGATCCTGCCGGAGTGGACGTGAGATCGCACAACCGTATCGTCACACTAGAGCTGCTCCACTTTAGTTATGAGTATTTTCATTAAGTCAAGCATCAGGCCCACTTATTTCCATCCCCAATAATTTAGGCACACAAATTATCTGATACTGTATGACTCTGAAACACAGGCAATGACAAAATCAATAACCAAAAAAAGTTACAGATTTTCATAAATGGGTGCTTGTGTAGAATGGAAGGTTTGAAATGGTACAACAAGATCACTAATGTGGAACTGATGACAAGATCACTAATGTGGAACTGATGACAAGATCACTAATGTGGAACTGATGACAAGATCACTAATGTGGAACTGATGACAAGATCATTAATGTGGAACTGATGACAAGATAACTAATGTGGAACTGATGACAAGATCACTAATGTGGAACTGATGACAAAATCACTAATGTGGAACTGATTGTGACAA
Organism: Oreohelix idahoensis; assembly: GCA_024509875.1. Classification (NCBI taxonomy): domain Eukaryota; kingdom Metazoa; phylum Mollusca; class Gastropoda; order Stylommatophora; family Oreohelicidae; genus Oreohelix; species Oreohelix idahoensis. The sequence continues at coordinate 103,736 of JAMPIV010016675.1, forward strand.
CTTGCCCAATCTTCTCTTCATTTTTTTTATTATTTACGGACATCGTTTTTTTCTCATCCTCAATGCATGATCGCAAAGTCCCGGGAAGTGTCACTTGCGGAAATTCTCCTAGCATTCAGTATTTCTCCTCGCTATTTTTAGATACGACGTCATTGTTGACCAATGACCTCGGTAGCTAGGAACCTGTTTTAATTTAAGACTGCTTAAGCTGATAAAACCAGTTTATGCCACTTTAGGAAGACCCCACGTGACTTTTAACGCTATTGATTGGAGCGTTTATTTGACGCTAATGTCACATGATGCACGCTATGGATCACGTGTCCAAGCGGAAATGTCCCGCTAAAAGTGCGCCAAACACGAGCATTTTTCACTTACGCCCCAGGAACCCTCAAGAAAGCTAGGTCTAACCCAATTATCGGCGAATTCTCGCATTAAAAGCACTGAAGCCACGTGTCTAATTGCGGGTTAGCGTCCATCTTTGAGTAGGTAAGTGAAATCTCGCTAGAATATAATGTGATGAAATGTGTAGTACCTTGCAAAATCGACGCAAGATTGGTATGTTTACTTTATTCATATTTATGTTGTACGATCACATCCAGCCACATGTGATCGGGTATATTTTATGATCCCACGGGATATGTACATGTTCATAATAATGTATAACGGGAATATATATATATATATATAGCTATTAATTTCCATATTATTTGATTATTTTCGACCCGACGTTTAGACTAACGGAAATTAATAGTAACGATAATGTTGACCGACCGTGACATATATTCATTATAAATTATATGACGATGCGACCAGACATGAAGTGTGTGATAATGTTGTCAGACAATTCTAAAAAAACACGGATGTCCAATTATTTGTTAAATTCATCATAATGACATGACGATTAGGCTAGAGGCACAGAACTAGAATACTGTTGCCGACATTTCTATGATAAATTTGGTGGGTTTAACTGACATTTATAATAATTCATCGGGTTAAGCTGACGATAAATCAGTCTAAAGAATTATAATACTGCCACTGGGGCAGAGAAATATAATAAAGGACAGACAGGAGAAACTTGAATTCAAGATTAGACTCTAGACATATGATGTTAGAGACTAAAATCTGAGGTGACGGGCAGAGGGACGGCTTAGGGAAAGACTGCTTTCTAAAGCTAGAAAATTAATGGAGCCGTCGTATTTGTCTTCAGTCTATGGTGGAGCCTTGCACGACAGTCCAATCTCAGCGCAGAATACGGAGTCGAGCACAGAGAAGGCAAATCCGAACCATTCAAGACCTACCGGGGCAACGTCAGGAGACCGGGGGAGAACTAACCACACTTCACTATCAGCCAGGGGCTGAAAAGCTAAGTCCACGAAAAAGGAACCTCACTACATCAATGCCTAGTTTAGTCATCCATGATGAAAAACACGTGAATTGTGAGACACATAATACATACAGCAGACACTAATTCCATCGACAATACTATCATTCACCATCTATTCACTTTATTGCAATAAACCAATTGGGTGTATATACTGTACCCCACGCTTTGTTCCTTCCATTAGATGTTGAATATTGTCTATGTTTATCTTCCTTTATAAGGGAGGGGGGGCTCGTAAAATATAATATAATTTAAAGAATAATAATAATAGATAACTGAGAAGGGGACGACGGTAGCGAGAGACCAAATATCTCCTTACAATCTTTTCCAGACCTGTCGAGTTAGGAGAATTTACCCTCTTCGTCACCCTTTGGAAGTGGGAAAACCCAGCAGGGATTCCTTGAGCCAAATCTTCCACATCAGATCTATTATTTCCTCTAAATAATTCTCTTATCCTTTAAACGCTACGTGACACTGGTGTCTCGGTCCGGGATTTGAACTTATGTATTTTATCATACCTCTGGGATAGTATCATCCATTCAGTCATTACAGTATACCATTTTAACACATGTATTTTCACACAGTGAGCTCTAGAAAGACAGAAAACATTTTTTCTAGAAATTCAGGCATTGATTGGTGAATCCCTTTATATATGTTGTGTTTAATTAAGTTAGTTCTTGATTTTGTATTTCATTGAATTACAGACCTTAAGTCTCCATAACTGTAGTAATTTCATTCTACAGCAGTCGGATAAATAATTAGTATTTACTTGTTGTTAGAAATACTATTGGAAGGTAGCACTAGCTTACTCAGTGTGGACTTTAACTGCAAAAGATGGCTGAAATAGTTAAGCTTAAGGCAGCACTAGGGGAGGCCGGTCGAGATCTAGGTTATAGTGGGGTGGACCTTGCAAATTATGTCAGTGTCGAGAGACTGATAAGTATTACGCTCGAGAAACAGCGAAAGCTGAAAGAGAAGAGCGAATAAAGTTAGCAGAAATAGATGAGAGGATAAAAGCTGTAGACGCTAGAGAAAGAAGCGAGAGAGATGAACGCGAGCATGCATTGAAGATGAAGCAGTTAGAGATGCAGGGACAAGCTCAAAGAGTTGAACCAGTAGCCGGTGCGACCGCATCTACCTCCTCAGGCAACCTATCGCCACGGTCAGATGATATGCCTTCCTTGCACGCAGGGGGCACCGGACCTTTGCCATCCTCACTCATGTCAACTTTGGGACCTTTGACGTTTCCATTTGAAGCTTTCTCGGAACAAGCCGACTCGATCGATAGGTATCTCGACAAATTTGAGAAGTTTGCCACCACGTTTGGTTTGGAGAAGAGCAAATGGAACCTGAAACTGTCGCAAGGGCTTAGAGGAACTGCTTATGACGTGTATAGCAAGCTTCCTCCAGGTTTACAGGATGACTACGACTCTTTGAAAAAGGCACTATTGGTTCGTTATGAGCTACATGCTGACGCCTATAGGAAGAGGTTCCGTAACTCTAGGAGGGAAGTCGGAGAGAACTTTGCTCAGTTTGCTGCGAGACTGGATTCCTACGTGGAGAAGTGGGGTGCCCTAGGGAATTTTACTCATGATTGGGAAGGCCTGAAGGAAATGGTCATGATCGAACAACTGAAGGACACCATGACTTCCGACATGAGAAGATTCCTGACAGAGAATGGGGCCAGCACTTTAGAATCCATAGTCCAGTTAGCGGAACGATATCAGGCAGCACTATCAGAGAATCCACCACCCAGACGGAAACAACCAGATTACGTACCTAGACAGACAGCTCAGTCACACATGGACCCCCAAGTGAAACCACCGTATACTAACTGCAAAAAGCATGACAAGCCAGACTACAAGACTACTCAGAGATCTAATTTCCAGCAGCAGAGGCAAGGGGAAAAAATGGTGTAAGCACTGTAGAACCATCACCCACAATACGCAGGAGTGCAACCGGAAAAACCCACCTCATCATGCTGCCTGCTTACGTAAAAGTGCCGCAAGGGGAAATGGACCGGAAGAACCTCTGGACAAACCCCGACATCCCCCGGTCGTTGAGACAGTCCTCGTAAATGACCAAGAGGTGACCTGCCTTTATGATACAGGCCTTGCATTCGACGCAGTTGTCTGTGCATCCCTAGTCAAGCCTGACCAGATGACAGAAGACACTATAGAAATACAAGGACCTACTAAAAGTGCAGCACCTATGCGTTTGGCCATAGCCAAGATTAAGGTCAAATCAAAATATGTGACTGGGGAAATCCGTGCAGCGATCTTGGACGACCCTATTTATCCCTTGATCTTAGGGTGTAGGTATGTGTTCTTGGGAGAACCCATTCACCCTCTGGTTGTGGCGGCTGTCACCACTAGAGGACAGGCCAAACGGAATACGGAGTTGGAATCCCCACCCAACATCCTTCCTGAGGAATTAAAAAAGGCACAAACGGAGGATCAATCTCTAGCACCCTGCTACAAAAAACTACCGAGAGCGCACACTCCTCTCCAAAAGGGAGACTTCTACAAGAAAAATGGGCTGTTGCATCGGAAAGCAGGAAATGGAGGACAGGAACATGGGCAACTTGTGGTTCCATCAGCATACCGAGCCCAGGTCCTAGAAATGGGCCATGCCCTTCCGTTTAGTGGCCACATGGGCATAAGTGCCACGATTCAGCGTATTTCATGTCATTATTATTGGCCAGGTATCAACGCCGATATCCAGAGATATGTGAAATCATGCCCACAGTGCCAGAGGACAGCGCCGAAACACTGGACGGCCCCAGCCACTCTGGGAGAAATGCCAATCTTGGGCACACCCTTCGAACGAGTAGCGGTGGATATTGTGGGTCCACTTACTCGTAGCAAAAAAGAGAAACAGTTATATACTCACGTTAGTGGATTGTTGCTCCATGTGGGCAGAGGCAATTGCTATGCCCGCCTGTGATTCTAAGCATGTTGCTGAGGCTCTGCTCACCATATTTACTCGGCTAGGGTTTCCGTCACAGATCCTGACAGATAATGGTTCCCAATTCCGAGGAAAACTCACCGAGGAAGTGTTTAGGATATTTCAGGCCCGACATATCCACACCTCTCCCTACCACCCCCAGGCAAATGGCCAGGTGGAGCGGTTTAACGGGACCCTTATTTCCATCCTTCGGAAACTTGCGCAGGAAAAACCAGAGAGCTGGGATCAATACTTACCCGCAGCACTATTTGCTTACCGCGAAGTACCCCACAATTCTACTGGGATGCCTCCTGCCACATTGCTGTTTGGTAGACCTATAAAAGGACCTTTAGAGGCACTGTTACGTACTTGGACAGATGATAAAGCTGATGAGACGGTCACCTCTGCATCCCAATACGTGAAGGAGTTGACCCAACGCCTTAAAACAGGATGGGAACTGGCAAAGGAAAATGTACGCCGTGCCCGTCGTAAACATGCGCGTTACTACAACCGCACTGCGAAGGATAGGGAGCTAGAAGTAGGAGAACAGGTATTATTACTCCTGCCCAGTAGCAATAATAAATTGCAAATCGGGTGGAGAGGTCCATATAAAATTGTTGAGAAAATGTCGGGCACCAATTACAAGATTGCCATAAAGGGGAAGCAGAAAATTTACCACATAAACCTGCTGAAGCGATATTATGAAAGACCAGGTGCAGAACCAGCACATTTCCTGACACTGGCTATTGCGACGGAAACTGAGGCAGAACCCCTGACCTCCTGTGAATACCCTCTTCGTCAGTGCGAAACTCATCAAGATGTTCAGATTAGTTCAACTTTAACGGAGGATCAGCAGGCACGGGTTCAACAGTTGTTGAGAAAACACCCTAGTACACTCACGGATAAACCTGGCATGACCAACCTGATAGAATTTGATATGAAGCTAACAGACCTCGCCCCGGTACGAGTTAAGAACTATCCTGTTCCTTATGCTAAAGCAAAGGCATTGAGTGAGGAAATCGAGTACCTGCTTAAGGAAAATATTATCTCAAAATCAGAGTCGCCTTATAGTGCGAGTGTAGTGTTGCTTAGAAAATCCACAGGAGAACATCGCCTCTGCATAGACTACCGAAGGCTCAACGCTGTAAACGGAATTTCAAGCGGAGCCCTTACCGGATCAGAATCAGCTTTTCACCAAGCTGAGTAGAGCACGATACTTTTCGAAGATAGACCTTAGCAAAGGGTACTACCAGATCCCGGTAAAAGAGGAAATTCGACATATGTTAGCATTTAGTACTTCTGAAGGCCATTACGAGTTTAATGTATTGCCATTTGGGCTAAGCAACGCCCCAAGCGTCTTTACTCGTATGATGAGGAAGCTACTGGAACCCCTGAACCACCCTGGGATAAGTAATTTCATGGACGACATACTTATTGCCACGAACACCTGTGAGGAGCACCTGGACGCAGTTTCCCTACTCTTCGAAAGACTTAGAGAAACAGGACTCACCGCTCGCCCTACAAAATGTCAAATTGCCTGCGAGCAACTAGAATTCCTGGGACACACTATCTCGCATGGATGCATGTTCCCAGATGCGCGTAATATTGAGAAGTTACAGCGGGCCCCACGACCCCAGACTAAAAAGGATGTAAGGTCATTTGTGTCTCTATGTGGCTTCTACCAGAGATATATTAAAGATTTTAATACCCTGTGCGCCATTGACCGCATTAACCAAGAATGGGAACCCGGACAAAGTAACCTGGACAGCGGAGTGCGAAAATGCCTACACGCTGCTGAAGGAGAAACTCACAGCTAGGCCAATTCTGCGACTGCCTGACTTAACTCTGAACTTTACGCTGCGAACAGATGCTAGCAATATAGGGATAGGAGCCACTCTCCTGCAGCCTAGTGATAGACCTTCTGCAACTCTATTCCCCATTGCATATGCTAGTAGGAAATTGAACCCTGCTGAACAGAACTACTCTACCATCGAACGAGAATGTCTGTCGCTAATATGGGCTGTGCAGAAGTTTCAACCATATTTATACGGGAAAAAGTTCACGGTGCAGTGTGATCATCAACCGTTGATATTTCTTGCAGCGTCGAAGAACCTTAATGCCCGGCTTATGAGATGGTCACTACTGTTGCAGCCATATTCATTTCACATAGAATACATACCTGGGAAGAACAACGTAGGGGCAGATTTTTTGAGCAGACCTCCATATGAGAAACTGGAAAAGAAGAGGAAGACAGGACAAGAGGAGTTGGACGGAACGTCAAACTTGAGGAGGGGCTTGTGTGACAACTTGCCCAATCTTCTCTTCATTTTTTTTATTATTTACGGACATCGTTTTTTTCTCATCCTCAATGCATGATCGCAAAGTCCCGGGAAGTGTCACTTGCGGAAATTCTCCTAGCATTCAGTATTTCTCCTCGCTATTTTTAGATACGACGTCATTGTTGACCAATGACCTCGGTAGCTAGGCATCCTCAATGCATGATCGCAAAGTCCCGGGAAGTGTCACTTGCGGAAATTCTCCTAGCATTCAGTATTTCTCCTCGCTATTTTTAGATACGACGTCATTGTTGACCAATGACCTCGGTAGCTAGGAACCTGTTTTAATTTAAGACTGCTTAAGCTGATAAAACCAGTTTATGCCACTTTAGGAAGACCCCACGTGACTTTTAACGCTATTGATTGGAGCGTTTATTTGACGCTAATGTCACATGATGCACGCTATGGATCACGTGTCCAAGCGGAAATGTCCCGCTAAAAGTGCGCCAAACACGAGCATTTTTCACTTACGCCCCAGGAACCCTCAAGAAAGCTAGGTCTAACCCAATTATCGGCGAATTCTCGCATTAAAAGCACTGAAGCCACGTGTCTAATTGCGGGTTAGCGTCCATCTTTGAGTAGGTAAGTGAAATCTCGCTAGAATATAATGTGATGAAATGTGTAGTACCTTGCAAAATCGACGCAAGATTGGTATGTTTACTTTATTCATATTTATGTTGTACGATCACATCCAGCCACATGTGATCGGGTATTTTTTATGATCCCACGGGATATGTACATGTTCATAATAATGTATAACGGGAATATATATATATATAGCTATTAATTTCCATATTATTTGATTATTTTCGACCCGACGTTTAGACTAACGGAAATTAATAGTAACGATAATGTTGACCGACCGTGACATATATTCATTATAAATTATATGACGATGCGACCAGACATGAAGTGTGTGATAATGTTGTCAGACAATTCTAAAAACACGGATGTCCAATTATTTGTTAAATTCATCATAATGACATGACGATTAGGCTAGAGGCACAGAACTAGAATACTGTTGCCGACATTTCTATGATAAATTTGGTGGGTTTAACTGACATTTATAATAATTCATCGGGTTAAGCTGACGATAAATCAGTCTAAAGAATTATAATACTGCCACTGGGGCAGAGAAATATAATAAAGGACAGACAGGAGAAACTTGAATTCAAGATTAGACTCTAGACATATGATGTTAGAGACTAAAATCTGAGGTGACGGGCAGAGGGACGGCTTAGGGAAAGACTGCTTTCTAAAGCTAGAAAATTAATGGAGCCGTCGTATTTGTCTTCAGTCTATGGTGGAGCCTTGCACGACAGTCCAATCTCAGCGCAGAATACGGAGTCGAGCACAGAGAAGGCAAATCCGAACCATTCAAGACCTACCGGGGCAACGTCAGGAGACCGGAGAACTAACCACACTTCACTATCAGCCAGGGGCTGAAAAGCTAAGTCCACGAAAAAGGAACCTCACTACATCAATGCCTAGTTTAGTCATCCATGATGAAAAACACGTGAATTGTGAGACACATAATACATACAGCAGACACTAATTCCATCGACAATACTATCATTCACCATCTATTCACTTTATTGCAATAAACCAATTGGGTGTATATACTGTACCCCACGCTTTGTTCCTTCCATTAGATGTTGAATATTGTCTATGTTTATCTTCCTTTATAAGGGAGGGGGGGCTCGTAAAATATAATATAATTTAAAGAATAATAATAATAGATAACTGAGAAGGGGACGACGGTAGCGAGAGACCAAATATCTCCTTACAATCTTTTCCAGACCTGTCGAGTTAGGAGAATTTACCCTCTTCGTCACCCTTTGGAAGTGGGAAAACCCAGCAGGGATTCCTTGAGCCAAATCTTCCACATCAGATCTATTATTTCCTCTAAATAATTCTCTTATCCTTTAAACGCTACGTGACACTGATCACAAGATCACTAATGTGGAAATGATGACAAGATCACTAATGTGGAACGGATGACAAGATTACTAATGGGGAACTGAAGACAAGATCACTAATATGGAACTGAAGCATAAAGATCACTAATCTGAAACTGATGACAAAATCACTAATTGGGAACTGATGACAAGATCACTAATGTGAAACTGATGACAAGATAACTAATGGGGAACTGATGATAGGATCAGTAATGTGGAACTGATGACAAGATCATTAATGTGGAACTGATGACAAGATCCCTAATGTGGAACTGATGACAAGATCACTAATGTGGAACTGATGAGAAGATCACTAATTGGGAACTGATGAGAAGATCACTAATGTGGAACTGATGAGAAGATCACTAATGTGGAACGGATGACAAGATCTAGACAAGCACCAGTGTAACAAGAGATCAGAAGACGCTGGAGACGGATATGACACACACTGTGGAAACCTTTTGATAACCATAACCAAGCAGTCTTTGTTCTGGCATCCCCAGGGTAAGAAAGGTAGAGGAAGGCCAAGGAACACAAGGAGAAGAAAGCATGAGACAGACCTGAAGAAGACATGGAAACACCTTGAGCTGATGACACGTGACAGGAAGACTTGGCATAAGTTTGTTGAAGGCCTATGCTTCTTAGGGAGCTGAAGGGTGATAATTATGATGAACATTTCTTAGTTGACCATTCATTACTCAACATTATTATGCTGTGCTCCAGACTGCAAAAACTTGCCGGAGAAATACAAATAAAACATCCCCTAGATATTAACTGTCCAAGTGAAACGTCCAGTAACGAACAATGAAACAAAATCCGCCAGCTTCGGACAAATACGGAAAAGGCGTGCACTGCACAGCATAACTTTAAAAATGAACACCCATTACAAGAGCACGCATGGATTTTGTTCTTTTTTTTTTTTTTTTTTTTTTGGTTCACTGACCATAACTCGTAATACGTTTGACTACAAAGATCCAATAAAGTTGAAATGGAATAACAAGAAATAAAATGACCACAAGAGAATTAGTGCCGTCAATAGAACATGCAGCAGAAAAAGCACAACATAATTCCCCCCCCCCCCCCCCCCCTTTTTTCCGGTCATATTTTGGCGGGTTACATGTTCACAATGATATAATACTAATTATTCTTACTGCCATTATGTGCGATACAAGGCTAGTCGATTATATCGAGAAAGACTCTGTGTCACGAATCAGAGTCAGCGATGATAGATTCATGTCAATTAGATATCTGACAATTAGGCGTACGACCAACAGGCCACAGTGGTCAAAAGGACATAAGGTCAAAGAGACACCGGATCACTTGATATCCGATCCAATCAGACTCGTGGTCAAAGTGACACTCGGCCAAAATTACACCCACCAATATGGCATCTTTTAGAAACGACATTCCATCAGATATATTGTGGCTGTGTATGTTTATACGGCACTAGTAGTTATATTGATTTTATTTAGTAAGAGTTAATCCTTCATATGTTGTGGTGGTTCAAGTGCTAACTGGCCTTCCGCCAGAGATGGGGATACTTAACCTTTTGTTTATTTTTTTTCAACCCAGAAATGTTCTTCCCTTTGAGTTTGGTGATAAGCAAAACAGTTTCAGCATAACAACGTATATCCAAAAGAAATTACTGTAAAGTTCCACAAACAGCAAATGTAGAAAAATTCAATTAGAGTTTATTGGTGTCATTAGACAAACACTGTAAATTTCACAATGATGATTGGTTATCCAAGATGGAAAAATATGTAATCCAACTGAATAATATATGTATATCCAAATAATATCCAAATAGAATAATATATGTATATCCAAATAGAATAATATACTGATTTGTCTACTCAAAAACTTGTCTTGGTATCCTCAAAGACGAAGTTCACCTAACGCTATCTGTAAAAATCCTCTAGTCTAAAGTTATGGTTTCATTAGAATAATAAATCCTGAAATCTCTGCCTATCGCCCACAACTCTTCTATTTACACTATTTCTTCTTTTTTCCCGCCTTTTTTTTTCACACGACCCATCCTTTTTTCACACGGTACAATAATCTACATTTGCACTCCTTTCCTCCGCTTTTCTACCTTTTTGCACACGACATTCTGTTATTTCGACTTTTTTTCACATGTGTGATCTTTTCCAACTTAACAATTGGATTAAAAAAAACCAGATCACACAAACATTCAATTCCCACTTTCGCGCTTATAAAACCCATTCATTATTATCTGGGACTGACCTACGTTTGCCCTGTCAGAGCAGTAACTGCCAACTGAACTTTGAATGAATACTGCGTTTTGTGTAAAAACGTCTTATTTGCTTTTAAGGTCTGTCATTCTTACATGTAGCATATTATAGCACATATAAATGCTTAGCGTGGAAGTAGGAGGGATAATGCAAGCGTGAAAGGCCAAGCGGTCACAATATCATCATCATTATTTTCCTTCACGATCCTCGTGGAGCACGAAGTCGTCACTGCTGCTAGAAAGCCTGCACCAAGCCTTCACATGCTCTTGTAGCGGTGATTTCTGTAGTCACTTGTTGTACATAATGAGATTCACAGCCTCATGCACCACGTCATGGTAGTCACCTTTTATTGTTTTCTTTGTCTCGACCCCCCGGAGCTGCACGGGACTACGCATTTGTATAGCATACAATAAAATATTGCTTGCCTATGTATGTGTGTGTCTTCATGTGTATCTGTGTGTGTTACGCCGCAGAGACATATGTTTGCGTGTTTCGCTGTTTTTTAAGTTTCACTTAGATGGTGGCTGTAAATTTTTTCAAGTACAATTATTACTGCATAGTCGTTGCTACTGTATGTACTTTTGCTGGCGAATATTTCCAATACTAATTTGTCGAAAGGTTCAATTGCTTCTGAGTCTTCACAAAGATAATGGTGCTCATTTTCAACATGCATGGGTTTTTTAAATGATTTTACCATGTGTTTTTTAACCATGATAACTATTGTTTAAACCAGTGCCTCTAAGCCTTTTAGGCGTCCTGAACTCCCTTTTAACATCTTAAGAACCCTTGCACCCCATCATCTTCAAGCTCGCAAAATATGCCACAACTGCGAAAACAGAAATAGAAGTATGTCTTTCTAAGTGAAATAAAAATAAAAATATCACTTAATTTATACATTTAGTGCATCTAGTGCGCCCGGAAACATGGAGAAACTGGTCGTTAGAGGTACATGAATTGGGAATGATTTTATGAGTCATTTCCACTGTTTTTTCACACAGTTGTAGACGTGGTGAAAATAATTATTTACAGAATAACCCGCACAAAACTTTTTGAACACACTTTTAAGTACAGTATATTCATGAAGGGAACAGTCCAATATGCTGGAAGCACATCACATCCCTTTAACATACGTGTGACGTATAATGGAAATATAGCCTACAGTACCCGACAGTCTTTCGTGACCTCGTGGCGTCCTATGATTAGTTAGCAAAGTCAAGCATTTGACAGCCTGCATTACTCACCTTTAATCCACCCCTCTTTTCCTTGAGACGTAAACAAACAGACAAATTACCAACTTCCGTGACTTGCCAGTCCTAACGGGGAGCGAATCTGGTTAGTTTACCTGAGTTTCTCACGCGAGCTGATCTGTCAATCGTCAGACACCAGACAGATGCACGTGGAATCATCGGACCTCTTTTGAAATAGCCGCACGGGCTAAAACAAATTCCCCGAGAATCCTGTGATGTTCGTACATACAGGGAGAGATAACGCTTTGATCTCGAGAGGGGGGGGGGGGGGGGAGAATCTCGGAAGGAAACTCGCTACACGGTTTAAGCCTCTGTTGTCGATTAGCAAACGGCCGACAGAGCGACCGTAAACCTTTTATCTGGGGGAAACGTAGTTTTCAGATTTCTCTGCTAGGAAACAGAGTGTGAAAATTAACATCCTCTAGAGATCATAATAACATGATGTATATAAACTGTGAATCCTAAAATCGGTTATCAGTTGTCGCTCAGAATTTTTCGGAGAGTCTAAACACGTTATCTAGAACCATTGTGAATAGATGTGTTAATAGTTTCGTGGGGATTTCGTTCTCAATTTCTGGTAATATAAATTTGTGCTTAAGCGTATTAAAGTGTTAAAAGTTTTATCATCTTAAATTCACTGTGATTTTCTAGGCGTTAGAACCAGTGGAATATAACACGTAGCTATGTGTGTGCCAGTTGTTCAGTAATGATAATTTTACCACCCGCTTTCTTACACAAGGAGATACGGTTTAGCTGACTGAATTAAAATGCTAGGTGACTGGTAGTGGACCATAGAATTCACGTTATATTGCATTTTGTGTAATTTTAGTAAGTGACTGTTGTTTAAATATCATACGACTTAACAAACCGACGCCGACCCTCTTATAGCTACTTAGCGACAGGCGATATTTGTTAAAATGCGTGTATGGATAATTAAATGATAACTAACCAGATATGAATATGCTAGAGACACTGTGTGCTTACATGTAGATATTTTATTAGCAGTAATGTTTTCATAATGTTTCTCTATCCTTAGGCATGACCTGATCAAACGGCGACCAGCGGTCTTTATTTTGGTCTTTATTTTTTGGTCTAATTTGGTCCATTGTGGTCAATGTTAGGCCTTTTCTCCATTTACTGATTGGATTAAAGTTGTCTTCTTTTGGCTTACGTGACTCCAAGTTCAGTTGCGAACAGGACCGGCCACTGTGACTAACAAACATTTAAATAGTAAATCTAACTGGACTATAAAGCCCATTATATGAAGCCCATTGTGGAGTAATACCAATAACTGTTCTCCCGACTTTTTATAGTCGTATCCAAGTGGATATTTCTCCAGAAGAGTTATGCTATTTCAGAATCGGCACTTACCAGAGCCAGCCGATAGGATTCGCCATCATCATCAATTAACAATAATTAACAGTTGGTAGCAATCAGATGTTTCCCTACTGTTTACTGTGAACACCAGATCTCAGAGAGTTTCTGCATTAACTATTCGAGGTGACATTTGTTTAACCAGGAATCAACCATCAAATTAGGCGTTCCCCTTATAAAATTTAATTATTGAAAGGAGGGACTGGGTCCAAATTTGGAAGATAAAACCACTGGAACAAATATATATATATATATATATATATATATATATATATATATATATATATATATATATATATATATATATATATATATATATATATATATATATATATGCATGGATTATATGTTCAAGAGATTTTCTTCACCAAGAATAGGGTAAGAAGTGTGATTGAGTGGCCACGTAAGACAGAGAGAGAGTGAAATATTTGTCTTTGTTACAGGAAGATTTGTATCATCTAAATTATGTTTAAATATGGTTTACTTTACTGGATAGCATTTAGTGGGAACCTTGTTCTTTTCTTTACGGTCTATTCGGTAACATAGTGTTAACTTTTAACCTTTGGGGTTATTAACTTGTTGGGGTCTTTTCTTCTCAATAAGAGGGAGAGCACATGAATTCTATTTTTCTATGCATTACATTCTGATTTTATTTGATCTTTCTTTAGGTAGTCGATGGTGTAAAGTTTAATGATAATAAACAACTAAAGAACTAAACTTTGTGTGTTGGTCAGACCGATACCCAATTAACCATAGTTTTTTTCATGTTTGTGTGTCTTGTTGTCACACAGCTGTTTGTGAGTGTTTAGGTAAACTTATATTTCTAGATATAGGGAGGTGAAAGATTGTCTTATACTAAATTATAGTCGTATAGATAGGCTGGACTAGAGAAACTACTCAGTCCAGAGACAGATCTTCTCCTTAAACTATCCACTCGTGAAAATCTATTTTCTTACACCTTTACTTCTCACGTATTATCACTATCCACTATACTCAGGCGGGACCATAAATAACTTTAAAACCTATCTAAGCATGACAATACGCAGTGGCGTTAAACAAGGCTGCGTTCTGGCTCCAACCCTCTTCGGGATCTTCTTTGCCTTACTCTTGAAACATGCATTCAGAGATGCAACTGTAGGAATATGCCTTCACACTAAAGGTGGCTACTGTGTGTGTGTGTCGAAACAATGCTTCGAAACAGCGCTGAGTCCGACAGATTCGACACATAGCCTGCTTCTTGTTTCGAAGCAGTTTCAGTTCCTGTCTGCCTCGCTGTTTTGAAAAGAGGCACACTGTCTCACTGTCTCACCTTCCGTAGGCCTATGTAAAATTTGAATCAACCGTCCGGGACATTAGTATGGAATATCAAACATGTCATATTTTTCAGGGATGTGTTATGATGACTTGATTTTACAAGTGATATTATTTTTGCTGAGAAGTTATAGACACTGGAAATTGTGTCAGTGCTGCAGTTGTCAATGTTTTAGGCACTATGTTAAAGTTGAAAGTGTCCGTGTGTTCGTATAAATGTAATGGACACTTTATTAGCTCTGCTGATATCTGTGTACTCGGTATGGATTTGAATCATTATCTACCAAAACTAGCTTACTATAGTTTGATATCATGTGTTATTATTACTGTTATTATTATTTTTGTTTTTTTTATTATTTTCACTTATACTGCAGCTATCATC
Organism: Oreohelix idahoensis; assembly: GCA_024509875.1. Classification (NCBI taxonomy): domain Eukaryota; kingdom Metazoa; phylum Mollusca; class Gastropoda; order Stylommatophora; family Oreohelicidae; genus Oreohelix; species Oreohelix idahoensis. Next base: position 118,923 of record JAMPIV010016675.1, read on the forward strand.
ATATCTCCGTTTTATTTCATCATAATGAAGACTTGTGTAAAAATATTGAATTGTGGTCACACGAAACGCCATAGATTTTCACACACGCCAGTAGCGCGCAAGAAAAAACAGAGATTGTCTCACACAGTTCATGTATACTGTCTATAAGAGACTTCTTTCTCCCCGATACGGGTAAAAGTGCCGCTGTGCCGTTGTGTCGAAACAGTGTGTCGACACAGTTTAAATCACTGTTTCGAATGTCTCGAAACAGCTGAGTGTGTCGATTTGCCCACCTCTACTTCACACTAGGTCAGTTGGCCATCTCTTCAATCTCGCAAGGCTGAATGCAAAAACAAAAATCAGAAGGGTCACTATAACAGATTTGTTATTCGCTGATGACGCTGCAGTCATCACTCAAAGCCAACAGGAGCTTCAGAGCTTGATGAATCGCTTCACTCAAGCATGCAAGGACTTTGGCCTGACATTGAGTCTAAAGATAACAAATGTGTTGTGTCAGAATGTGGGCGCTGCACCAGTTATCACTATCGATAACTATGAGATGGCAGTGGTGCACCACTTCACATACCTGGGGTCTACCATCAATGACAAACTCGCTCTGGACACAGAAATTGACAGCTGCATTGGCAAAGCTGCAGCTGCCTTTGCCCGTCTCACATAGCGTGTTTGGGGAAACTCTAAACTCACAATGAAGACCAAAGCTGCAGTATATAACGCCTGCGTCACCAGCACACTTCTGTATGGCAGCGAGACATGAACAACCTGTGCTAAGCAAGAAAGAAGGCTCAATACCTTCCATCTACGGTGTCTGCGCCACATCCTCGGCATTTTGTGGAAAGAAAAAGTGACAAATGTCGAGGTGTTGTCATGTGCTGGCCTTCAAAGCATGCATAATGCTCGCATCCCGAAAGATATCTTCTAACGGACAAGTGGCAGATGGCAAAAGAACAGTTGGGCGACCACAGCTGACATTCAAAGATGTGTGTAAGAGAACATAAATCCAGAAACTTGAGATTATGAAGCTGCCGATCGCACCAAGTGGCGATGCTATCTGCGGTGCCACCTCAGATTGGGCGAAAAGAAGCTCACATAACAAGCAGAGGAGAGGAGATAACGTCAAAAGGAACACCAGGAAAATAAGCAGCTGAGGGATATCACCTCAGGGGCGCACTCCCATAGTCAGTTATGACTGAAGGGGCTATTATTTATTATACTCGTATATTCATAACTAAAGAATGACAGGTAAGTAATTTTATATGTTTTAAATTTTATAATAAATGTTACAATATATGAAAATTGAGCATTTTAAATTTGATAGTAATCGTGATTTTCCTAGATTAATGAACCTTCTACTGTTTCTTCTTTTCAATTATGCGTGAGAAAGTGCTTGTTTGTGAATTAGATTGGGATTGAATTCTCATTATTAGTGTTATATTTTCTACAAATACATTCGAGTTGTGTGTATTATTATGTGATTATGGTCATTCGTCTTCTGTATTATCATTACGTATCTGACATGTCTTGCACCCCCAGAAATAGGGTCGGGAATCTCTAGGGTGTGCATGCGCACCGCCCTCCCAGGTTTAACGAACACTGGTTTAAAGCGTCGACTGCCAGAGTGGTTAGGCCGGCTGCCTCTCGTGACAAAGCTACCGGGTTCAGAAACTGGTAGCTTCACGCTTTAGTCTACCCAGCTGTAAATGGCTACAGCTCTTGAGTTACGAAATGCAAAGGCAGAGAGGAAGGGAACTAGTCACCCAGCGCCATAAAGAAGGACCTAGTACAAAGACGTTTCTAACACGTCACCAATGTTATGTGACTACCTCATATTTTCTATAAGGAGAGATTTGGGCGCCCCTACCTCCCCCCGTATACAGCTCTTAGCTACATTTGTTTTGTAGTAATACCGGAACGATTGTGTAAGGCATTGTACAGTCTTTGTTAGGCAGTGCAAGCTACCAAGATTTTCATAATGTACAACACAGGCAAATATTCACCATTTCGTAACGTCAAATACTGGTAAACATTCACCATGTGGTCACAGGATATTTTTATAAGATTTCACTGCTTTTTTTTTTTACATCAAAAGTTCGCTCTGCTACAAGTTCTCGTACAGTTGACATTACAGTTCTGCTTAACTTGGACTGACTCACTGGTCACAGATGGTTACAATCATGAACGCAACATAATGTGCTAACGTCATTAAACACTCATCCAATGGTACGAAATGGTAAAAGTGATATGAAAGCCTCGTATAACTAGAAACCCAAAGATACAAAATGGCCCAACCGATATGAAAGTGTTGTATAACTAGAAACAGTTTGCTTCTATCATTCACTCAAAGATACAAAATGGTCCAACCGATATGAAAGTGTTGTATAACTAGAAACAGTTTGCTTCTATCATTCACCGAAAGATACAAAATGGTCCAACCGATATGAAAGTGTTGTATTACTAGAAACAGTTTGCTTCTATCATTCACCCAAAGATACAAAATGGTCCAACCTATATGAAAGTGTTGTATAACTAGCACCAATTTTCTTCTATTATCCTATTTACTACTACTACTTAGACATCCCTTCTATACCGTGAGGTGTAGAGGTTTGCAGGAAGGAATGCCATACTATTCTATCGGCTGTCTTCCTTCTGGTCTGGTTCCAATCTAGTCCTCGGCCCTTCAAAGATTGTCTAATGTTGTTCTCCCAGCGGACTCTAGGTCGCAATGGAGGTCAGGATCCCTGGCTCTTAGTTTCCCGCACTTGTCGTGGTAGCCGATCTTCTTCCGTTCTGCAGACATGGCTAAACCATCGTCTATCTATTATCCAATGGGACGAAATGGTATAACTGATATGAAAGTCTGGTAACTTGCAACAATTAGCTTCTAACATTCATCCAAATGTACAAAATTGTACAACCGATATGGAAGTCTTGTACTACTAGCACCAATTTGCTTCTACCACTCATTCAATGGGTATGGCAGCTTGTGTACCCTGACAATCCCCAGAGCTATGCCAGTGGGAGATTTACTCCTGGTAGGTTCAACCAAGCTGGACTGGTCTGCGTGGGTAGGGGTCAGACAAAAGCTGGTACTCTGGTCCTCCAGGTTGGGGGTTTTAGCACAGGGCCGACACCCCTGTCTATGTAAAAAAAATCGCACATGTTACGGAAACAACAATAAATGGAAAAACTTTGCTGCGGGACGGACATCCGGAGTCTCAGGCTCGTATGACTGACACTGGTGAAAGCCGAAAGGAAGCCACTGGCATGAAAACGGATGCCCCGACCACAAAACACGAAACCAGAATTGGTTTTTGGAACGTCAGAACTATGAATGAGGCAGGAAAACTGAGACAAATCACAGCAGAGATGAGGAATTACAAGATACATATCCTGGGAATAAGCGAGAGTAGGTGGACAGGTAAGGGGAGAATAAAAACAGCTACAGGGGAAACAGTACTTTATTCTGGCAGAGAGGATGGTCAGCACAACGAAGGTGTAGCCATTATCCTGAAGAAAGGAATGGAAAGGTCTTTACTGGAATGGAAACCCATCAACAACAGAATGATAAGAGTAAGACTAAGAGGGAGGTTCATCAACACCACAATTATACAATGCTATGCACCAACAAACGACATCGATGAAAAGATCAAGGACGAGTTCTATCAACAGGTACAAAAAGAAATGGACACTACACCCAAGTACGATCTCATTATAGTAATGGGAGACCTAAATGCGGAAGTGGGAGCACACAATAATTATAACGAAAGAGTAATGGGGAAATGCGGCAGTGGAACAGCAAATGAGAATGGGGATAAATTAATAAGCTTTTGCAGTATTAACAACCTGGTCATTGGAGGAACACTTTTTCCACACAAGGAAGTGCACAAGTTAACATGGGAATTACCAAACGGACGAGACAGAAACCAGATAGATCACATAATGATCAATGGCAGATGGATACATGCGCTACAAGACGTGAAAGTAAGAAGAAGCGCAGATATGGGAAGTGATCATCACCTAGTAGTCTTCTTCTTTGATCCTTAGCAGCCGACCGTCAAAGCAGTCAGTGGCCATTACGCCTGGCGGCGTCTTGTAGGGCAACAACAAATTGATTCCACTTTGCTCGGTCGGCGGCCATCCTTCGTACAGTGCCCCAACTCTGGTTCATTCTTTGCATCTCAGCCTCCACAGTCCTCCGCCAAGTTGTTTTTGGTCGGCCTCTCTTTCGTTTTCCTTCAGGGGTCCATAGCATAGCTGTTCTTGTGATGGCATCGGGGTCTCTTCTGAGGACATGGCCAACCCAGCTCCAGCGTCTGCCAGCTATGATGGTGTGCATGTCCTCTTGCTTGTTCCGAGTAAGCAGATCTTGGCTGGTGATGATATTCGGCCAAAAGATTCGGAGAATTTTTCTTAGGAATGTTGTGTGAAAAGAGGACAATTTCGACATTTCCTTCTCTGTAACTCTCCAGCTCTCCGCGCCATAGAGAAGCACAGAAAGCACACAGCTCTGATATAATCCTAATTTTGTGCTTGTGCTGTACTGAGAGGACTTCCAGATGTTGTTTAGACTAAAAAAGGCTGTTCTTGCTTTGTTCATTCTGTTGTTGATGTCATTGCTTGCTCCGCCGTCTGGTGTTACTATGCATCCTAGGTATGTGAAGGCATCTGTCTGTTCCAGTTGCTGATTCCTTACTGATATGGGCTAGTAGTAGCAAGACTGAAAGTGAAACTCAGAGCTGCTGGACCAGTTGCAGTCAAACAGAAAAGATACAATGTGACGTATGAAAATTGAGCCTCTCTTTAATTACAACTAAACAACTCGAGTGGAATTCTCACGCTTGCTGGTTGGTATGCAATAAGGTATCGTGCCAGCAGCCACGAAATTCGCCCTTTGTTGTCTTCTCTCTCGAGCTATTAAAATAAAACTATTTCGGTATCTCTTACTGACATTCCCACAGCGAGGCGGGCCACCGGCGATCACTTTACGATGTCAATGGACGAAGAATTCGCTCGAGGTGCGTTTTTGCCAGACATGGGGACATCGGACCGATTCAGTATATATGCGCAGTCTTCTAAAATTCATTATCAGTCTGCCTAGGAATTGGTGATATCTGCTAGCGCGAATCTTGGAGTTTTTATATAGAGATAATTCCTTAGATTCGTGGAGAGTGTCATTGTCCTTGCATGGCGGTAATCATGATATATATTAAAATTGTGAGTGTCTTAACGTGTTAAAGTTTTTCACTGGGATTTCTGTGTTTTTTTACATAAGCATGTTAAATAGTTTCAGCTGTAATAAGTAACTTTAATTAGTATACGCTAGGCGACTGATAATTAGAGATAAATATACTTTTATTCATCATGCGTAATTTTGTGAATTACTAGAATTTTGTGGGTTTTAAATATAATTTAATATCAAGAGATCTTACCTAACGAGTGTAGAATATAATAATGATATCATTGTTAAAATTTTGTTTTTTCTACATCTAGGCGATCAACCCTGCGATCTAGCTGTCTGAACAGCTCCAGAAACATTCTTAAAATATTATTGGGTCTTAGATTTGGACCTGTGCGGTTCTCTTGTTTTCTTACAGAGAGAGTGTCCCCACACATAAACATTTAAAGAATAAAACATCAGAACTGGACAATAAATTATCCAGATTGTTCACAGCAAATCTGATCCGCCTGTGGTGGCCAAATATCTATATATATAAACATTTGTTCCAGAATATTGACTATCATAGTTTTTTTTCTTTTCTCAAGTGGATTTATCCAGAAAAAGGAATACTTGGGTCCATAACCGGCACCCAACCCCAGAGTGAGAGATAAAAACAGATAGGAGATCCTTTGCTTATCCTTATTGGTTTTCTAACAGTGTACCCACCAGACATTTTCCTTAAATATCGGACTTCTGTGTGCTGCCCCTGATGAACATTTTGATTTACCTGCACTACCTGGCGTGAACTTTGACACATAAAATTAGCACTATTTAAGCGGACGTTCCCACATTAGGAAAAAATTATTCTTTCTTGGAGGAACTGGGGACCCTTGGATAGCACCACCCTAAAATATGTCAAAGATACACAGATATGTTCAAGAGTAGTAGGTAAGTGTGAGTGCTTGTGGCCACAGACTGACAGACTGTAAGAAAGAGAAATGAATATTTCATATTTTATATAATCATTATACTCACTTCTGTCTTTTCGGGTTCACAAATACTGTTATATCATTTCTTTTCTTCTTTGTTTTCAGGATAGATTAACTAGAGACTTGGTTCTTTTACTTTATCGTCTATCCATATACTTTATTATAAACTGTAATCTTTTGGGTTAATTACCTCTGTCGGGACCTACTATGGGATTCCTTTACCAGAGAGTAGGGCCTATAGGGTTAAAAATGTTCTTGCATTTTTATGTCTGTAAACTATACGTTCTGATAGATAATATTGATGTTGTGATTTTTTTAAGATAATAAACATAATAAACCTTCTTAAGTTATCGTTTTGGTCAAAACCCCTGCTATGCATATATGTTATCCATAGCTTGGTGTCGTTTTATGTCACAGAATTGTGTATATGTAAGTGAAGTGTAACTGATATATATGTACCAGGAGATAAAGTGCGTCTAGTTAAATATTGTCGTAAGATAGGCTGGATTAGAGCAATTACTCAATCCAGAGACTGTCCTTTCTTTTACACTCTCACCTTGTGAAAAGTAAAGCTATTTCTTACCCCTTATTCTCACATAGTTTACCATTATCACCTCTGCTCAGGCGGGACCTTAATCATCTTCAACCTATCTCAATAAAATCTACGACATAAATGGTCGGCTCGTCGCGGGATTAAGATCTAAGTTTGAGTCTAGATAAATGTCTAAAGTCTGAAACTGAATCAGAAGTTTCATCTAGATAGAGTGTGTTCTGAGTTTGTCTTGTGATTTAAGGAATAAATAATTACCCCCTAGACAAGCTCTTAGTTACTGGGTGTTTGACCATACACACATATATGATTTGTTTCTTTCCACAGCAATAGAGTTACGGGAAACTTGTTCTGATAATAATCTTTGTTAGATATATGATATTTGGTAATTTTGTAACAGACCGCTAGTTCGAGTGATTGTTTATCAATCACTAGGGTTTTTTTTTTAAGCAGCAGAGTTGAGCTAAGCATAGGACGGTTTGTTCTGACTTTTAGTCAAGTTAATAACGTCCCTTCTCTTAACTGACTTCGGTGGGCGAGTTTTGGGGTGGAGTTTAATTTTTTGAAGGAAAATTTGTTTTTCCTTAACTTGTTTTACGGAGAAAAAAAAATTATAAAAATATTTTTTCTCCACCGTTAGTAATAGTAGTTTTTCCAGGTTATCTGATCTACCACTTTTGGATTAAGTCGTCTGTATTAGGAGCCTAGTTGCCAGAGATAACAGCGATAGGTTAGTAAACTGAAAACAGGAGGAGGTATCTCAGGGTAAAGAATAACATCTTTGTTGGTTTTTTTCATAAGCGGCTAAGGATATAGTTTTTCTCCTTCTTTTCTTCTTCTTTCCTCGGGTTAGTGGCATTCAGTTCTTTAACATGGTTGAGCGTGTAAAACTTAGGACTATGCTGAGAGAGGAAGCAAGGGAGACAGGATTGCAAGGAGAGGAAGTGAACGCGTTCGTCAACACAGAACTTGACCGATATGACACGGAACAGAAAGTAGCAGAAGCTAGAGAGAAGGAAGATAAAGTGGAGAGGAAAGAAGTGGAAAAGCGTCAATCTCTATTAGAGCAGAAGAAAATTGAGGCAGAGATGGAAGCTCGCAGGGCAAACGAAAGAGAGAAGGAGAGACAATATGAGGAACGAGAGAAGGAGAGACAGCACGACTTGGTGCTAAGGCTCTAGAAGTCCAAAGTTGTGGGGCTGCCTCTACTTCCAGCAATGGAGAGCCGTCATCTCCCCATTCATCGTTAACTGATCAATCCAGCACTCATTCTCCCCAACTCACAGCTATGTCTTTCGCCCTGGAACCATTCCCAAGCCCCAATGAGAAAATTGACTCGTTCTAGAAAAATTTGAGAGAATGGCAAATCTGTACGGGTTAGAGAGTTCCCGGTGGTGCCTAAAGCTTTCACAGGCTTTGAAAGGTAGTGCTTATGAAGTCTACGTGAAACTGGGAAGCAGTCAAGACAACTATGACATGCTAAAGAAGGCTTTACTGGAGCGTTTCGAAATGAACGCTCGCAAGTTTCTGCAAATGTTCAGAAACAGCAGAAAGGAGAGCACTGAAACATTTCAGCAGTTTTCTTCACGGCAGAAGGGATATTTGACAAAGTGCATTGAGCTTTCCGAACTCCCTCCCACCTACCAAGGTCTTGAAGAGTTCGTTCTTATCGAACAAATAAAAACCACTTTGTCAAGTGAAACCCGTAGATTCCTGGCTGAACAAGGTGCAGTCAAGTTAGATGACATTCTCAGTAAGTCTGAATGGTACATAAATGCTATGGCCGAGCTTCCCAGCACCAAACGCAAACCGACAGAGGAGCCTGCTCGAAAAAATAATCTAGAGCAGTCTTCCCATTCTTCCCATCACCATAACCAACGAGAAGCCATACCCCAATATCCTCCCCAGGAAAAATCGAAATTCTTCAAAACCAGATATCCCACCCACAACAATCCTGATCAACCCCACCGTCCTACGTGGCAGCGCGGCCAGAAAGGACAGGGTGACAAAGGGAAAACCCCTGCGCAAGGGACATCTGATCAGGGCAAGCACACCGGGCCAAATCGCATCGGATGCTTGCAAACAGCCTCGCAAGGAAGAATGAATGTCAGTGATTCTCAACCTGAGGGGGAGAGGCCCTCAACGCGAGGAACTGTTATTTTGAACAGGACTTCAACATCTTGTCTTTTTGACATGGGTTTATCTTTTGACTGTATAGTCGCAAGGCACCTGGTCAAACCCGGTCAAGAGACAGAAGACACCATCAAACTATGCGGAGTTTTCAAGAGTGATGCACCCAGGACGCTTCCCATCGCACTGGTGGAAAAACACTCTGATTTTGTCAGAGGTGTTATCAAAGCGGCCATTATGGATGATCCTATCTACCCAGTTATACTTGGATGTAGATACGTGTTTATTGGGAGACCGAAAGAGCCGATTGTGGCAGCAGTAGCCACAAGAGGGCAAGCCCAGAAGGAACGGGAGCCTGCGCCAAATCTGTTACCTATGGAACTGAAAGAGACGCAACAAAAGGACCCTACCTTGGAGCACTGCTTTAGGAAACTGCCCACGGCTAAGGACCCCAGAGACAACGGAGACATCTTCTCTAAGGATGGTGTACTGTATCACAGAACGGGCAAACCTGATCAGGGCATAACCAGCTCCTAGTACCGAAACAGTACAGAGACCAAATCTTAGAAATGGGACACTCTCTTCCCTTTAGCGGACATATGGGACAAAATGCCAGTATTCAGCGAATACAGACTCACTACTGGTGGCCAGGAATGAACTCTGATATTATCAGGTACGTGAAATCCTGCACCCAGTGCCAACGTGTGGCACCCAAGCATTGGACACCCCCGGTTCCCATGGGTGAAATGAAAGTAGTGGGGACTCAATTTGAACGGGTTGCTGTTGACATGCAGCCTTATTCGCCTACAGGGAAGTTCCCCAGGCATCTACAGGATTTCCACCAGCTACACTTTTATTCGGCAGACCTATAAAGGGGCTGCTACAAGCCTTACTTCGGTCCCTGACAGACCAGAAGACTGACGAGACAGTCGTCTCAGCAAGCAAATATGTATCAGAGCTCAGGGAAAGGTTGCAACTAGGATGGGACCTAGCAACCACCAACCTTAAGAAAGCATGCACAAAGCACGCTCAACGATACAATAAAGCAGCGAAAGAGAGAGAACTCCAACCAGGGGAGAACGTTTTGTTGCTACTTCCAACCGGAAACAACAAACTTTGCATCGGATGGCAAGGGCCGTTTACCGTCCTTAAAAAGATCTCCCGCACTAACTACAAGATCTCTATTAAAGGAAAGGAGGTCTACCACGTAAATCTGCTAAAGAAATACCTGGAAAGACCGGTGCCGTCCTCCGAACATCTCCTGGTGGTGTGACGTATGAAAATCGAGCCTCTCTTTAATTACAACTAAACAACTCGAATGGAATTCCCACGCTTGCTGGTTGGTATGCAATAAGGTATCATGCCAGCAGCCACAACATTCGCTCTTTGTTATCTTCTCTCTCGAGCTATTAAAATAATACTATTTCGGTATCTCTTATTGACATTCCCACAGAGAGGCGGGCCACCGGCGATCACTTTACGATGTCAATGGATGAAGAATTCGCTCGAGGTGCGTTTTTGCCAGACATGGGGACATCGGACCGATTCAGTATATATGCGCAGTCTTCTAAAATTCATTATCAGTCTGCCCAGGAATTTGTGATATCTGCTAGCGCGAATCTTGGAGTTTTTATATAGAGATAATTCCTTAGATTCGTGGAGAGTATCATTGTCCTTGCATGACGGTAATCATGATATATATTAGAATTGTGAGTGTCTTAACGTGTTAAAGTTTTTCACTGGGATTTCTGTGTTTTTTTACATAAGCATATTAAATAGTTCCAGCTGTAATAAGTAACTTTAATTAGTATACGCTAGGCGACTGATAATTAGAGATAAATATACTTTTATTCATCATGCGTAATTTTGTGAATTACTAGAGTTTTGTGGGTTTTAAATATAATTTAATATCAAGAGATCTTACCTAACGAGTGTAGAATATAATAATGATATCATTGTTAAAATTTTGTTTTTTCTACATCTAGGCGATCAACCCTGCGATCTAGCGGTCTGAACAGCTCCAGTAACATTCTTAAAATATTATTGGGTCTTAGATTTGGACCTGTGCGGTTCTCTTGTTTTCTTACAGAGAGAGAGTCCCCACATATAAACATTTAAAGAATAAAACATTAGAACTGGACAAGAAATTATCCAGATTGTTCACAGCAAATCTGATCCGTCTGTGGTGGCCAAATATCTATATATATAAACATTTGTTCCAGAATATTGACTATCGTAGTTTTTTTTTTCTTTTCTCAAGTGGATTTATCCAGAAAAAGGAATACTTGGGTCCATAACCGGCACCCAACCCCAGAGTGAGAGATAAAAACAGATAGGAGATCCTTTGCTTATCCTTATTGGTTTTCTAACAGTGTACCCACCAGACATTTTCCTTAAATAACGGACTTCTGTGTGCTGCCCCTGGTGAACATTTTGATCGCAATATATATTTACTTGCACTACCTGACGTGAACTTTGACACATAAAATTAGCACTATTTAAGCGGACGTTCCTGCATTAGGAAAAAAATAATCTTTCTTGGAGGAACTGGGGTCCCTTGGATAGCACCACCCTAAAATATGTCAAAAATACACAGATATGTTCAAGAGTAGTAGGTAAGTGTGAGTGCTTGTGGCCACAAACTGACAGATTGTAAGAAAGAGAAATGAATATTTCATATTTTATATAATCATTATACTCACTTCTGACTTTTCGGGTTCACAAATACTGTTATATCATTTCTTTTCTTCTTTGTTTTCAGGATAGATTAACTAGAGACTTGGTTCTTTTACTTTATCGTCTATCCATATGCTTTATTATAAACTGTAATCTTTTGGGTTAATTACCTCTGTCGGGACCTACTTTGGGATTCCTTTACCAGAGAGGAGGGCCTATTGGGTTAAACATTTTCTTGCATTTTTATGTTTTTAAACTATACGTTCTGATAGATAATATTGATGTTGTGATTTTTTTTAAGATAATAAACATAATAAACCTTCTTAAGTTATCGTGTTGGTCAAAACTCCTGCTATGCATATATATTATCCATAGCTTGGTGACGTATTATGTCACAGAATTGTGTATATGTAAGTGAAGTGTAACTGATATATACGTACAAGGAGAGAAAGTGCATCTAGTTAAATATTGTCGTAAGATAGGCTGGATTAGAGCAATTACTCAATCCAGAGACTGTCCGTTCTCTTACACTCTCACCTTGTGAAAAGTAAAGCTATTTCTTACCCCTTATTCTCACATAGTTTACCATTATCACCTCTGCTCAGTCTTCAACTTATCTCAATAAAATCTATGACATACAACATCACGAAACTGAAGGATCCCCTCACCAGAAAAGCTTTCGTGGTCGACGTAAAGAGAAAATATGAGATTATCAAAAGCTAGGAAAGAACAGAGACCCATGATGTTGACCAGAGATTCAACACAATCTCAACAATATACAAGGAAAGCAGCAAGTCATGCTTGGGATTCCAGGAAAGAAAGAGCCAAGACTGGATAACACCAGATACGCTAAACACCATAGCGAAGAGAAAGGAAATGAAAAGAAAGAAAACAGAAGCTAAGTCTCCCAGGTTAAAGGCAATATATAGTGAACAGTACAGTCAGCTGGACAAGGAAGTTAAACATCAAACCCGTGCTAACAAAAGGACATTTCTGGATGACCTTGCAAGACAGGCAGAAGAGGCAGCACTGAGAAATGAACAAAGCACAGTATACCTTGTACAAAATAACTAAAATCATCAGTGGAAAACGAGGTGCAAACAATATTACATTAGTAAGAGATAAGCACGGAAATCTCATCACGACAGTAGAAGGACAGGAAACAAGATGGGCAGAGCATTTCAGAGAAACTCTGAATAAGGAACCACCAGAGACACAACTGAATGCTCCTGAGGCTGAAAATGATCTAGATGTTAATACAGACATCCCACGAAAAGAATAAATCATCACAGCAATCAAAGGGTTAAAGAATGGAAAAGCTCCTGGTCATGATAACTTAAATGCAGAGCTATTTAAGACAGACCCTGAGCTAGCAGCAGAACTATTAGAACCACTATTTGCACAAGTCTGGAAAACAGGGACAACACCAACAGAGTGAAGAAAAGGAATAATTGTCAAATTGCCCAAGAAGGGAGATCTTGCAGACTGCAATAATTGGAGAGGAGTAACTCTTCTCTCAGTTCCCAGCAAAATACTAGGCAGGATAATTATACAGAGAATTTCAAAAGCAGTAGACCACAAACTGAGGAAAGAACAAGCAGGATTTAGAAAGAACAGAAGATGTGTAGATCATATATTTACCCTCAGGAACATTATAGAGCAGTGCTCAGAATGGCAAAGACCACCCTACATTAATTTTGTTGATTTTGAAAAGGCTTTTGACAGTATACATAGGGACAGTTTATGGAAAATACTGAGGGCTTATGGAATTCCAAGCTGCATAGTGCCAATCATAAAAAGCCTTTATGCAAACTTTACGTGCAGCATTGTGCAGAGCAACCTAACCTTTGAAGTGAAGACAGGAGTACGACAGGGATGCCCCTTATCAACCACTCTATTTTTAACAGTCATAGACTGGGTGATGCGCCAGACAACAGAGGGCAGTCCAAGAGGAATAAGATGGACTACATTTTCTACATTGGAAGACCTGGAATATGCAGATGACATTGCACTGCTAGCACATTCACATCAACACATCCAGGAAAAAACGGATAGACTCAATAAGTATAGCCAGCAGGTGGGCTTGAACATCAACCTAAAGAAGACAGAGGTCATGACACTCAATGTGAACAACCCTGAGCCAATTTCAGTAAGGAATCAGCAACTGGAACAGACAGATGCCTTCACATACCTAGGATGCATAGTAACACCAGACGGCGGAGCAAGCAAAGACATCAACAACAGAATGAACAAAGCAAGAACAGCCTTTTTTAGTCTAAACAACATCTGGAAGTCCTCTCAGTATAGCAGAAGCACAAAATTAGGATTATATCAGAGCTGTGTGCTTTCTGTGCTTCTCTATGGCGCGGAGAGCTGGAGAGTTACAGAGGAGGAAATGTCGAAATTGTCCTCTTTTCACACAACATGCCTAAGAAAAATTCTCCGAATCTTTTGGCCAAATACCATCACCAACCAAGATCTGCTTACTCGGAGCAAGCAAGAGGACATGCACACCGTCATAGCTGGCAGACGCTGGAGCTGGGTTGGCCATGTCCTCAGAAGAAACCCCGATGCCATCACAAGAACAGCTATGCTATGGACCCCTGAAGGAAAACGAAAGAGAGGCCGATCAAAAACAACTTGGCGGAGGACTGTGGAGGCTGAGATGCAAAGAATGAACCAGAGTTGGGGCACTGTACGAAGGATGGCCGCCGACCGAGCAAAATGGAATCAATTTGTTGTTGCCCTACAAGACGCCACCAGGCGTAATGGCCACTGACTGCTTTGACGGTCGGCGGTTAAGGATCAAAGAAGAAGAAAGACTCATTCAATGGTACAAAATGGTACAACCGATATGAAACTAGCACCAGTTTGCTTCTATCATTCACCCAAAGTAGTCGATGCATTTGCTGACATGAATGTGTCTTAATTCACAAGCCTTCAGCACCCTGTGTCAGGAAGAACCTGTAAGGCGATGAGAGAAGCCTCAGACTGATAGCCAACGTTATGACAGAAATAGACGCCATGCTTACATGAAACCTTCATCGCGTGCTATGTGTTGATAGCACAATTGCTACACTGGCCCAGCAAAGCACAAGTTTCATTTACCAATTTTATTTTTTTTTTAAGTCTGCTCCCCATATTTAACGCAAAATAATAACCACTTAGTTCCCTACCGAACAACTATTTTAATAAAAATTCATTCTATCGAATATGCTACCGCGCAATTTTCTAAACACCATTGTCAAATAGGCTGACTAGACTACCGTACGTATTTCAGAATTAAAAATCGTACAACAACAATGTGTCGAGGAAGCCTTTTATGCGTGGTTACTGGTCAGCTTTAACAATGAATACTTATTAGATTGGGAAATGGCAGGCACAAAATTCTTTTTTTTTTTTAACAGAGAGACAGGGGAGAGAGCTAACACACAGAACTCTTTTCACTAGTCCTACTCAAGATATTCACCGCACTGAAACATTTATAAGAAGGACATTTAATATATGAGGCAAAACGGGATTAAAGTAATTATTTTTAAGAAAAGAAAGTCAAGATGGTAACTAACAGAGAGAGCGAGAGAGAGAGGGAGAGAGAGAGCGAGAGCGCGCAAGCAATAAACAAAGAATTGATAATCGCATGGGACCAAAGCAAAAAGGGAAGACGGGCATATAAAGTCCTGAAAAAAAAAATCAAGAAAAAAAATTTCAAACACAAGAACTAAAAATACCAGTTAATAATAAAAATTGCTACGGCTCAAGTTTGGAACAAGATATTTTATGCTAGAGGAACCCACCTGTGAAGAGTGTCAAGAACCAAATCCAATTAGACACTTTCTGGTGCACTACAAGAATTATGAACAGCGCAGAAAAAAATATAAAGATATACTGCAATAAGCACAAGATAGAAATGAATGTAGCAAATCTTAAATGCATTAAAACCCCACCAGAAATACACAAGTTAAAAGATTATATTAAAAAAACAAAAGGAAACATTAAAAAATGAAATAAAATAAGGATGCTCCCCGAACTCTGCTGACCTGCCGGTTCGCCTAGCCAGTAGCTATAGTGTGGTTAGGTTTTCCCCCCAGAACAAAAACGGACTGACATAAATAAACCTCCAATCATTATCAAATGCATGCCAGTACAGACACGCCAAGCTATCTGAACAACACAACTGTCTGAACTATAACAAACATGTAAAAACACCATCAAGAGGAATAATACAATACAGAGCACAGAACGTTGGCAATCAAGAATAATATCACATTAAATGAAACGCGTCATGATGTAATCAACAGTTTCATGTATATGACAAATGGCTGACAGGTGCGTGCTACGAAGAAAAATAGTAAACACGTGATTTTTTTATTTTATCCAATCTTGTAGGTGTCAAATGAACCTTTCTATACTTGTAAAATTCGAGATTTAGTCTGCATAAACACTGAGGAATTTAAGGTCAGTCATTTATTTTATATACAGGGGCCCCAAATTTTGTTTTGCACTGTACCCCAACCTATCTTAAACCGATCCTGACTGACTGTACGCATATAAACCGTTTATAAACAGAATGCTGACCCAGTCTGTACACTCACTCCAAATTTAGAAGCTGGCATGGAGAATGCTCAGCCTAGCCGATCCAATACGATTCGAGTATTAATTATTACGTCAGTGGTGAGAGAAACATCCACGCATGCGCGCGTTTTTTTTTTTTTTTTTTTTTAGTTTTCTGCATGACCTATTCTGTCACACCATCTTTGCTAGAATGCTGCGGTACATGGAAACAGGCCTAACAGGCTAGATATGGAAACAGAATATAAAAAGCAGATAGAATGAGTGGATTCTCAGCATCTTCAGCACGCGGAAATACTGCACCGATCAGTAGTGAAGCACCACCGACAGCCACAACTACGAATGGGAAAAGACATCCCATAATGTAGAAATCGCCGCTAACGCATGCCAACCTGTGACTTTAGAGCGGGAGTAGTTTTATACATTGCCAAACATTGCGAAATGTCAGCTGTAATCTGAAAAAATTAGAAACCTCGTAAACTTGGAAGTTACCCATTTGAAACCAAAATAAAAAATAACAATCGCGCCTGCGTTTAGTTCTGTTCTAAAAAATGTTTACAGGCAAACTTGTGTGACCTAACCTAGTCGCGTTAGCAGTGTTGGATCATTTTGATAAATGTCGAGCAACTTGTGATGAGTGTGATGGCTGGTGTTAAGTGCAAGATATGAATTATTCAATATGGAGGATTACAAAAAAAATTTTTTTTTTTTTTTGGAGGAGAACGCTGAATGGGAGCCAAAGTGAAATACAATACCGACTCTGTTTGTTATATTGTTAAGTAATTGGGTTTTCTTAATTTTCGCACGCACACGCGCGCACGGAGACACACACAAATACGTATATATATATATATATATATATATATATATATATATATATATATATATATATATATATATATATATATATATATATATATATATATATATGGAATCTAGAGCATTTAGACTTTGCAGAATACTGCTAGACACTACCAAACGGAGAGCTAATTTGTGAAGACAGAAGCAAACATGTCTTACTTGAGTCACATCTCCGCATTCACACACCAGTTACTCAATTTCTTATCCACGTGCCACATTTGTGCCACCCCTGGATCAGCTTATTTACCCCCAGAAATCGACTGCATTACCCCTTGGTAGGAAATTACCTCCACTATGGCAGAGGTATAGGATCTTTTATACAGAACCCTTGGGATGTAAGGTTTTCTGGACAAAAAAGCACCAAACCTTTAACCTACTAAATTAATTTTAAATAACCAAAAAATAAATTACCCTTAAAATAAAATGCTCTGCAACAAAGAAATAAGTTTAATAGCACACATAGAGCCTCAAGTGGCAGAGTGGTTAGAGCACTTCCTTCTCAAGGCAAAATTATTAGCTTTGAAACCAGTCTACCTAGCTGTAAAGGGGTACCTGACTGCTCTTGAGTTAGGGAAGGATAAGGCAGCAAAGAAGGGAAATGGTCACCCAATCTCATAAAGATGAGACCTAGAATAGGTAAATCTTGAACACTGCACTCCCCTGTGGCAGTCTCAACTATGGAAATAGCTTAACTATGACCTTAATCTAGACAAATTTAAATACTTTTTTTTATAGTAAGTGATACAAGCTTCCCCTTGCCTTATATGGTCATCCTAGAAACCGTTTGGCATATTCTTTAAAATGCTAACTATACAAAACAAATGCACAATAAACATGAAAAGTACAAATTCGGTGGGTCACGATTTACCCGGTCTCAATTTACGCGAATTTGAAATAACGTGCGGGGAAAGAGGGGTGCTCAAAGGAGATACTGAGATAACTCATAGATTGTTCCATAGTCATTGTTCATCTTTTTATTTTGCTTTTCGTAGCGTTTTATTTTAGTCTTCCTGTGTGTTCGGGTACGTGTGTGTGTTTGTTTGTTTTGTGTTTTTAAACGAAAACTTTTATTAATGCTTCTATAATCTACTTCGCAGAAGCATCCCAATAATTATAACGTAGGCATACTGAATTTCAATGCAAACAATGGTCTCAATTTATACGAATCTCAAATTACACGCGCTCTCCATGATGTTACCCAGCATAAATCGAATTTACACGATGGAACTGTACAAACTCAGGAAGCTGTCACTGAAAATAACACATCGTAATGTAAGTTTAGGTATTTCCATGACGGCTAATCTGCCATATTGGATTTAAGTGCATTTGTCCCGGAACATTATTTTCAGTTCTCTCCACCAAAATCTTGTAGATGCAGTCATATAGGCCTTTAGTCATACACACTTTCTTTGTAGGCCCCACTTAGTCTCATAGTCTGGTATCTTCAAACTGTTATTATGAACAACAGTGGGCCGTATGTTCGATACGGCCTTATAAAAGAATTCAGAGACACAGTAATAAGGTTAGGTTCAGGTATCCTAACGACGTTGACGACTTACAAGGATGACATCAAAGAACCTCTGTTGACATAAAAAAAAAACCGTTCGATACGGCCTTAAAAAAAAAGAATTCAGAGATGCGATAAAAAGGGGTAAAGGTTACCAGTTTAGGAATTCTAAACATAGCCCTAATCCTATATGAATTCTAAACATAGCCCTAATCCTATAGGAATTCTAAACATAGCCCTAATCCTATCTCTAACGACGTGGGCGACTTATTTAGACCTCGAAGAACACATCCCGCTGTTCTTCATTTCAAGCCAGTGCTTTGACACTGCTGTCCGCCTTTCGTGGACGAAAACAGGAGAAGGAGGCGTTTCCTTACTCTATGCAGTTATTCGTTCACATTCTCCATAACGTTATCCTTCGCGCGTAGGCCTATAGGCCTATTTATTTTTAGAATACATTAGGCTACCGAATATAGAGAAAAGAAGCTAGTGCTTTGGCTTAAATCTGTTTGGAATACCCACTAGGCCCCTACTGTGACTGTAACACAAACGATAAACATTATCATTTTACTAAAGCTAACTGAAATCTTCGTTTCATTTCGCTGCAGCTTAGGAAATTCCCAAAATGCGTGAGATGCTACACTCTCCCTCTGTTTCACGGCCGCCTCCCACGGACAAGTGCTAGATTCAGAGCTAGAAATCGAGTAGGTGTTGTGTGCAGTGTGCTGATTGCGTGGCTGGTTGAAAACAGTGTTGATAAGTTTTAGTTCTATTTTTATATTTTAAAAATACATTAAAATTACAATAAATCTACTTACAGTAGATAAAAGAATCCAGCGTCAGTGACACGATTAAATAGATAGGGGGCCTACTCTATCTAGAATCACCACTCGTCAACACAAGCAGGTAGGCTTATACCGGAAATAACCCCGGGACGTCAACATAATAAGATGGGACGTAATTCTGATCAATGATTCTGTCAATGCACTTGAGTAGTTCTGGGCCTTGGGAATAGTGCGATGAGTTTTCATTTATCTCAGCTCTGTTTCTGTTTGTTTCTTTAATAGCATCCCGTCTTCGTGGGTATATTTGGTAGCATTGTATGTAGTCAATGTATCGCATTTTCTTATCATCTTATTACAATTTCTTGCAATAATTGGTTAAGCTAAATCTATCTCGCGTAATTTTTTTTTATTAAATAAAAAGCTGGCTAGGGTTATGGAGCAATATAATTTTTAAATTGCTCCGTTCCGGCATCGATAGTTATTGCCCCCGTTTCCGCTCCGCGTTGCGACTCAAAATAATATACGTATATATGTTTAAAAGATGCACTTTGTAAATTTGACCCACAAAAAATATTTATCAAGAAATGTCGACTATTTTAAAATCTTTTAAACTAGGGTAATAAACACATTTGTAATTCATTATATAAAAATGTATTGCTTCAATCAAATCGGCTTTCATAGCATGGCGTAGAACATTGGAAAATTAACGTTAAAGCTGAAACCAGTCGCTCTACCTAACCAAAGTTGTCGGCGGTGTTCTCGAGTCGATGGGCTTGAACCAGTGGCATACCTACACTGTAATGGGCCCCCAGGCACATGACCGTTTCACATGGTTAACTAGAAACTTAGATAGATCAGAACTTAACCATCAGGTGCACCAAGGAAATCATCCTGAGAAACTGGAAAATTATGAGACGTGTAATTACATAACCAAAGGAAACTAAAATGATAACTATTATTGGAGAATATAACCAGACTGTAAGTCATTTTGTGTTTACGCCCTAAAATAACAAGCGGACCTTGTGTCTAGGTTTAACGTAGCGTGCCTCGCCAAAATTTAATTAAAAAACTAAAAGGATATACCCTATATATAAATGTGATGGACCTTTCTGACTAGTACTTTTTGGGGCCCACTCGGTGCTGGGACCTCAGGAAAGTGCCAGGTCTATCAGGTTGGCATTTACACCAATGACGTGAACTGGAGTGGGACTTAAGTCAGTGGCGTATCCTGGTAATGCGAGCTAGGCGTGCTGCTACTTAAAATGAATATGTACGCCTACTATTTAACTTCTTCCCCTCTTAATTTAAAAACCAACTATATTCAATTACGCAACAATAGTTATTAGGGATATATGTCAATTATCTCCGAAATACTAATTAACTTACAACTTGAAACTCACTGTCACTGTAATAATCTGCATTCCCGGCAACTAACAAAAATTAATTACAAAAAACAATGGATGGACACAGCCGATTTTTACAACTCGAGAGCTGCATGACCACCGCACGCATGTTCGTATTGTATTGACGTATCTGGCCATGACCCCGATCCACACAAACCAGTCTTCAAACGTAAAACCGAAAGGTGCAGCACGCATAGTGACGGAATTACCTGGGAAACTTCGGGCGATTGCTACCAACCAAAAAAACTGCACTATAAAACGCGTCTGGGAAACTGAAACTGGATATACTCGTAGATTCTATGTGGGAAAATCCGTTATCCTGATGCGTGCGGTCCGAAAGCAGAACATTATAAGAGAAATATTTTATAGAATAATACATTAAATTTTTATTTTCCTTCGGGCATAGGTGTGCGCAGCACGCACAGCACACATAGAGAATACGCCACTGGACTTAACTCACCACAACGACTCTACTCGAGTTTGGTTTAACGACTTGACACATCTCAGACAAAAAGATGCAGTGCTGTCACGGATTGCCTGCCCTTAGCTCTGCAGTAGTGGTCCAACAGTGGCCAAAACTCGAGAGTTTCTAATATGGGTCTTCAAAGGTGCCTACCTTCGCACAAGATTTTTGGCAGAGTTGTAGATAGAAGGAAAACGATGCTTCTATCTCAAGGGAGTGTTCATAAGACTACAAAAGACAGAATTATTAGCTTAGGATCTGATCCGCCGCCTTTTGTGTAGAAGAGTTATGCAATGATTTGGTTCGTTGAAGCCCCCAGCTGGCCTAATCCAGCGAAATTCCTCTTATTATTATTATATTTGTTTTTATTATTGTTAATTTTGGCTCTTTAGAGGTAGATATAACGTTATATATTAAATTAGAAGTCACACGTATGCCCTTCGCTCTGTAATAATTAACTCAACTATGGATTCATCAAAATCAACATATACAAAATTGAATGATCAATCGCTTTTGGAACAAATGTAAATAAATATAAACTAGTAATTCTTAAAGATAGTTGTCTGGCTATTGGTTTTAGATATAAAATCTGTTGTTTTGGCCTGCTAGAAATATGACTTAGCTTTCCAAATTCCTGAAGCGTTGGTGCTGCTGGTTCCGTCAATTCGTCTCTGTGTCGAGGAAACGTTTCCAGATGTCAAGAAGTTACCACTCCTAATCCAGGCAAGGATCTCCAAGTGTCGATCTCGAGCTTAGAAATACATAGAAGGACGGCTGGTAACGTTCGTAAGGTAGAACCGCAACTGGTCTCTCCGATCAGTACCACCAACATTTAGAAGGAATGAAAGAACAAATTCCGCTTCTAGAAATGTGTTTCCCTGATATTAATCAGGAGCTGATTCCCCGCTAACCGTGAACCGATTCCTTTTCTCATATTTTTAACCCCCCCCCCCCCCCCCCAGAGGGGG
Source organism: Oreohelix idahoensis (assembly GCA_024509875.1). Taxonomy (NCBI): domain Eukaryota; kingdom Metazoa; phylum Mollusca; class Gastropoda; order Stylommatophora; family Oreohelicidae; genus Oreohelix; species Oreohelix idahoensis. The sequence goes on from JAMPIV010016675.1 coordinate 140,979, forward strand.
GCTCCACCACCACCACTAAGCTATATTATCTAACTCAGGGGATGTGATGAAAAATCACCACTATTTCGGTTAATCTAATGAAAATTTGTGACTGGACAGCGGAAAATGGCTTGTGCCTGAAGTACATCCATTTTAAAAAAAGATAATATACAACTTTACACATGTTGATGTAATCATCACTCACTTCCTGCTCCATTCTGAGTCTGGGGTTACTTCTGAATTTGGTTCTCTGTGAGACCTAGCATGAAGCAATCACCAGCGCTTGCTGTGGTGATTCGTGAATGTATCCTTTTTAGAGCAGTGCTCAGAATGGCAGAGACAGCTGTACATTAACTTTTTTGATTTTGAAAAGGCTTTCGACAGCATTCGCAGAGACAGTGTGGCGACAGGGTAGAAGAGAGGATGGATAGAAGAAATAACAGAGAGTACCAATCTCTTCCACAGTGTCTTTTGGCTCGCTGTAGGTGATAGTCCGACACTGGTAGGAAGAAATGTTTCAGGAGACTGAAATTTAAACTCTTCTCAGTTAAGTCAAGAAGCAAATCCCATCAAGGATCCCGAGAGTAGGTTAGGTCTTCAGCCACACTTCTCCTGAGGTACTGATATAGCTCATGAGACCCCCAGCTGGTAATTAAGACAATGACTAACAAAAACAGTTAACTACCAAGCAATACAGGACATTTAATGAAAAGAAAGAAACAGTGAAATTCTTTTCTATGAATATATATTAGACCGAGCTAAATTGGTTACAGATAAACGAAAGATAGAAAATACAAATATTTATATATATATAGTTTTATGTATACAGCACTGTGTAAAGGGAGATAAAATAGTCCTCACCAAAGTTATGTTAATTATTAGGGTACCCTTCACGATGGCTGAGGTGTATGTCCTAATTCTAATCACTGACTGGTTTGACACAATATCTTTTAATGTTTGGTCCTTTCTTAAAAAGCACTTATCGTGAATGTTGTTGCTGCTGTATGGCTTCACAATATCACTGCAAGTTTTCTGCCCCTGACCAAGTTGCTGGAATAGTTCGTAGCTGTATACTGCAAGGTTTCACTACACAACTGCGAGTTCACCTGCGTTCGTCACCACCAGGGAGCTAGGAGATACACACAAAGGAACAATCTATTTAGCTCTCTGGTTAGAGGCATTAATTTGTCCTGAGTGTGGTCCATAAACCAGGCTCAGATATCAGTCATAGAAAAAGGAAGGTAAAGGATCCCGTTACACGACCATTGAGGCATATTGGGAATATGGTGTTAGGCCCATATTTTCTTGACCATCGGCGATATCAGTCATATTATTACATAAATGACATGGATTTATGTTGAGCGCCATTCTTCAAGCTGCAGACATATAATATTAATAGGGTAGGGCATACATATATCCTCAACTATTGTAAAGGCATACAAAGATCATACAACAGTAAATATATGAATTCAATAAAATATACAACCATTAAATAAAAGATGAGGGCAGGGAAGTGCATATGAATTCAGTGGAACAACCTGAAGGACATCAAAGGCATACAAAAGTCGTATAACAGTAAATATATGAATTCCATAAAATATACAAACGTATGTGCATAAAAGGAAGAACTGCATTGACTGAAAAGCTGTGCAAACATTCAATAAAGTTAATTGCATATAAGGAGATAATAATTGAAAGCAGTTCAAACATTAAATACAAATAATTGCATATAAGATAATGCATTCATTAATGTCCAGCTCACCAGCTTTCATCGCTACCTTCTTCTTCTTCTTCTTCGTCTTCTATCTCTCTCTCTCTCTCTCTCTCTCTCTCTCTCTCTCTCTCTCTCTCTCATGATTTCTAAGGCCAGGTAGGACAGTGACCCAAGATACCAGCTTTGTTCCAATATTGCAGTTTGGCTTCTCAAAGACGCCATATAAAAGCAATTCTTTTGCTCTCGGGTCTGCCAAATTACACGCTAGAAGTCTCCGAACTGGCTTGTTTTTTTGGGGCTTACAAATGTGAGAAAAGACACAACCAATATATTCTTACATTTATACAGTTAACAGCGGCCACTGACCTCATCCAGGCTAGGGAAACCCCTGGCCTACTGGGTCATGGGTGAATAATCTACCAGCCTCTGTACATAGAAAATCCTTGATATTCTGGGTCATTGGGCGGTCCCACCCGGTCATTTGTAGATCATTGGCCTCTCGGGTAAATACCAAAGCGTCAAGTACTGGAAAACCCCTGGTATCTTGGGTCACTGTCCTACCTGGCCTTAGAAATCATGAGAGAGAGAGAGAGAGAGAGAGAGAGAGAGAGAGAGAGAGAGAGAGAGAGAGAGAAGTCGAAGAAGAAGAAGAAGGTAGCGATGAATTTCACAACAATAGCCCCCAGTGAAAGTTTATCGTAAGGTGAACTAGTTTCGACTGATATCTTCTCGATCCCTCTCCGTCCTAGTTTGATTTCCCCCATCATCCTGGAAGTTTTTAGGGAGGTTAGGATTATTGGGTCGCTGATGACTTGCCTGTTCTTCCCCACTGCATGGGTGACGGCTGAGAAAGTCTGCTCCGACATTGAGTTTCCCAGGTATATATTCAACCTTGAAGTTACATGGTTGCATTAACATCGACCACCTCATGAGCCTTGAATTCAGGTTTTTAGAAGCCGATAAGAACATCAATGGTTGGTGGTCGCATTGAACGGTGAAGTGCTTCCCATATAAGTATGGTTGATATTTCTGAATCCCTCACACCAAAGCTAGGCATTCCCGTTCAATAGTGGAGTAATTTCTTTCTGCAGCATTCAACTTTCGGCTAGAGAAAGCTAAATATATAGACGCTTTGTCTTCCCCAGTTTGTAGCAAGGTTGCTATAATCCCAATCTGACTAGCATCAGTGCGTAGTATGAATGGTCGGCTTAAGTTCGGTAGGTGCAGAATAGGTTTCACTGTGAGTTTTTCCTTGAGGGTACTATAAGCATTATCCATACAACACCGCCTTGTGTAGTTTCTAGGGGCTTCTCATATGACCAAGAAAGAACAGGCCAACTGCACCCTCAGGCATGTCATACAAGGTGACTAATATGAGGTTGGGCATGAGGCTGGCAACCTCATCATGTAACGCATATTGCTACAGAAACCACGACTGCAAAAGCATGTGGAAGCTGGTGAGACTAGCTGAGGTGGTTGCTGCAAGCTCCATACGGAGTGAAAAGGGAAATAATAATGATACAATACATCTGTATCACGTAATGTTCTACAACAAAACATTTGTAGCATTAACACTTTCTGTCCCAGGCAGATTTTAGGCATTACCAATGTGCCAAAATCAATCAATCAATACCCTTTAGCTCCCCAAGGAGCATAGGCTTTCAACAAACATGCCAAGTCCTCCTGTCACGTGCCATCCACTCAAATTCTTTCCATGTTTCCCCCATCATTTTCACTTCTGTCTCTAGTTCTCTTCTCCATGTGTGTTTTTGGTTTACCTCTGCCTCTCTTTCCCTGGGGGTTCCAGAACAAGGACTGCATTGTAATGCTATCAACAGGTTTCCTCAATGTGTGTCCTATTCATCACCAGCGTCTTCTTCTCATCTCTTGTTCCACTGGCACTTGTCTGGTTCTTGACAATCAGTTCCACATTTGTGACTTTGTCATACCATTTTAATCCTTCTATTCTACGCAAGCACCCATTTGTGAAAGTCTGTAGTTTTTTGGTTGTTGTTTTGGTTGTTCATCTTTCAGGGCCATACAATAGGACTGTTTTGATATTTGAGTTAGAAGATTCTTATTAATGCACCAAAATGGATGACAATTTTTTTGTTTTCCACAGGTGTAAACATACAATATGTATTAGCACAATCAACAAATGTTTCAAAGCAAATAAATAAATACAAGTAAATAGCACGTGTTCATTATACAAAAAGAAGGAGAACACGAGACAACAGAAAGGTGACAGAAATGACAGGCTTACTGGTGAATCTTTGCCTGTTATTATTGCAATTGCTGTCTTTTCATTACTTACTTACTTAGTTGTTCCTCTTCTACCCTGGGGTGGTAGAGGTTTGCCACAAAAAGCGACAGTCTACATACTACCCTATAGGGCTGTCTTCCTCATGGCCTGGTTCCAATCTAGTCCTCGGTTCTTCAGAGATTGTCTAATGTTGTCCTCCCAGAGAACTCTGGGTCACCCAGGAGGTCTGGAACCCTGGCTCTTAGTTTTCCCATACTTGTCATGGTAGGTGATCTTCTCCCATTCTGCAGACATGGCCAAACCATTCGATCTACATGGGTTGGGTTTTGAGGCTTTGTCGCATCATCTGGTTGCGGACCATGTCTCTTCTTGTTACTTCAACCACCTTCCTCAGACCTTTGAAGGTCTCCATGACATAGAAATAAGGATATAGCATGAATGATGAGTTAACAAATTATACACTTGCACATAATGTCTGTACCACATATGTAAAAAGCAAAACCAGAATAAAATGACAACTGTATTCTGAGTGTATAGTCTAGTAACATAGCCGTAGCAATGCTTTATTCTATTTCCACTTTTGGCCAAAATTGACCTGAGGTCATAAATCAACATCTTACAGTTTAATGTATCATCATACACATTATCTTACAGTTAACAGTTTGGATCATAATGCAAAATTTAATTTTAATGTGATATATCCTTCTTTTCAACTAGTAACCCAAAAACTTGGAATGTGTTTTTCTCAAAGCAAGCAGAAGTGGAGATGGAATAAAGCAGTGCTAAGGCTACGATTAGTCACCAGAATTGTTTGTTCATAGTTTCTACAATAATAATGAGAACAATATAAAGATACAACATACAGTTATATAGCACTAATCTATTTCTTAGGAATGTTCACTTTCAAGAATGAATGCACATAAAACTTACGTCTGTGTTATAAACATTTTTTTATCTCACCGTCTTTGTATTTCCTAGAACTGTGTTGTACTCATATATGATATATTTTATGCATTTTTTTCCATGGAAGAACTGTACAAAGCAGAAGCTTGCTTCTAAAACATACAAGATTTTTCTTTTCTTCTCATTACTACTTGTGATAAAATTCATATCAGTCAAACAACTTATTAATACCTGACCACAAATCCTTTTATATTTGGACATGTACCCAAATAGAACCAATGGACCTTGTTTCTAGGTTGAGCAGAGTGCACTCCAACAAAAAATGCAAAACTCTTTGTCAAGAATGATAATTTAGGTGTTGTATGAACTATACATTTATGACACCTGTGCTCCATATGAAACTTTATTATTATGATGTCTGCATCAGATGGAGATGGATGAATGAGATTGCACGGATTGATTTATTTATTACAGCTCGATCTTAAGCATTTGCATAGTAATGATATTAGTGGTTGTTTGTATGAAAATGGTGCACAACTTGTATGCCTATGACGTCACCGAGTTTTGTAGAGCACCGTGCGAAAGAAAAGAAAGGAAGCTAATATGGAGGAAACCAGTGCTATGTGTATATTTGGCAGTTTATAGAAATAGACCTGGAATGCGGGGTCTGAGGAATGTTATGCCACGATTGTTGACCTGACCTGAAATTTTGGGTCTGAGCCATGTTATACCACGAATATTGTATGCCAGGAACATTAATATTAAATCGTTACAAATTTTCTCACGCGAGAAGGGGAACGACTAAGTAAGTACAAATTTTCGAGGTGACTGTCTTCTTGATTCCCTTTCATGAAAGCTGGCAGTTGTATGTGTTACCTCTAGATAACGAGACAAAGGACAGAGTGTGGTAGACACAGTCCACACTTGTGTCCTTGATACTCTTATTTAAAAAAAAATAAGTTTAACATTCGGTTTTTATAAAATTATGTCATCATCAGGAAACAGATCAATCACTTCCCATGTCTAAATGAATACAGTATTTCACTTTTACATCTGAACAATTAAGCTTTTATTCATCAGCACTGTAAACCTACATGTAACTGTACAATTAAAAGTAAATTATAAGAGAGAAAAAACATAGTATTGTTCACATTTGTCTGACCATTATGACCCTACAGCTACATGATCTTCCATGGGGACATAACTGAGAGGGAATGAAATATTTCTGTGATGACTTCAGAGTTATCAGGACTGGCTGACTGAAGTGTAAGTCTCTCTCATCACTGGCTGATAAGAAGGGGTTCAGGTAGACAGTCTTCATGGGAAGGTTGATATGGTGAAATTACAGTGATGCAACGTTAAAATTCCTCCATTTATAAAGATAACAGGTAAAATAACATGTAGGGATAAAAATATAGGTAAGATACGCTGATACATTCTCGCCCACGCCAGCGTTTTCTAGCGCCATTGAAAACTAACTAGTTATAACATGCAGACTAACGGCCTATCCTTTTAGACGGGGTAGAAACGGAGATAAAAGGGAAAAAAAATGAGGCGGTCTGAACACGTGTTTAAATCTAAAGGCTAGAAGACGCAATTTGTAGTTTTAAAAGAAAAAAAATTACACCACTAGTTGACACAATGTAAGAAATTGGACGAAAAACGACCTTAGCTCTTGTCAGAAACAGACGTATCTTGGACGTTCTACGGTAAATAGTCGTTTTAGTTTGAATATAGCGGCAACGCCGTGAACGAAGGTACAAAAACAAATTTCAAAACTAACCTTGAAAAAAGTAGGTTTTTTCTTAATAATAAGTTTAGGAGAATAAAAACTAGCTAGTTTGATAGCCCATCTTTCCCAGAGAAATAATATACTTTTAATTACGAAGACGGACAGATAACACGGAAGATATTGACGAAAGACTGTATTGTTCAATACAGACTAACCGACAGTTATTTGTGCATACTTCTCACAAAATTCACTTTTGACGCGTCCTTGAGCCAAACGCAGAAATACAAACTGCATGTGGACAAGGGGCAATCAAGGGAGGGTAGAAGCTAAAAATAACTTAGCATAGAAATCGTATAAGTAAGTGGGAAAAAAAATTTGTGGAGTTTTTTGTAGTTTCGTCTAAAACCAAGTGTAATTTTGGGAAAAACCAAGTTCGGACGGACAGACTGACATAAATATATTACACACTAGACAGAAACTGGACCTAAATTGGACATTGTAGTTTAAATATTTGAACGGTAGAGGGGAAGTCCGCTGATTGGACGGAAGCGTTCATATTCTAGAAAAAAAAGTACAGGCAAGTGCCATTTTGTTGAAAACTGTCCATATACACAGTTCGTTAATGCTAGAAGAGTGATTTCCAGGAGATATTATATATTACACTGACAAACAACATTTTTCTTTCTTATATAAGAATAAGTGTTCTTAGGTCAGTTTCTTGCGCTGATTTCAAATTTGAAATCCGTTTATCTCTATCACGTCAGGTTCTTAAGATATTTGTGAATAAATATATTTTTGGGAAATCGTTATTTGCTCCGTTTCATTTTTACTATATAACTTTTTAAAAATTAATAAAATGCAAAATAATTCTACTTTTTATACTGCTAAAAGATGCATGACATATGCTACGTTATATTTCAAATAGTTACTGTATTTTGAAATAATTCTGAGTGAAATATGGCTTCTAGAAGTTGTAGAAATTCGGCGATCTGTTCTGTTACGTGTGCGGATATTTTACCGATCGTGTTCACCAGAAAAACTTTACAGCATTGCTAAAGAAAGCATATGAACTTTATTTCGATTCGAAAGTTGATGATGCAAATAAATCTTGGATGCCAAATGCAGTTTGTTCGACTTGTGCAAATACATTGGCAGGTTGGTTACGAAAATCGCCGAAGCATAAGTCGATGCCTTTTGGAGTGCCAGTAATATGGCGTGAACCGACAAATCACGCTACTGATTGTTACTTCTGCTTGACAAATATCTATGGTTTCACTTTTAAAACTAGAAAGTCTGTGGTTTATCCAAATATTGAATCGGTTTCGAAACCAGTGCCTCATGATCCAATCACGTGTCCGATCCCAGTTCCACCAGAACAATATCCGTTGGACGTGAATGAACCATCAGAAAGTGATAGTTTACCTGCTTTAGAAACTAATTCTGACTCGGATTATATACCGGTGAATGATGGTGTTCACTTAATTAACCATTCAGAACTTTCAGATCTAATACGTGATCTCGTTCTCACCAAAGGACAAGCGGAATTACTCGGTTCGCGACTCAAAGAATGGAATCTTTTAGTGCCCAATACTCCGATATCTAAATTTCGTCATAGACACAGAGAACTTGTTCAATACTTTGAGATGGATGATGACATTTGCTATTGCAAAGATGTAAACGGTCTAATGGTGCACCTCGGTCATGAGCACATAGTCAACGAATGGCGACTTTTCATCGACTCTTCCAAGACTAGTCTAAAAGCCGTGTTATTGCATAATGGAAATTTATTTTCATCAATTCCAGTCGCCTACTCTGTTCATATGAAAGAAACTTATGACAATATGGCTATACTTTTGGCAAAAATAAAGTACAATGACTACCAATGGCGGATTTGTGGAGACCTAAAGGTCATTGCAATTCTCACGGGCATGCAATACACTAAATTTTTGTTGCTTCCTATGTGAATGGGACAGCCGCAACAGACAGGAACATTATGCAAGAAAGGTGTGGCCTATCAGGGATCGTATGCAGCTCGGGCATAAAAATGTAATACACAATGCCATTAGTCAAAGACAGCATCATTTTACCACCGTTACATATAAAGTTGGGGCTCATGAAGAATTTCGTAAAAGCGTTAAATAAAACGAGCAAAGCTTTCACTTATCTTCGAGAAAAGTTTCCGCAAATTAGCGATGCAAAGATAAAGGAAGGTATCTTTGTAGGACCTCAGATTAGGAAAGTTATTGCAGACAAACAATTCGAGAACTTGTTACATGGTAGTGAACTTCGCGCATGGATGGCATTCAAATCGATCGTCGATAGCTTTCTGGGAAATCACAAATCTGTCGACTATGTGCATATTGTTAAGCAGTGCATAGATGCATACAGAATTATGGGCTGTAACATGTCCCTCAAAATCCATTTGCTCGATTCGCATCTTGACTTTTCCCCTGACAACCTTGGCGAAGTCAGCGATGAACATGGAGAACGATTCCATCAAGATATCGCCGTAATGGAGTCACGTTATCAAGGACGGTGGAGTGTGACCATGCTTGCCGATTATTGTTGGATGCTTCATCGCGATGTACCACATGCCATTCACCGACGAAAGTCGACTGCAAAGAAATTCAAGCCTACATAACTGTTATACTTCTTGTACAAATGATGTTGTAATACTGTATGCGTTGTTAAAAAACTTCAATTGCGTATTTCTAGAGATCCCGACCTGATAGAGAAAAACGGTTTGCATATTTAAAAACAGCGCATTAAAATTGACCAGAAAAACATAGAAATGTTAGAGAAAGAAAAAAAAAATTTTTTTTTGTTAGCCAGTGTTATCAGTGGGACGCCATAGTCTAGCCAGCAGCTCAGCTGAGTTTTGCTAGTACAACGTAACTGTGTTTTCAATTTTGAATTGTGGTAAGGAGAAAAATTCATTAACCCTTTTATTTAACATTTGATGAGTGATTGATACTGCCATATAATGAAAAATGATTACGACAAGTGAGTACTTATTCTAGGTCCCCAGCGACAGTCCAGGGCCTAGAGGCAATGAACCAAATGAAAAAAAACATAACCAAGAATGTAAAAGACAGCTCTTTATTTCAGGAAATCAGTGGGAACATATCACCCACCTTATTCTATAGAAAAAAAAAGAGATTAATGAAAACATTTCAGATGCAGTGCAGTTCATAAAGGAATGGGAAACTAGTGCTATTTGATACCACCTGGGTGAGATGTGCTGGGTCGGTCAGAGAGATCTGACCCGGTCTTTGTAATTTGTTTGCTTTGTTGTGTGTAAAATTGGTGAAGTAGGCAGTGTGTTGACACATGGCAAAAATTTTGGTTTCAGAGTTTCTGGTCTGGCACTGCGCTAGTGCCAGATGCTTTGAAGAGGTCCAAGAGTGGATGATTAAGAAGCCTACCGTTTTACTCCAGCAACTGTGAGGAGTGGGCCACTGGAAGTCTTTACTACATCGTCACAGGCCAGATAAGTTGAAAACCTGGCCTGCTGTGGATTCATCAAATTTTTCCACAATAAAATAAATAAACAAAATCCTGGTGTATAAAAACTATACCTCAGTTCCATATTTCAAAGACAATGACTATTGTAAACAGAGATCGGGTATGATGACACCACCCCGACTAGACATCCAGTGCTAGTTTTCCAAAGACACTGTAGTTAGTGTTAATATTAACCAATGTAACGATATATCTATGTACACAATTTTCATTTTGATTATTTAATATATATATGCACTTTTATTGATAAATACATATTGTTTCATACGTCCTGACCAGAAGACAATTTGGTTCAGGACTAAATAAATTCCAAAAAATTGTAAAATTTAACTTCTAAAGCCAGTGTTAGTTGATTTGATCATAGAGCTTATTATTATTAGACTTAGTGTTTACATGTGTGTGTCTGTGTATTTATTTACCTACACATCACATTTCATTACCCTAGACATTAAACGTAGCTAACATACATAATAGCAGAATAAGTCTGTTTGAGGTCATAAGTGGTAGCAGAAAGGCATTCTGTAACTCACATAAACTGTTATCTTCTTCACAGCTGACCTCATCCAGGAGCCTTCACAGCTGACCTCATCCAGTACACTAGGTAACATAGCAACCACGCAATAAATTAATGAAAAATTCCACGACATTTCTGCATGCTTGTCATTAACTATTCCTTGTAATGAATAAAACAAAGAGAATAATTTTACACATTGCCTATTTGCAATAACTTTAAATACCTAGAAGCTGTCTTAGACTGGAAGGGAGGCATCAGAGAAGATTTGGCAGCAGCTCGGAGACTATTTCGGGCCATAAATCGAGGATTCCTTAGCATAAGAGAGGTTGGCAAGAAGACGAAGATGGCTGTATACCATTCCACTTATGTCCCAGTCTTGATGTATGGATGCGAGTCATGGGCAGTGACTAAAACCCACAAAAGTCAGGTCCAAATCTCAGAAATGTGGTATCTGAGGACAGTCGTTGAAGTAACAAGAAGAGACATGGTCCACAACCAGATGATACGTCAAGGTCTAAAAACCCAGCACCTGCAGACCCAAGTAGAACAGTCCCAACTACGATGGTTCGGCCATGTTTGCAGAATGGGAGAAGAATGGCTACCATGACAAGTATAAGAAACTAAGAGCCAGGGATCCAGATCTCCAGAATGACCCAGTGTCCACTGGGAGGAAAACATTAGACAATCTCTGAAAGACTGAGGACTAGAATGGAACCGGGCCTGGAGGAAGACAGCCGATAGGATAGTATGGTGCTCTCTCCTCCAAACTTCTTCACCTCACGGTAGAAGAGGAATGACTAAGCAAGTAAGTAAGTAAGCCTATTTGCAATAACAAAGATGCATGAATTTATACTACCATGAAAACAACAGAGGAAATAACTAGTATTCTGAAACATCACAATATTCTAAGCAATGATGACAAACAGCAAGAAACAATGAAAATACCCAAGCAGAGGAAAAAAACCTTGCAATGGTCAACAACTTATGAAGCACATTATCCGTAGATATGTGAGAATGGAAAATAGCAGACAACTGGAGCAGCAGATGTAGCAATTAATAGACTGTCATATGTAAATATTAAAAATCTACAATCTGATAGCAAAGCTAAAACTACATAAGCACTGCTCTCTTATACGTAGAACAAACATAGAATAAACTGATAGGAACTATAGAGAATACCCATACAAGATTTGAAAGCAAAATTGTAACAATATTAACATGGACAGAATCTTGATATCAACCAAAGAAGATGGAAATGGATTTATCAAGCACAAAACATAAAAAAGAGATGGACAGCTAGTAAAAACTATTGACTGACCTTAATGGAAACAAAGAAAAAAAAACTTAGACCCAGACTTGTATGTGACAGAAATTAGGAGACAAAAACTTCAGAACTAAAGACTACACATGGGGTAGGACCTGAACAGTGTGTTCCTGTCTCTGTTTTATATGCCTCTAAACATGATGAGTAATAATGGTGATGATGAGGACTTGATCATGTGGACATGATGATGATAAGGGCCAAATGATGATGATGAGGACTTGATCATGTGGACATGATGATGATAAGGGCCAAATGATGATGAGGACTTGATCATGTGGACATGATGATGATGAGGGCCAAATGATGATGAGTACACAATAATGATGATGAGGACTTGATCATGTGGACATGATGATGATAAGGGCCAAATGATGATGAGTACACAATAATGATGATGAGGACTTGATCATGTGGACATGATGATGATAAGGGCCAAATGATGATGATGAGGACTTGATAATGTGGACGTGATGATAAGGGTCAAATGATGATGAGTACACAATAATGATGATGAGTACTGATGGTAATGATCAAGAACAGTGCTATTTACTCTATCCCACACTGCTACTGATCTGTGAGAGACAGAGGGTAGGAAGAGGGACAGGGTTAAATGACATGTATACCTGTCATATTCAGAGATGTCAAAAACAGCATCATAAAAGAGCCATTTTAACGGCACAAGAAAAGAGTATAACATTTTGTTTTTAATCTGTTTTCTTTTATGTGTTATGAATAGTTCAAGAAAGTGGTTCAACATGTTTGTTGTTTATTCGGTGAAGGTAAAATGTTATATTGATTATCACTTTTTCAGCTCTTGCCTTGATTTGTATATTACTGGGTTTTTCCGTTCCCTAATGTTGCCTGTTCTAACAAAATGTGCCATTAGCTTGTACTGCATCTAATCAGACTTGTCCATTGCCCGTCTGAACATTTACTTTAATGTGCTCTTGTTGTAGCTGGTTATACAAATATATTTTAAAAAATAGTAAGAAAAACAAAATTAATGTGTAACTGTTTGTCGTAAAATACAATCTGTATGTACAACACGCCCACATATGGTCTCGCAAAATTCCCCCCAGTTGTAAGACTAGTTTTATTTCTCGGTTCCAAAAGGGTTAACGCGTAAAACGCCGATAGTTGAAAATGCCAATGTGACGTCACAGACTTGCAAGCCTTTAACCAACATGCACGCGTGAAAGTTAGTGTAGTTAGAAATCGTGTATTTCTTGGAAAAGACAAGGGAGAGAACGGGGGAAATGCATAGAGCTCGTTTGAATGTTAAAACTGAAACTAAATGGCCAAAACGAACGAAAGGAAAAATAAAGACTAAAAATGAAGATTAAAATGCTACTAATTAGTTGTTAAATATATAATATTCTTTAGTCTAAATATATTATCTTAATGTAAAAAGAAAGATATGTTATTTGAATAAATATAAAGGAAAGACGAAAATGGTAAAAATAATAGCCAGAAGTGTGAAACCTTATACATTAGATGACGAACGGTAGACTAAGTAAATATTTTCATTCTGGATTAACATGACTTAGATAATACTAGCGATATGGTAGAATGAAGACATATATAGACGTGCCTGGGATTTCTTTACTGAAGCTAGCCATATTGAGGCAATAGAAAGGGGTGTCTCCTGATTTGAAAATTGTAGGTTAACTTTTTTGAAAATAGACGCGTAGGAACGGAAGTCCCCTGATTGGTTGCTGAGCATAACTAAGAAAGTGAAATAAATACTCAGAAAGACGAGCGTTCCTTGCCACTTTCAATTTAAACTTTCACATGTAAAGTTAATAACGTTTACAGACAAGTGTGATCAGATGCCTTCGCTGTTCTGTTATTCAGCAGGAGATCTTGTGTGACCATTTATGGCCTGTAATTAACTTACATAGTGAAAAAATTCGATATTTCGAGTTTCTGGGTGTGAAACTGAAGTGAGCCAGTCACGTTGTTGTTCAACCCTGGTACCTGTTCGAGGCCATATGATTTGAGGGCCCTACCTTATCTTGAATCCTGAAAGCTGAGCAGTGCTGTGAGGAGGAAGACGTATAACCAGGACATCGCAGAATTTTCTACAAATATCTTAAGATAAGCCCTGTGTTTTGGGGCCTTGTGAATTCACTGAAATATTCTCCACCAGTTACTATATCAACCAGATTAAATAAAATGATGACAATATTGATTTCCCAAATATGTGCTTAATTTTGGACAAAAAGTATTACAAGAAGAACACTTCCTAGTTCAGGAAATAATAGACTCTAATAGTTAAACTAATTTGTGTGTAAATATATCTTGACGTTTTATCTTTTATGAATCAACTCAATTATACTTAATACATTTGAAAAAAATTGTTCAGACCAAAATTCAATAGGGAGTTGTTTACTTAATTGTTTATTAACCTTAAAGTGTGGTTGTTGTTATTTTCTGCACATACATTGCATATACCCTAGACACGTAGCTACACAACATCCATACATTATAACATATAAATTGGGGATAACATACATAGCGGGTGGTAGTCATTGGTGGAAGCAAGACAGGTTTCCTGACATATAGTTAAAAGGTTAACTTCCTCAGGAGCTTGCATAGCTGACTTCACATCTGCTATACAAATATATATATAAGTAAAATCGACCCACCACATATAGTGGGGGCTCGTCCGGGATTTCCAAAGTTATATAATAAGTAAATAAGTGGGGGTTTTGGTGAATTGACATTGCTCTGTGTTGTCCTGTTAATTAGATATTAATTAGATATTTTGGTTTATTTAAATCACATTGGTTAGAATATTAAGATGGCAGAATTGGCCAAGTACAGATCTTCTGCTGTGCAGACTGCGAAGGAAATGGGTATGGAGGGACAGATTTTAATTGATTATGTTACAGCAGAGGTTGATAAATATATAGCCAGAGAAAGGGAAGATGCTAGGGAGGCTAAGAAATTAGAGGCTGATAGATTTGCGGAGGAGAAACGAATTATGTTAGAAGATGCTAGAGAACATAAGAAATTAGAGGCTGATCGGGAGGCTGAGATTAAGAGGCTGCAGTTGGAGGAAAAGAGGTTGGAGGCGGAAAGAGAAGACAAAAGACTGGCTGCTGAAAGGGAAGCAGAAGATAAAAGGTTACAGCGGGAGCATGAGTTACGACTAAGAGAGTTAGAGTTACAAGGCCATGCTCCTGAAAATGGAACTAGCCCATCCACTTCCGACTCAGCTGCAAGCCAGGGGGCCTCCTCATCAGCCATGGGGTTTCATTTGGATCCTTTTATTGAGAAAGACGATGATATTGAGTCCTTCCTTAGCCGTTTTGAAAGTTTAGCTACAACATATGGGTTGGAGAAGGATAAGTGGAGCCTTAAAGTATCCCAGGGACTTAGGGGAAATTCTTATGAAGTATTTTCCAATCTCAGTAAAGATGACCAAGACGATTATGATATTCTTAAACATGCACTATTGGTCAGATACGAGAAAAACTGTGAATTTTATAGGAAGAAATTTAGACAGGCTAAATTACTCACGGGGGAGACCTACCACCAGTTCTCGGCCCGACTAGAGACCTATTTGGAGAAATGGACTGCTCTGGGGAAAACCCAAGATTTAAAGGAAATGGTTATGATGGAGCAGGTTAGAGAGTCCATGGCTCCAGACTTGAGAAAGTTTCTCACAGAACAGGGTGCAGAGAGACTGGTGGATATTTTAAGGGTAGCTGAAAGATATCTAGCAGCCCAGTCAGAGTTGGCTGGAGCTAGGAAGAAGCAATTAGAACATAATAAAGGCAATCAAAACCAATTTGATACTAGGGATCATAACCCAAGAATAAACCGAAACTATGATAGGCCCAGGTACGAACAACGTGACAGAAACCCGCAATATAATGAAATAAAACCCTTCCACCCAGAAAGGAAATGGTGCCAAATTTGTAGGATGCAAAATCATAATACTATTGACTGTGGTAGGAAAGTTCCTCCATATCGCGCGGCATGCATGATCACAGTGGACAAGGGGAGGAAGAAACTGACAGAGAATCATATTAATCTTCAACATCCCCCCACCTGTGAAGAAGTGTTATGTAATGGGGCCACCGTTAGGTGCCTTTATGATTCCGGATTGGAATATGACTCAGTCGTGAGTGCAACCCTGGTGCACCCTGACCAGTATACCACAGAGAAAGTGGAGATACAAGGGGCCCTCATGGGAACAGCCACCATGACACTTCCAGTAGCCGAGATCAATGTTAAGACAAGGTACGTGGAAGGAGTGATTAGAGCAGCCGTGTGTGAAGACCCTAATTACCCGCTGGTGTTAGGAAAGAAATATGTGTTTCTAGGAAGCCCGGTAAAACCTGTTGTAATGACCACACTTCAGGTCAGGTCGACCCCTAGAAAGGAGGACACACCACCACTAACTATTCATCCAAAGCAGATGAGACAGGCCCAGGAAAAGGATAAATCATTAAAACCTTGCTTTGGCAAACTGCCAAACAGCCATACACACCCTAGAAAGGGACAATTTTATATGAAGGAGGGACTGCTCTACAGGAAAGCTAGAGCAGGATCCAACAGGGAGGGACAGCTAGTGCTGCCCAGAAGTTATAGGGAAAACGTGATGGCACAAGCACATGTTCTACCAGACGGTGTACACCAGAAGATGGGTACGACACGTCAAAGGACATCTGTAGCATATTTCTGGCCAGGTATAGCTGAAGACATTGATAAATTTGTTGACGCCTGCGACCAGTGCTGCAAGGTAAACTCCACAGGGTGGAAAAATAATACTCCCCTGCTAAGAAAGCAGCAGCGTGAAAAAAAAATATGGGCCTAAAAATAAGAAGGAAAGTAAAAGTATAAATAAACAGGATAGGGTAGACACAGTGGATAGGAAAACCCCTTTCCAAAAACAGTCTTCCCCAAAAATATTCACATTAGCATCTCTGCATATGGCACCCAGAGAAAACATAATCAAAACCCAGTCATCCCAGACTCAGTTTGAAGCCGCAGTCCGGGAACTGGCAAACATTAGCATTGATGATAATCAGCCAGAATTGAACCCAAAACTAAGTGATCATTCGAGGAGAGTGGGGAGCGGAAGGTTGGGCAGTTGGCCTAATGTCACTCTCACCTCACAATATGGCTATTAATTTAGCAGTATAAAGGCCCGGTAACAGAGGTAGTTGACCGCGCCTATACAATCCATTTGGAAGTATTGGACGGACAGTGGATTGAGATCACACATATTACATAACAATGCTAAGGACGGATTGTTTTCTGATGCAGAAACTCATTCCCCACATTTCAGATTAATTCACCAAAATTATAGTAAGGATAAGTTTACAGTGGTGAATATGGCCTCAGTTTGAGTGGCACATTATAGAATTATATATGGAAAATAGTAAAGGATGTTCCAAATTCAGTCAAGCCTGAGCTCAGGCCAATGGAAGGCTGTGTGCACTTCGGAGGGAGCACATTGACTTTGAATGATGCTTTTGGATGGAAACTACTCCGAGTGTTTAGCCAGGCAGATAATGACATTACTGGAACCCCTATATTACTCTGCCAGCACCAATTATAGATTATCCTTCATAACTATTGCAAACTTGAGGGACGTCTAATACTCTCTGGACATGTCCTGGGACAGACTCAGTGAAGAGGAATGGTGAAACTTGATTTCTATCAGCATAGGACAGACAGTAATATCTGCAGCTGAATTAGACTCTTGGATTGCAGAGGTCTGGGGCAGCTTTCTTGAGTTGTGCTGACTTTGAAAGACCCTACTGCAATAAATTCATGATCACTTTGAGGCAGAGAAAAGCAGGTGGATCGTGGTTGTCATACAGATATTGAAAGTTGCATTACCATTGCAAGCTTTTCTAACGGGGGACATTATGTCGTAAAATACAATCTGTATGTACAACACGCCCACATATGGTCTCGCAAAATTCCCCCCAGTTGTAAGACTAGTTTTATTTCTCGGTTCCAAAAGGGTTAACGCGTAAAACGCCGATAGTTGAAAATGCCAATGTGACGTCACAGACTTGCAAGCCTTTAACCAACATGCACGCGTGAAAGTTAGTGTAGTAGAAATCGTGTATTTCTTGGAAAAGACAAGGGAGAGAACGGGGGAAATGCATAGAGCTCGTTTGAATGTTAAAACTGAAACTAAAGGCCAAAACGAACGAAAGGAAAAATAAAGACTAAAAATGAAGATTAAAATGCTACTAATTAGTTGTTAAATATATAATATTCTTTAGTCTAAATATATTATCTTAATGTAAAAAGAAAGATATGTTATTTGAATAAATATAAAGGAAAGACGAAAATGGTAAAAATAATAGCCAGAAGTGTGAAACCTTATACATTAGATGACGAACGGTAGACTAAGTAAATATTTTCATTCTGGATTAACATGACTTAGATAATACTAGCGATATGGTAGAATGAAGACATATATAGACGTGCCTGGGATTTCTTTACTGAAGCTAGCCATATTGAGGCAATAGAAAGGGGTGTCTCCTGATTTGAAAATTGTAGGTTAACTTTTTTGAAAATAGACGCGTAGGAACGGAAGTCCCCTGATTGGTTGCTGAGCATAACTAAGAAAGTGAAATAAATACTCAGAAAGACGAGCGTTCCTTGCCACTTTCAATTTAAACTTTCACATGTAAAGTTAATAACGTTTACAGACAAGTGTGATCAGATGCCTTCGCTGTTCTGTTATTCAGCAGGAGATCTTGTGTGACCATTTATGGCCTGTAATTAACTTACATAGTGAAAAAATTCGATATTTCGAGTTTCTGGGAGTGAAACTGAAGTGAGCCAGTCACGTTGTTGTTCAACCCTGGTACCTGTTCGAGGCCATATGATTTGAGGGCCCTACCTTATCTTGAATCCTGAAAGCTGAGCAGTGCTGTGAGGAGGAAGACGTATAACCAGGACATCGCAGAATTTTCTACAAATATCTTAAGATAAGCCCTGTGTTTTGGGGCCTTGTGAATTCACTGAAATATTCTCCACCAGTTACTATATCAACCAGATTAAATAAAATGATGACAATATTGATTTCCCAAATATGTGCTTAATTTTGGACAAAAAGTATTACACGAAGAACACTTCCTAGTTCAGGAAATAATAGACTCTAATAGTTAAACTAATTTGTGTGTAAATATATCTTGACGTTTAATCTTTTATGAATCAACTCAATTATACTTAATACATTTGAAAAAAATTGTTCAGACCAAAATTCAATAGGGAGTTGTTTACTTAATTGTTTATTAACCTTAAAGTGTGGTTGTTGTTATTTTCTGCACATACATTGCATATACCCTAGACACGTAGCTACACAACATCCATACATTATAACATATAAATTGGGGATAACATACATAGCGGGTGGTAGTCATTGGTGGAAGCAAGACAGGTTTCCTGACACATAGTTAAAAGGTTAACTTCCTCAGGAGCTTGCATAGCTGACTTCACATCTGCTATACAAATATATATATAAGTAAAATCGACCCACCACATTGTTAGTAAAAATATAATATTAATATAACAGGTGTAATTATTGAAGATTTTAATCAATACCCAACTTGAAATTAACCAGTATACAGCTTGAGATAAATGATAAGGAAGGATGCCACCAGCAAGCAAATTGCAACAACTGAATGTACTATCTGCAGATAAAGATACCAAACATTCTAATTATAGCCCATCAAGAACCAAACATGATATTTTTATTCATTAACTTTTAACAAATTTGTAGCTGGTTGAATATATGTATGAGGTTCTCTCATATGTACAAAGTATTCTGCATACACAATTACTGCTAACTTGGAATGATGTCAGAAAAGTGCATATGATTCTAATGGAGTAGGCTCCAGTATTTATCCAGAAAATGTTAAACAAATATCCAACACAGTTTATGTGTCTGAGAGGGTTACACTACTCTGACTGCAACAAAAGGAATAGAAAACCACCTTCATTCAGATATAAGCACCATATGATGTTGCAGCCCAAGGACAGTCATGAATTTAAAAATAAATTATGAGACCACAGCAATAAAATAAACAGCAAGAGTTTTTCCTAGGAGACTTTAATGAACATTTAGGTCAGAGATGTAGCAAACAGGAAGAATATGATGGTCCACACAGTGATAGCTACAACAAGAAACATAATTTAGAGCTGTGTGCAGAACTAGAGATGGACATTACCAACAGCTACTTTAAATATAGAAATAATGTTTAAGAAAAGCAGATAACATGAAATGTCTTACTGAGGAACAAAGAAATCAGAGCAGTCACTTGAACAGCAGTAGTGAAAGAATATATGGTAAAGCAAAGGATGAATTGGCTTAGGGGCCTTGTGAATGAATCATGATGAACCAGAAGCACACATATATTAACTGCAAAGTCGAAGCAACTAGAAATAGAGGATG
The DNA here is from genome assembly GCA_024509875.1 of Oreohelix idahoensis. Lineage (NCBI taxonomy): Eukaryota > Metazoa > Mollusca > Gastropoda > Stylommatophora > Oreohelicidae > Oreohelix > Oreohelix idahoensis. Next base: position 161,364 of record JAMPIV010016675.1, read on the forward strand.
ACTAAAGAAGATCAATTGAAAGTGTAACACACATTTTAAAAAAACATAACACGTCAGTAGATCAGGCCATGATACATATAATGGACTGGAAACTAATAATCAAATTGTGATACTTCATGGCATAAAGCAAGTGATAAAAGAAAGAAGTGAGAATGATTCTTGTTCACTCAGTAGCATGGGCATATAACCTCAAAATGTAAGTGACCAAAAATATAGGATAGCCCAGAAGAAAATGGATCAAGGTGGTGACATACATCTTTTAGAAATGCAGCATGACAGTGCATGGTCTGCTGTATGTGTGCTGGATTGAAAAAAACAATAATCAACTCTTCTTGTGACACATTGCAACATAAGCAAGGGCTAAAAAAACTGATTTGGTTTAGCAGACCGATTATTAAGATGATGTTAATGAAACCGTTGGGATCAGATTCATGTAAACTTCACCTGTTTATAATACAGTCTATTAAGACTAAACCTACCTTGTGTGATAATCTACAAGACTCAGAGGTTTTCAGTTTGTTTACTGTGAAATGTCCTATATAAGATATCATGTAAATGATGATTATGAGAATGCTGATGGGAACAAGGAGAGAGATTAAAGGACATTGAATAAACCTGTATGTAGGGTAGTCTCTTTTTCAGGTCTACACTGGCTGGTATGCATTTCTCCAAGCCTCACCAGTGCAGGTTTTCTAGAAGGTATAAAATTCAATTTTGCTTAATACTTCCTGTGAATTTTCTGAAGTTTAAAAAAACTAACAAGTCATGCAATAGAAGCTTTAGTTTGAATTACCTAAATACTATTACCTTAAAGAGATTTTAACATTTCAAATTTAAAGACTGGTTAAACATACTCAAATACAATAATATTTTGCAACTGTGATGATGTCACAATGATACAACGTTAAAATATCTCCAAAATTAACGATGAAATGTAGGATTAAAATTAATGCGTAAGATACTAGGAGACATGATCGCCCACGCCAGATTTCCCACCACCATTTAAAACTAACGAGTTAGAAGTGCAGACGAAACGTTTACCCTTTGTAGACGGGAGAGAACGGTGGACACTAAAAAGGAAAAATATGACTGAACACGTGTTTGAAGTTCGAACGGCAAAAAGACGCAAGTGGGGTGAAAGGAAAAAAATTCACGTCCCCTAGTTGACATAAAGTAAGGAAATGGACACGAAATGGACATTGGCTCTGGATCGAGACAGTCATTTCTTGAGCGTTTTTCGATACTTGGTCTTTATTTGAATGCCGCGGCAAACGCATCACAGAAGGATCTCGAACAAATTTCAAAAAATTAAACTTGAGAAAAAATACGTTTTTTCTTAATAATAGAGTTATGAAAATAAAACCTAGCTAGTTTGATAGCCCATCTTGAGCAGAGAAATAATATGCTTTCAATTATACAGACGGGTAGATAATAAGGAAGATATTGACAAAAGACTGTATTGTTCATATCAGACGAACGACTGCACTGTTAACCCCATGTCACTAAAAATAACCAAAATCTTGGCCTTGAGTCTGCAAACGTACAAATCGAGCTGTAATTAAAGAGGGGGAATGTGGTGGAGAATTGTAGCTAAAAATAACTTAGTAGCAGATTTGTGTAGGAAAGGCATGAAAAACCAAGTGTGTTTTTTTGAAAAAAAAACAAGTAGAGGCAGACGGTCTAACAGACCGTAATACATACTTGACTGAGATTTGACTGAAGTGACTTTTGGTTGCCAATTTGAAATTTGAAAGGGGGGGAAGTCGGTGATTGGCTAAGGATAATCATATTATTGGCGCACAGACGCGCATTTTTGCCATTCAACAAAAAGCTGTCCAGTAGTAGACACAGTAAATAATTCAGTGGTGTATTTCCCAGAAAGCTATTCCATATTTAGAGGGACGCCATACTAGAGCCAGCAGCTCAGCTGAGTTTTGCTAGAATATAACTGTGTTCTCTATTCGTAATTCTGGTAAGAATGAAAACATTTCTTATGTATATTTTAATATTGTTTAATATTTCGAGTGATTTGATACTGCCATATCAAAATCTACCTCTTACAACAAGTAAGTGTTCGCTCTAGATCCCCAGCCTTAGATCAGGGTCTAGAGACATACATACAAAGACAATATATAGGAACGCCTAAATGAAACTATAAAAAGGATCTAGTGTTGAGATCAGGGGAACATATCACCTATCTTATTTAATAGCAGGAAGCTATTGAACATATCTCAGATATAATGTAGTCTTGGGGAACTGATACTATGTGAAACCAACTTGGTAAGGTGTGCTGTGTGGTCAGAGAGATCTGACCTAGTCTATGTGGTGTTGTTGTGTGTAATGTTGTGTACAGAAGTGGTTCAGAAGATAGAGTTCTGACACATGACCAATACTTTTGTTTCAGAACTGTGAGTTTCTATTTGGCACCAAAGCGGTGTCAAATACTGTATTAAAATATACAAGTGTGAACCAGAGCAGTCTGTCATTGTGTCAGAGCAGCCGTATATTGCCCCCAAGCACGGAGAGGCGGGGCCACCAGACTTCTGTACAGGATCGAAGCAGGCAGATAAGTACATCTGGCCTGCTGGATTTTCACCAACAACAGTTTCAACTAAATTACCCCTAATTCAGCATTAAATAAAGCCAAGACATTGGGGAAATTAAATTATATATATTGATCCCTTAAGTCAACGAACAATGTTTGGCAGTCATAGACTAGGAGGGATGACACCACCCCAACAGCATATCTAGAATTAAGTTCCTCCTGTGACTAGCTTAAAATAGTCATTACTAACCAGTTATTTGAAATAATTAATTACACATTTTCCATTTTATTATGTAATATGATTTTGCATTCAATTTATGACTCCATAATATTTCTTATGTTCTGACCAACTAAACATTTGGTTCAGAACAAAATAAATTTATCAAAAGATTAATTGGTATAACTAAAACAACCTGAGTTAGTTCAGTGTGTCATAAATTTTATTAATATTATTAGACTTCTTAAATATCTGTGTGTATGTGTGTGTACTCTAACATAACACAGTGCATATCATTACCCTAGATTTTTAACGTAGCCACATTCATTAGAAAAAAAGATATGTGTGAGGTCGTAAGTGGTAGTACGAAGGGCCTTCTGTAATTCACATCTACAATTATCTCAGGAGCCTTCACAACTGACCTCATACATCACACTAAGTGACATCAACCATACAATACCATCAAAATCCACTACATATATTGGGGTCTTGTCCAGGGATAATTAGCTTATCAGTAATATTAGGATCTCCTGGTGGGAGAAGTAAAATTAGGGGAACAAATTGTAAAAACTAAAACTGTCCCTTAAAATTGAAAGTGAGAATAAAAGTTGGTGCATCTTCACAGCCAGTGGAAATTAGTTAATTAATTAAATAATTAAAATTACCTTGGCTATTTTATATAGTTAAAATTACCTTGTTTAGTAATTAATTAGAATTACTTTAGCTATTAGATAATTAGATTTATCTTGCTCATTGCTAAATTTGTCTAAAAAGTATGGCTGAGCTGGCAAAGTTCAGATCAGCTGCTGTGCTAACGGCGAAGGAAATGGGAATGGATGGTCAGGTTTTAATTCAGTATGTAACTGCTGAATGTGACAAGTATATTGAAAGGGAAGATAGGAGGTTAGCTGAAGAGAAGAAGTTACAAATTGAGGCTGATAGAGAACTTAAGAGGCTGCAAATTGAGACAGAAGATAAGAGAAGGGAGGCAGAAGAAAAACGACAGCAAAGGGAAGCAGAAGATAAAAGATTGACTGCCGAAAGGGAGGCAGAAGATAGAAGGTTGCAAAGGGAGCACGAATTACGACTAAGGGAGCTGGAGTTACAAGGCCAGGCTCCTGAAAATGGTGCCAGCCCTTTTGCCTCAGATGCTGCAGCTAGTCAGGGTGCCTCAAACTCAGCTATGGGGTTTCATTTAGACCATTTTGTTGAAAAAGACGATGACATCGAGGGGTTCCTCAGTCGTTTTGAGTTATTAGCTACTACATATGGGTTAGAGAGAGAGAGGTGGAGTTTAAAGTTATCACAGGGACTGAGAGGTACTTCTTATGAAGTCTTCGCAAAAATGAACAGAGAAGACCAAGACAATTATGACATGTTAAAGCAGGCTTTGTTATTGAGGTACGAAAAAAATGGTGAATTTTATCGTAAGAAATTTAGAAATGCCAAACTGTTGTCTGGGGAGACATACCACCAATTCTCTGCCAGACTGGAAACCTATTTGGAGAAATGGACTGCTCTGGGGAAGACCCAAGATCTTAAAGAGATGATCATGATAGAGCAATTGAGAGAGTCCATGGCTCCAGACCTGAGAAAATTTCTCATGGAACAAGGTGCAGAGAAGTTGGGGGAGATTTTAAATGTCGCTGAGAGGTATCAGGCAGCCCAGGCAGAGGTAAGTGGCTCTAAAAAGAAGCACATAGAAACTTTTAAAGCTCCACAGCCATTTAATAAATTTGAAAATAGAGAACAGGGTAATAAAGGCAGGACAAACTTTGAACGGCCAAGAAATGACTATCGAGACAGAAACTCACAGTTCAATGACCAAAAATACAATGAAAGAAAACCGTTTAACCAAGGGAAAAGATGGTGCAAATGGTGCAAGAAAGATAACCATAACACCGAATTTTGTAGAAGGAAACCTTCAAACATTGCTGCAATGAAGTCGGGGACTCAAAGATTAAAGGTTAATCCTAATGGACAGCAGGAACCTTATCACCCCCCAGTTTGTGAGGATGTTATTTGTAATGGGGTCACCATAAGGTGCCTTTATGATACAGGTTTGGATTATGATTCAGTTGTGAATTGTCAGCCTGAAGTCTAGCCTAGTGGACCCAAGTCAGTATACCACAGAAACAGTGGAAATACAAGGGGCGACTAAGGACATACCACTCATGACACTTCCCATCGCAAGGATAACGGTGAAAACTCTCTATGTGGAAGGAGAAATCAGAGCAGCAGTGATAGATGAACCAATCTACCCTCTGATATTGGGGTGTAGATACGTCTTCTTGGGGAATCCCGAGAGACCTGTGATCATGGCGACAGTGCAGACCAGGTCACAGAAAAATAAGGAAGAAGGTGAACCTATAAATGCTCATCCAGAAGAGATGAGGAAGGCGCAGGCTGAGGATGGGACACTCAAGCCATGTTTTAAAAAATTGCCCAAATGCCACACACCTCCAAGCAAGGGGGAATATTTTATGAAGAACAAACTATTATACAGGAAGGCCGGAGCTGGAACAAATGGTCACAACCAGCTGGTTCTTCCCACTTCATATAGGGATAAAGTAATGGAACTCGGGCATGCGATTCCCTTCAGTGGTCACATGGGGATCAGCGCCACAGGACAGCGTATAGCTTGTCATTACTTCTGGCCAGGGATAACGGAGGATATAAAAAGATATGTCAAATCCTGTCCAGAATGTCAAAGGGTAGCTCCAAAGCACTGGACTGCTCCTGCAACTCTAGGGGAAATGCCCATAGTGGGAACACCTTTTGAGAGGGTTGCAGTGGATATTGTGGGACCTCTCACTCGGACCAAGAGGAGGAACAGTTACATCCTTACTCTGTTGGACACTTGTTCTATGTGGGGAGAGGCGGTAGCCCTGCCATCAATTGATTCAAAACATGTAGCAGAGGCACTACTTACAATATTCACAAGATTAGGATTCCCGCATCAAATCTTGACTGATAATGGCTCTCAGTTCAAGGGGAAACTAACGGAAGAAGTTTTTAAGCTATTTCAAGCCAGACACTTTCATTGTAGTCCGTACCAGGTAGAGAGGTTTAATGGGACTCTCATTTCTATCCTGAGGAAGCTGGCACACGAAAAACCGGATCTGTGGGATCATTTCCTGCCCGCCGCATTGTTTGCGTATCGGGAGGTACCACATAGTTCAACCGGGATGGCTCCCGCAACTCTGCTATTTGGGAGGCCAATAAAAGGTCCATTAGAAGCCCTATTAAGGACCTGGACAGATGAGAAGGCAGAGGAGACTGTTACCTCATCTTATCAATACGTGAACGAACTGACCACTCGTCTGAAAGCTGGATGGAAACTTGCAAATGATAATTTGAGACAAGCCAGGAAGAAACATGCAGCATATTTTAATAGGAAGGCAAAGGACAGAGAACTAGCTGTGGGAGAGAAGGTGCTTCTTCTACTACCCGGCAGCCAGAATAAATTACAAATTGGATGGCAAGGTCCATATACGGTTCTAGAGAAGGTGTCTAGAACAAACTATAAAATTGACAAAAAGGGGAAGGAGAAGGTTTATCATGTAAACCTGTTAAAGAAGTATCTGGACAGACCACTCCAGGAAAGCACCCCCTTACTGACCTTGGCTATCGCAATACAAATGCAAAAGGAACCACTCACCTCGCATGAATACCCCTTACATCCTTGTGAAACAGCGGCACAAGTAAAAGTCAGTAAGCACCTGACTAAAAATCAGAGGGAGAGAGTTCAACAGGTTCTGGAGGAACATACAGATGTCTTGACAGATAAACCAGGACATACAAATTTGCTACAGTATGACATGAAACTGGTAGACTCAAACCCAATCTGTATGAGAGCCTATTCTATTCCGTTCGCGAAGGAGAAGGCATTGAAGGAAGAAATAGATTATTTGTTGAAGGAGGGGATTATTTCACACAGTGAATCATCTTTTAGCTCCAGTGTTGTTTTGTTGAGAAAACCGTCTGGGGAACACAGACTGTGCATAGATTACAGGAAACTGAATGCTGTCACAGAAGGACAAGTGGATCCATTACCAGACACAAAACAGCTATTTGCCAGATTAAACAAGGCAAAATACTTTTCAAAGGTGAATCTTAGTAAAGGCTATTACCAGATTCCAGTGAAGCCTGAAGTGAGGCCTTATTTAGCGTTTAGCACATCGGAAGGACATTATGAATTCAACATGCTACCATTCGGACTGAAAAATGCTCCGGGTGTATTTTCAAGGATGATGCGCAAATTGTTGGATCCCCTGAATAACCCATGTATCACGAATTTCATGGATGATATTCTCGTCGCCACAGAGACATTTGAAGAACACATTGACGCTCTAAAAATGTTATTTAATAGGCTTAGGGAGGCGAACTTAACTGCTAGGCCAACAAAATGTTGTATTGGATGCAAAGAGTTGGAATTCTTGGGACACACTGTATATCAGGGTAACATGACCCCTGATCCCAAGAACTTGGAAAAACTGCAGAGAGCACCTAGACCACAAACAAAAAAAGACGTGCGATCATTCGTGTCGTTATGCGGATTTTATTAAAAATACATCAAAAATGTTAACGCTATTTGTGCTCCTCTGACTGATCTGACTCGCAAGGGACTTCCAGATAAAATTATTTGGACTGCGCAATGTGAATTAGCTTTCCAAGAATTAAAGGAAAAACTCACTAGCAAGCCTATTCTCAAATTGCCTGATTTGACACAGGACTTTGTGGTGAGAACAGATGCAAGTAATGTGGGCCTCGGGGCGGCCTTGTTGCAGAGGTCATCTTCACCCGATGGGGAACTGAACCCAGTCGCTTATGCAAGCCGCAAATTGAATAAAGCGGAACAAGGATATTCTACAAGCGAAAAGGAATGTTTAGCGTTAATCTGGGCAATAAAGAAGTTTCAAATCTATCTGTATGGTAGGACTTTTGTGGTCCAGACGGATCATCAGCCCCTCGTATTCTTATCTCAGGCTGAGCATGAAAACGCAAGATTGCTGAGGTGGTCTTTATTACTGCAACCTTATCAATTTATTATCCAATATATCCCAGGCAAATTGAATGTCGGTGCAGATTTCCTCAGTCGGCACCCCTGTGATCAAGATTAGATAGTGGCAGGCGTGAGGAGAGATTTTATCTATGTGTATCACTGGTTTTGGAACTTGCCGTAGTGCATGTTCTCAGGTGGGGACATGTGTGATGATGTCACAATGATACAACGTTAAAATATCTCCAAAATTAACGATGAAATGTAGGGTTAAAATTAATGCGTAAGATACTAGGAGACATGATCGCCCACGCCAGATTTCCCACCACCATTTAAAACTAACAAGTTAGAAGTGCAGACGAAACGTTTACCCTTTGTAGACGGGAGAGAACGGTGGACACTAAAAAGGAAAAATATGACTGAACACGTGTTTGAAGTTCGAACGGCAAAAAGACGCAAGTGGGGTGAAAGGAAAAAAATTCACGTCCCCTAGTTGACATAAAGTAAGGAAATGGACACGAAATGGACATTGGCTCTGGATCAAGACAGTCATTTCTTGAGCGTTTTTCGATACTTGGTCTTTATTTGAATGCCGCGGCAAACGCATTACAGAAGGATCTCGAACAAATTTCAAAAAATTAAACTTGAGAAAAAATACGTTTTTTCTTAATAATAGAGTTATGAAAATAAAACCTAGCTAGTTTGATAGCCCATCTTGAGCAGAGAAATAATATGCTTTCAATTATACAGACGGATAGATAATAAGGAAGATATTGACAAAAGACTGTATTGTTCATATCAGACGAACGACTGCACTGTTAACCCCATGTCACTAAAAATAACCAAAATCTTGGCCTTGAGTCTGCAAACGTACAAATCGAGCTGTAATTAAAGAGGGGGAATGTGGTGGAGAATTGTAGCTAAAAATAACTTAGTAGCAGATTCGTGTAGGAAAGGCATGAAAAACCAAGTGTGTTTTTTTGAAAAAAAACAAGTAGAGGCAGACGGTCTAACAGACCGTAATACATACTTGACTGACATTTGACTGAAGTGACTTTTGGTTGCCAATTTGAAATTTGAAAGGGGGGAAGTCGGTGATTGGCTAAGGATAATCATATTATTGGCGCACAGACGCGCATTTTTGCCATTCAACAAAAAGCTGTCCAGTAGTAGACACAGTAAATAATTCAGTGGTGTATTTCCCAGAAAGCTATTCCATATTTAGAGGGACGCCATACTAGAGCCAGCAGCTCAGCTGAGTTTTGCTAGAATATAACTGTGTTCTCTATTCGTAATTCTGGTAAGAATGAAAACATTTCTTTTGTATATTTTAATATTGTTTAATATTTCGAGTGATTTGATACTGCCATATCAAAATCTACCTCTTACAACAAGTAAGTGTTCGCTCTAGATCCCCAGCCCTAGATCAGGGTCTAGAGACATACATACAAAGACAATATATAGGAACGCCTAAATGAAACTATAAAAAGGATCTAGTGTTGAGATCAGTGGAACATATCACCTATCTTATTTAATAGCAGGAAGCTATTGAACATATCTCAGATATAATGTAGTCTTGGGGAACTGATACTATGTGAAACCAACTTGGTAAGGTGTGCTGTGTGGTCAGAGAGATCTGACCTAGTCTATGTGGTGTTGTTGTGTGTAATGTTGTGTACAGAAGTGGTTCAGAAGATAGAGTTCTGACACATGACCAATACTTTTGTTTCAGAACTGTGAGTTTCTATTTGGCACCAAAGCGGTGTCAAATACTGTATTAAAATATACAAGTGTGGACCAGAGCAGTCTGTCATTGTGTCAGAGCAACCGTATATTGCCCCCAAGCACGGAGAGGCGGGGCCACCAGACTTCTGTACAGGATCGAAGCAGGCAGATAAGTACATCTGGCCTGCTGGATTTTCACCAACAACAGTTTCAACTAAATTACCCCTAATTCAGCATTAAATAAAGCCAAGACATTGGGGAAATTAAATTATATATATTGATCCCTTAAGTCAACGAACAATGTTTGGCAGTCATAGACTAGGAGGGATGACACCACCCCAACAGCATATCTAGAATTAAGTTCCTCCTGTGACTAGCTTAAAATAGTCATTACTAACCAGTTATTTGAAATAATTAATTACACATTTTCCATTTTATTATGTAATATGATTTTGCATTCAATTTATGACTCCATAATATTTCTTATGTTCTGACCAACTAAACATTTGGTTCAGAACAAAATAAATTTATCAAAAGATTAATTGGTATAACTAAAACAACCTGAGTTAGTTCAGTGTGTCATAAATTTTATTAATATTATTAGACTTCTTAAATATCTGTGTGTATGTGTGTGTACTCTACCACAACACAGTGCATATCATTACCCTAGATTTTTAACGTAGCCACATTCATTAGAAAAAAAGATATGTGTGAGGTCGTAAGTGGTAGTACGAAGGGCCTTCTGTAATTCACATCTACAATTATCTCAGGAGCCTTCACAACTGACCTCATACATCACACTAAGTGACATCAACCATACAATACCATCAAAATCCACTACAGCAACTGTGAGCTGCAGTTATTCAAATTTTATATATTTCACCAAATAAGACATATATCACTTTAACATCAACGTTTTATGACAACCAACTGTGTCAGGATGTTGACAGAGGGTGCTGAATATTTAATTATTCACAAAATTCCAGCCTGTAATTTGTGATCAGTGGAAATTTAAATGTTAACGTAAGGCTAATATCAAAGAAATCTCAAGTCAAGTTGGGGGATATGAAGACCACAACAGTATCAGTCTTCTTCTTTCACTCTCATACAGCCATAACTATCTTTCTCACAACATCAGTGAAATGTCTCAGATTTCTCTCATCGCTATATAGTTTCTTTCTCAAGGAGGTTGATGAAGGTAATGCTCTCAGTCTGCTACTTTCGTGCATCTGGCATTCCACTGTTAGCTATTACTTCTCACATGACATATGAACAGAACTGCAGTGAAGAAGCAAATCTGGAATCCGCACAGTACACAAAATGGAGAAAATATTCAAAGCACAGTGTGCACGGAATTAAGGACACAAATCAGGAGGACAAGAAAGAAATAGTACAATCTGAAATGGTCTGTTCAGGAGATCTTGTTGAAGGCCTGAACTTTACAGGTAGCTGAAAGGCAAAAAACAACATACAACTAGACAAAGATGATATCTTACTGGGATATCCTAGGAAGAACAAGAACTGTGTTCTTGGCATGAACCACTCTGTCTCCATGCTTTCCTCTCAGTAACTCTCCTCTCTTGAGTGCCTCCAGTTCTCTTTCTGTCATCATCTCACAGAAATAAGTCATGGCATCAATATATTTGACAGACTCCATTATGGACAAACTATGAAGACTGTTGACGGTTACTGAAAAATTAGATATATTCCAAAAATGTGTCCAATGAAGCAAATTGTCAACACTTAACATACCTAAAGCTGCATTTTTTAACTTCGAAGTTTTTTTTTTTTTTTAAGGCACTTAAAAGGTTTGGCAAACCTGCTGAAAAAGTTTACTGGTTGTGGAACAACTGTAGTAGGCCGTAGAATTCAGGATAGTAATTTATATACAAGTAAACTATTTTCACAATTGCCTCAAATTGGCACAATGGATGATAAAACCAGGATTGAATATGGAAGTTGCAACCAAGGTGGAGTGGGTTCCCAGCACAGGCTGACAAAAAAAATCAGCAGTTGACTAAACTTGGAAACCATGAAACCCCATCCCCTTAAAGTATAAAGGAGGCAAAAGGGCTGACATATGTATGATTAGATTGCCTCCTGTTGTACCCCTCTGTTACTGTTGTTTCCTATTATCTCAAAGTTTTCCACCACTGTCCGCGTGTAGAGAAGTGACTGCACTAATGTTTCTATCATGTCTTTCAGCTCCCTATAAAGCTTCAACTGTCAACAATATTTCTCCAAACATTCTGCTCTTATCAACTCTTTTCTTTTTGTCTTCCTCCTCCTCTTTTATGTTTCTAATTGAAGACTCCATTGGAAAGATCAGACATGTCACATTTTTATAAAAACTTAGTGTTAAACATACCCAAAGAAGGTGTATAAACTAAAGTTATATGTGAAAACACATTGCTCTCCAAGAAAATGAAGCTTAAAAATAGTGTGGTAGATTATGATTAAGTGATTTCATATATCTTTTTCTTCATCTTCATTTTTTTTCTTCTACCTTCTCTGTCACCTACGCCTGTACGAATTTAACCCTCTCATATTCAAACCTCTGTCTTTCTTATAATTTAGCAAGCAGTTTATGGCTGGTAGCATTTAATTGCATTCTCTTTGATGCAGGTTAGCGAGCAGACCTGGTCCCGCTCACCTCTAATTATCTCGGCAGCGATCATAAAAATCGCCGTAATGAGATCAGTCGGTGATGGAAAGGGGAGACAATTTGTCTATTACCTTTGCCTGGATTCGTTCGTTGTAAGTTAATTTACAAGATGCGAACCGCCATATAAAAGACTCTCGCTATAATTCATTTACGACCACTTCTGCAGATGGCGAGAGTGAGGCGATAATATATGTAGATTTTATTTCATCTAGATCTTAATATAGACCTGGCTTCGGATTTTGGTGCGATAAAAGTTGTTTGATTCGCAGAATGAGATAGAATTTATGTAGATTTTCCGAAGGTGCCAACATCTGGCAAGAGTCTGCTAGTTACAACTTTCCCTTTGATTCTTTGTCAGTTTCAGATATTTATACCCCAGCAGTTTAGACTTCATTCATTCAGTACTGCCACAGCTTTAGAGATACAACTAGCGCGAGTTCTAGAATCACCGTAATAGTAGAGTCTTAGTTTCTCGTGGAGAAAATCTTAGAAGTTTGTGTGAAGGTAAATATATATATATGACTAGTATTGTCGAGTGATAGAATTGTTAGTTCGAATTATATCTTCACTAGATTGTGTGCAGTGATTTACTAGTTTAATCGTCCTTATAAATTCTCTAGTTACTTTGTTATAGTGGATAGCAGAATAAATTATAATTTCTAGCCAAAAAAACCTCATTCAGCTATAAATAAATTTAATTAAATTGCTAGTAACCAGTCAGAGAACATTTTAACTAACTAAGTAAATGCACCGATTCATCATGAGTGTTGACGAGATATGTATTTATTTCTAATTCATGATGATTGATTTTTTTTTAATGACTAGAATTTATTTCACGGGAGTTTTAAACAATAAGACAAGCTCTAAGTTCGCAGTTTATAATTTTAAGTGAAATTACCGAAGTGAAAATATTCTATTTACGCGTAGGATTGTGTATACTATATTAGGGTTGAGTATTTATGTTTTTCTCTTCCTTTTATACAGTATCTGGGTCAAGCCCAAAACCTACCAGCGGTTCCTGTTTATGTATAGCAGAGAATAACTAGACGAAAAGAACTATTTTTCTGAAATATATATTGTAACTGGCATTGAGTTCCAGAGTTCTTTTCCAATAATCATAGTTTTACAGTCGGCCCGTGGTGGCGACAAAATCAACCATTTAACGTAATCAAACCTGTGACATTACTTGTATAACAACCACTGTGTTGAGAAGAAGATAAAATCTTGAACAGAGTTATTTACCTGACACTCGATGTAACGATCGATTAATTCAAGCTACTGTACCCTTGTGAACATTAGACCTATTAATTATTTTACTACCTGGACAAAAATTGAAGTGACATTTATCAGCATCCTACGTACCATCGTGAAGCGAGCGTTTCCCAAGATTTGAATTTATTAGCCTTGGAGAGACTGGGGCTTGTTTCACCAAAACACAACCGTGGGTGGGCTTTATGTTCCTTAAACAGTTGTTCCAGATGTGGTGAGAGTTCCTATTAGATAAGAACGAATGTCTTTGTGATCACAAGTGTGTCAGAGCGAGAAAATGCAGGGATGATATAATTCTTTGATTTTATAATCCATATATCCATTGATGGTTTTTTTCTTCTTAAGATTACATATGCTATCTATTTCAGAGTAGATTACAGGAAAAACCTCATATTTACTGTAGAGAGAAATCCTAGACCATAGTGTATAAATCTGTGACTCTTTGGGGCGAATAACTTCTCTTATAACGGGATCTTGGTTCAACAGAGGAGGAAAGGATTACACCTATGGGTCAACTCTGTTATTGATTCATTAACCTATGTTTATTTTGTATTGATTTGATAGTCTAAGTTTATTTATTGTGTTGTGAAATTCTTTATGATAAATAAAATTTACATAAACTTTATCCACCTGTGTCGGTCAGCTCGTCCAAAACAAATTCATATTTTCATAGATATAGTTTTCACGTTTGTACGTCTAACTGTCGTCACTTATGTGTGTGTGTCTGTGAGTGGTTGATATAGAGCATATCTATATAACTGAGTAATCTGTCTGACTAATACTTTCTGTTGTAGAGATAGGCTGAGCGAAAGAATTTTTCTCGAGTTTCAGGGACAGACTTACCTATTTTCCACCATCTCCCTCGTGAAAATCTATTTTCTTTACGGTACCTCTCACTGAGCTATCACCTGTTCTATTCTATTCAGAAGGGACCAATCTATGTCTTAATTCCCCTATCGCAAATCTACGACAAATAGGCCATCTTTCTTTGTGTCATTGCGTTTAAAAATTTTAAATTCAATTTTCTCAGACTTCATTTTTGTGTGACATGTCTGATTTTTCCAATGGGGTTTTCAATTCTCGTCTCTATATGTTTTGGGGTTTATTTTATTTTCTTCTATTATGAGGCTTATGAAAATCCTCATTGAGCAGGTTTAAATAATATCATGAACTCAGAAGCAAGACAATGCTCTTGTTTATCTGCAACACTGTTCTTTTTCTCAATGTTAATTTAGTTTCGAATCTTCTCGTATCATCTAGTGTCCTCTCTTAAAAGTATATATTTTGTGTCAGTACATTTTTTAATGAGAGTTGGCGTCAACAATAAGAAGTTACAGAATTTCATAACTGGGTGACTGTGCGCAATAAGATATAAATGGTATGGTACGGTCAAATAATTACTAAAAATAGGTAAATGACAGGCACTCCAGGGATTTGAACCAGGCACCATCAAAATGGCATCATCATCACCATCATTACAGTTCTCAGTGAGATCAAATAATGATCTGACACTCAGCCAAATAAGCACCCCATAAAAGTGCACCATTAGTGTCATCTATATTCTTGTCACTGCATACAACTAAAGAATATAGGACCCGGGATAACCTAGATGTTTTTGATAGACTCAATGACCACCATAACTTTGTTATTTCAAGTGTAAACCAAAATACAAAAAATCCGAAATACCTGTTTCTAGTTGAGCGATATTTATTTCTATCACGATGATCACCAATGTGGAACCGATAGAAAGGACCAGACAAGTGCAGTAGAACATAAGATGAAAAAAGACAATGGTGTTGAACAGGATATGCGCTGAGGAAATTGGCTGATAGAATTACAAGGGAGTCCTTGTTCAGGAATCCCTATGGTAAAAGCAAAAAAAAGTCCTATAAATGCAAAGAGAATGGAATTAGATAGACCTAGAACTTCAACAGATGGCACAAGACAGAACAGCTTAGCATGAGCTGATTGAAGGCCTATACAACAGGAATTTAAAGGGTAAATAATGATGATGATGATGACAGTGATGATGACGAATGTTGACAATGAATACCAAATACCTTGCTCAAGGTTACTATAATTTGCTCACATTTTTTGCCTTGATGTCAGTTGTGTTTTTGTTTTGTTTGTTTTACAAACATTGCGTTTGCATCCAAATATAGCATTTTATATTGCCCTTAACTGCACAGAAAGCTTAGATTTATCTGTGAATGATATTCTAGGACAGCGTTTCTTAACCTTTAAGAGGTCCACACCCTCTGCAGCATCTTAAGAAGCCTCGCATCCCATTATCTTTTAGCTCGCAAAATATGCCAGAAATGCTAAAAAAACAATTTATTTTGAAAAATTTTTATTTACAGAATGTGACTAAGGTTCGGTATCTAATTCACGTTGTCAATGTTCTATTTTGTACAAACAACATTTGAGTTCTCTGTATTATACATTATGATAATTCGCGTTTTAAAATATGTGGCATGTTTTGTACCCCCGCATGCATACACCCCTGGTTAAGAAGTACTGTTCTAGGAGGAACAAGAACAGAGGAAGCACAGCCTTGTCTGTATTCAAAAATATGCTGTCTACCCTCACTGCAAACAAAAGCAGCTAAATAACTCTCCCCTGTGCTGTTCTCAGTGGTGTGAGGAGTCAATCTGGTATTCTATAGGCCATTGGAAGAAATTCGTTGACAAGTTAAAGTTAACTTTTATTAAATTACTTTTGTGGCCAATTTATACTGTTCTTCAATGGTGTAATTACATTAATGAATATTTCAGTTTCTGTAGCACTTTGCTTTTTTGTTATTTTTTTTTTTTTTTTGCGTACGCCCGCTATTACTCGAGGCGAAATCTCAGGTTAGTATGTCTAACCTGAGACTAATTTTACGTGAGTACCCCTGTTTTTCTTGTACAGAGACAGGTGTCCCTCGCCATTTAGGCAGATACTCACCGATTTCGGAGGTACCTATTAGAGCTGGGTCGGCTCAAGAGTCACCAGTCCCTGGTCAACGACACTCATTCAAATTTACTCGCTAGGGTTCGAGTTAATCCAATCCAAATCCCGGTTGACGAAAACTTCAAATGTCCTCGCCTGGGTTTGATCCTGGGTCACCCGGTCGCCAGCGCAGTTTGGTAACCACTGTGGCCGTGGATCGTATTAGAAGGTTCGGACCACTGCCCTTTCAGTAGATAGTATGTTGTAAGGTAAATGTGACAAACTTCCTTCTCTCAGACTGACTAAGATATTTTCTCATTCTCTCTGTTGCTTCAAACGAATTTACCATAGTAATAACAGTGAAGATGTCAAAGGTTGAACTTTATTAACAAGGTTAGCAGTCTTTCATAACAACAGCTTCTTCAGCAACACAAGTATTCAATATTCAAAACTGCAATTTCTTGTCTTCTTATTACTTGCTTTCTTCAGCTATCCCAATATCCTATAATTCTTCAGGTAGAAACTTCTTGTCTCTCTTCTATACTGACTGTTTATTTTATTTATGTTTTTCTTTTCATATGTCTCTTGGTATAATTCACTAAGAGAAAACTGGCCTTACCGCCAGGGCTGTCACTTTGCCAAGATTTTCGTCTATTATTCTTCTCAGCTCAGACCTGGTCTGCTGAGCTACACATGTTACTGATACATAAAAGTGTTCAACGTACCTGGGTTTGTTCTCAAACGAAATACACTTTCTCTTTCTTTCACATCTATCATGTCCTCAGAATAAAATACTATCACAATAAAATACTGCCGTACACCAAATTTATGGTACATAATGTACTGAGCGTTTTCTATACATTCTATTTCTCACAGCATAAATCTTGCTAATCATCTAAGACTGAGTATGTTTTCTCACACATCTATTACGCTGAGCGCGTTTCTCAAGTCTAACTTTTACACTTGGGAGAAAACCCTTTTTCTCTTCATACGCCTAGCGCGTCTCAATATCAACTGCCTAATTCCCGTTCTAACATTATTCGTTCACTCCTCTCATGTATCATTAATCACACTTTTCACGTGCTTACTTTTTCTGAGCACAACTCACTAACACAATCTTCACGTGCATACTTTTTTAATTGTGAGCACAACTTCCTAAAACCAGCAAGGGACTTAATTCTAAGTTACCTACCTTTGCTAAAATATACACAAATCCATATTCTCGTCTTTAACTCTTATCACAAAATCTAAACATGCAAATTAGTTTTACTATAACTCATTCAAAATGCTTAACTCTAAACAACGTCATCTTCCAAAACGTATTTCTAGATTTATCTCCCTTTGCAAAAACTACTCCTACACTCATTTTACCCTATCAAAACCAAACCACCGTTCACACATTCCCCCCCCCCCTAAAAAAAATTTCTCTCACAGAGAAAATTTCCCCGACAACTCTCCACTCACTCTCTTCACTCTATTAACTGCGTCCTTCTCTATACCCACTCTTGTCCCAATAAGACCCGCTATTCTCCACTTCTAATCAACCTCACTCATCTCCCTGTCTACCATTTCCATTTCATAGTATACATTTTCCATCATGGAACTGTTTTCATATTATACATTTTACTGAATACAACTCTTTTCATGTTACAACTTGTACATAATACAACTCATTTCATAATACACCTTGTACATAATATTCATTAGCCATTTACCATCCCTTTTATCTCTACTCCCAAGTTTATTATCCCGCCTACGCGAATTATCTTGAAATTCTGCCTATCTCATTAATCGTTCTTCTTAGTTGCATATTTTTCCTCCTTGTATCGTCTCTATATCTACGCAATTTCTCTATGGCTCTCATCTACCGCCATATTCTCTAAAGTTACTCCATATGCTCCTTTAGTTATCTTGTAATTCTTTTCCGTCTCCTCTCTGTGACTTCTCAATTTCCCATTCTCTACGTCTCTCTCCCTTAATCTATGGCTTCCCTGCCTCTTTCCTCTTCTCTTCCACTACTGCAGTAGTCCATCGTTCGGACCTACTCAGCTCACTTTTATGTTCAGTGTAGGACGATTGCATCTAGTTTCCACACAACTAGACTCCCGCTGCAATTTTTCTACTCTTCTCCTTTTTTTCTTTATCTCCTCTACCTCTCGTTCCCTCCCTGGAACTGTGCTCCCCACTTTCTCAACCACAACTCCGCCCATCTCCCAACACCTCTCACCATCACTGCCGTCCTCCTCCACGGCCTCCCAATAACCCCATTGTCATTTATCTCCTTATTTTCAATATCTCTGCCGTCCTCCTCTACGGCTTCAACATCTCAGTCTCCATATTACTCCATAATACTTCATATCTCTCCATCTTTCTGCCGTCCTGCTCCACGGCTTCCCAAAATCTCATTTTCCCTTATTTCTCCATATCTCTCCCAGAAAACCCCATAAAACCGCCGTCCTCCTCAACGGTTTCTCAAAATCTCTATTATTCCTTCCGTCTTCCTCTACGACTGCTCAAAATATGTAACTCCATATTTCTCCCACTTCACCAAAATACTCCATGTTTCTGCCGTGTTCTGCTCTACGGCTTCTCCAACCTCTATCTCCACTGTTCCTGCCGTCGTCACCACGGCTTACCAACTATAGTCTGCCATTCTCCTATGACCTCTACTTCTTACCTCTCCTTTACTCGTCTCCTCTACTGCAGTACCCTATTGGTCCGGTGTACCCAGTTTACTTCTTAAGTGCGGTATGGACCAATCATACTTGTCTTTTTAAGACTAGCAACCGCCGCCATCTTGGTTATATATCTTAATATGCTATGTCTCCTCCCATAGCCTCCTCTCTCCCTATTTCCTCACTACTTCATCTCCAAAAATTTCATGATCATGGCCTCTCTCGCCTTAAACTTCTCTGTAACATTTGCTATGCCTTTCCTCTCATAGCCTCCTACGTCTCTCCTTTTCTCACTTACTCATAAATTCGAAAAACCTCATAGCTATGGCCTCCTTACTCTTGAGCGCCTCTAATGCTATCTGTTTATCTATCTCTTGCGTCTCCTCCACCGTTCTGACTTCAACTCTTTGATTTCTCTCTACCTCTCCATCTCGTATATCTCCCGAGTTTCTCTCAACCTCCTTACTTCTTACTTCGTCAACCGTTTGCCTCGGTTTCCCTCTATCTTCTATTTCTTCCCTTCTCGTACTCCCTGTATTCTTTAATTTGTCGCTACCTCGACTTGTACTCCTAGTATCTCTCATACTACTACTACTCCTATTTCTATCTCCCTTTCTAGCCTCTCGGCTCTTGGATCGGTACTCCCTTCGATCCGTATTTCCTCTCTCTTCCTCCTTTCTAGCCTCCCGGCTCTTAGATCGGTAATCCCCTCGATCTGTATTTCTTCTATCTTCGTCTTTCCTAGCCTCCCGGCTCTTAGATCGGTAATCACGTCGATCCGTATGTGTTCTATTTCTCTGTGTATCTAGTCCCTCTGGACTCTTGGATAGGTATTCCCGTCGACCCGTATCTCTTCTATCCTCACTTCTATTTCTCAGCCTATCTCGGCTCTTGGATCGGAAATCCCTTCTATCCGTATCCCTCCTTCTTTCTCTACTATTATCTCTCCTATTCTCCTCGCTCTCTCTAGTCCTGAATCGGTATTCTCCTCGATTCGTATGTCTCCTATTACTAGCCTCTCTGCTCTTGGATCGGTATTCTCTTCGACCCGTATCCCTACTTGCCTTCATAGTATCTCTACTCTTAGATCGGTAGTCTCTTCGATCTGTAGTTCTACTACTTTCATGTTTCTGAACTTCTTCTTTCTGCTTCTCCTTCTCTGTGGCTTTCTTTATACCATCACCTGCCCCAGGTGCTGTTATATCTTCCGTTTTCTCTGATGTCTGTCTATTCATTTCCTGTTTGCTTTCTAACTCTTCCAACTTCTTCTCTAAATCTGCGCAAAGTGCAGTTAACTCTTCTATTTTCGTTCTGTCATTACTTCTTTCTTCATCTTTGTTTTTCCTCGACCTTCCCTGGTCGACACTGTCTATTTCCCGTTGACCCGTTCCCTTGGTCTTTCTATCTTGTTCCTTTTGTACTTTTCTATAATTTCGTTTCTCCTTTTTCAATTCTTCAAACTTCCTGTCAATATATTGAACTAATGCCCTTATATCTTCCTTATTCTTCCTCCTTAACCTGACCTCTTCTACATGTCTCAACTTTGCTAGACGCTTTCTGTAATCCTCTGAATCGTCTGATGACGACGACCGCTGTCTCTTCATCCCTCTTATATTCTCTTCCTCCATCTCTTCCTGCGTATCTGAATCTTTAGCTGATGTGTCCTCTATGTTCTGAGTTTGACTTGTACCACTTTGTTGTCTAGTCTCTATCTGTTGCTCCATTTGTTTCAATAGCTGCTGCTCCTGTGCTCTGTTTCTCTGTTCTGCAGCTCTCGTATGTTTGTACGGTGCATCTATTTCTGTTTCAACATTATTCCATTGTTTCTTTATTCCTGTCGTATCTTCTAGAATCTCATTGTACTGTTTACTCTCTGTATCCTGCCATACTTGTATCCTGTCTTCCTCTGGCCTATATGTGCCCCTCTCCTCTTGTTCGCTGTATAAGATTTGGGGGGTTGGGGTTAACCGATCAGATGTTGTTTCCGGTTCTGCATGGATTTGTGCTCTAGTAACAATCTGTTCCCGCGCTAGTGTTGGTCTACCGCCGTCGTTATCTATGATCTCACTGGAAATAATATCTATTTCCTCATCGCTCTTGGTCATTTGGACTACCCAGTTGTCTCCTCTCTTAGTTACTTCTGTTTGTGTACCAACACTGACCCTGTCTCTCTGCATGTTTTCCTGCTTCTGGACTGTTGTTCTAACTTGACTTGTCCATGGTCTATTCCTATTACCTTGTTTTGTTGTGATATTTTGATGGGAAGATGTTATCTTTCTCCACACTCCTAGCGGTTCTACCTTCATTTTGCACCCGTTCTGTGTCCTTATTTGGCACTTCTGTTGGTTACCAACATTGATGTTGTTTATTTCTATTGGCTTTCCTCTCCTGATTTCTCCAACAAAATTCCTCACATCTATTCTAGTTCTTCTCCTATTCAAGCTGTCCCAATGTCCTGATCCATAGTTGCTATTAAAATGTGGGAATGTACTCTTACTGCTATTGCATGTCCTATTTCTGTATTTTTGACATGTTTGTTTTTGACGTCCTCCCTTGTCAAACCAATTCCTATGATGATATACTCTTTCCCATTGACTACGGTATGGTTGGGCATCATATCTACCCTGTGCCCTTCTTATCTTATGCACTTGCGGTTGTCTTCCACTACCATCGATATACTGTTTGTTTCTTCCCTCGTCGTCACTTCTCCAACTCCCGTATCGTAGCTGTCTGTGTTGATGAGACCTTCTACTACTACCCTTTCTCACGTCGATCTCTCTCCTTACTGAGTGCTGCGGCTCTAGTGGTCTGTAATTACACTCAAATTGTTTATGTCCTAGTCTATTGCAAGTATAACACACGACTGGCTTGCGGTCTACCTGTCTTACTCTATAGGACGTTTCTGTTCCTCTCCCTCGTCTTGATATTCTTCTTTGTTGACAATGTCCTATCTCCATAGGTTCTTCCTGTGTTTCTTCGCATGGAACTATTCTACCAAGTCTGAGGTCCAATCTTCTTCTGAGGTTCTCTTCAGCTGCAGCAAGTGCAATGGCTTGAGACAAGTTTTGTGGGTCCTTCCTGAGGAGATGTAACTTAATTGGTATACCATTCAAACCATCTACAAATATACCCACTAACTGTTTCTCCACCTCTTGTTGGTTTATTTGTTGCCCCAAGAAAACTTCTTCAGCTAGGTTTAAAAACCTGTCGCTGAACATTTGAATGGGTTCCTCTGCTTGTTGTTGTATGCTCCTCAGCAGCGTCCACGCGTAAGATGCACCCGTAATTTGTGCATACTTTCTTATTAGTTCTTTCCTAAAATCTTCCCATGTCTCATCTGGGACAGTGTCAAACCTGCGTCTTATAAAATCTACTACTAACCAGCACGAGGAGAGATATGCAACTTGTTTGAACTCACTTTGGTCCATATTGACCGAAGTGCAATATCTCTGTATCTCTAGCAACCACTTTCTACATAAAGTAGGATCACCTGAATATGGCGTTATGCTGTTCCGGATATTCTGGAACTTACTTTCATTTCTAATGGCAGTCATAGCCTTAGCTACCTGCTCAAGAGCAGCCACATTGGGATCCAAACCCACCGTAAGTTGTTGTTGTTGTTGCATCTTGTCTTGACCTGTAAGTGTTAGTATTAATAGAAACACCTGTAAAAACAATATTAATCTCTTGGTTGACCTGTAAGAGAATTACTAACTAATATCTGTATACAATAGTTATAATTTTTGTGAATTACAAAACAATTTTTTTTGGCAACATTGTGATTGTAATTATCAATCTAATTCTCATAATTTAACTGACTACTCTAATAATTAACTTAATTTGTCTCTAAATGTTTCTGTGTTACTTCATCTGTTTTTCTTGCTTGGGCTAACCACTTGCTCCTCCAGTATTTCAGAATTAACAACACAATTTTGGTCTTATACGGCTGAGTACTTATTATTTTTGCGCGTTGGGCCTGTTGATCATTCAGATTGTTATCTCATGCATGTGCCTGCATTCTGACGGTTGTCGGGTGATATAGTGAACTTGACCTTCGTGATGTTTTGGCTAGACTTCGTTGTTCTTGATGTCGATTCACTTGACTTCTGTATTGTCTTGATTTGTTTCTTCAGCTCGCAGGATTCTTTTGATTTGTATCTTCTTAATGAAATTGACCTTCGTGATGCTTTGGATAGACTTCGTTGTTCTTGATGTCGCTTCACTTGACTTCTGTTTTGCCTTGATTTGTTTTTTTCGCTCGCAGGATTCTTTCTTTCTGTGTTATCTCTTCTTAGTGAATTTGACCTTCTTTCTGTCTGTAGTCTTTTACATCTCTGTCTTGCATAGGGTCAGGTGCACCAAAATAATATGTGACCGTTGTAGGGCTAGATACTAAAATACTTGATGCAACCGTACCTAATATGTGATGCCCAACTGACATCTGAGGGGAAGCTGTCTTGATTTATAAAAGTTTCTTGAACTATCATAGTGTAGGGCTGGTCACGCGCACCATTTCAGTTCTGTGGCAGTGGATCGTTTTAGAAGGTTCGGACCACTGCCCTTTCAGTAGATAGTATGTTGTAAGGTAAATGTGACAAACTTCCTTCTCTCAGACTGACTAAGATATTTTCTCATACTCTCTGTTGCTTCAAACGAATTTACCTTAGTAATAACAGTGAAGATGTCAAAGGTTGAACTTTATTAACAAGGTTAGCAGTCTTTTATAACAACAGCTTCTTCAGCAACAAAAGTATTCAATATTCAAAACTGCAATTTCTTGTCTTCTTATTACTTGCTTTCTTCAGCTATCCCAATATCCTATAATTCTTCAGGTAGAAACTTCTTGTCTCTCTACTATACTGACTGTTTATTTTATTTATGTTTTTCTTTTCATATGTCTCTTGGTATATCTCACTAAGAGAAAACTGGCCTTACCGCCAGGGCTGTCACTTTGCCAAGATCTTCGTCTATTATTCTTCTCTGCTCAGACCTGGTCTGCTGAGCTACACATGTTACTGATATATAAAAGTGTTCAACGTACCTGGGTTTGTTCTCAAACGAAATACACTTTCTTTTTCTTTCACATCTATCATGTCCTCAGAATAAAATACTATCACAATAAAATACTGCCGTACACCAAATTTATGGTACATAATGTACTGAGCGTTTTCTATTTTTTTTTTTTCCTCGCTTGAGGTCGCATATTTTTTCCTCGCATGAGGTCGCATTGTCCCCGCCCCAAACCCGGCTCTGGTCAAGACCACATGTCCCAACACAAGAAGACCCAATGACAAAATGTGTCACCTAGTGATCTTCTGTGTTCTCACACAAAGGACCTAATGACACATGAATGTCACTGTACCGGTCCCTGTGTCTAGACACATGATCCTAGCCTAAGGCCGGATATTGGGCCGTGGGGTCTTCACAGCATTATTCGTGCTGAGTTCGAGCGTTTTCTATACACTCTTTTTCTCACAGCATAAATCTTGCTAATCATCTAAGACTGAGTATGTTTTCTCACACATCTATTACGCTGAGCGCGTTTCTCAAGTCTAACTTTAACACTTGGGAGAAAACCCTTTTTCTCTTCATACGCCTAGCGCGTCTCAATATCAACTGCCTAATTCCCGTTCTAACATTATTCGTTCACTCCTCTCATGTATCATTAATCACACTTTTCACGTGCGTACTTTTTCTGAGCACAACTCACTAACACAATCTTCACGTGCATAATTTTTTAATTGTGAGTACAACTCCCTAAAACCAGCAAGGGACTTAATTCTAAGTTACCTACCTTTGCTAAAATATACACAAATCCATATTCTCGTCTTTAACTCTTATCACAAAATCTAAACATGCAAATTAGTTTTATTATAATTTGTAACTCATTTAAAATGCTTAACTCTAAACAACGTCATCTTCCAAAACGTATTTCTAGATTTATCTCCCTTTGCAAAAACTACTCCACTCATTTTACACTATCAAAACCAAACCACCGTTCACACCACTGCACCAGCGCAGCTCCGCACTTTGTTTTAAATGCTGAGGTTGCCAGCCCCATGCACAATCTCATATTAGTTGCCTGGGAACAACATGCCTGAGGCAGGAGAAATCCTATCCTTTCTTGTCTCCAGAGAGACCCCGGGTAACTCCATGGACCAATACTTCATATGGCAAGTCACAAATATAAAAGGGTTATTTTTATTTATTTTCCTTTCTGGTTACCTTATCTTTCTAACAAAATCTACCTTTGCTAGCCATAGCTTGTTCATATGAAAGCTCATTCTATTGCCTACAAAATGCAGATTATAAGTAGTTATAATTTTATCTTACTTCTAGACCAGTGTTTCTTAACCAGGGGTGCATGCTCCCAACTTCTGGGGGTGTGAGACATGCCAGATATTTTAGAAAGTAATTCATCATAATCACTTATGACACACAGAACTCAAAAGTATGTCTACAAAATGAAACAGTGACAACATGAATTAAAAATCGAACCGTAGTCACATTTCGTAAATAACATTTTTCTAAACATACTTTTATCTATTTTCCTTATTTATGGTTTATTTTATGAGCTGGAAGATAATGGGGTGCCAGGCTTCTTAAGATGATGTAAAGGGGTTTGATGCTTCTTAAGATGATGTAAAGGGGTTTGATGCTTCTTAAGATGATGTAAAGGGGTTTGATGCTTCTTAAGATGATATAAAGGGGTGTATGGTTCCTTAAGATGTTATAAAGGGGTGCGAGACGTGTAAAAGGTTAGGAAGCACTGTTCTAGACCAACTCACAATTTTACCTCCCAATTGAAATTTGACGTGTGACAAACTAAAGAAACCACAAAATTATATTAAGGAAATAAAGATTTAGTGATACATGTGATACTACCATGCGAAACTCATGATGGTTGCGGATTACTGGCCAAGTCTGATAATTTGTGATGACCTGCCTTGAACATACAATGTGGAGATGTAAGATTTTCCTTGTCAGTTGGCCAGACACCTGCCTATTTCATTATATAAAAATATCGAGTCATTAGAACACACAACACCATATGTCATTATAACACACAACACCATGTGTCATTAGAACACACAACACCATTTGTCATTAGAACACACAACACCATGTGTCATTAAAACACACAACACCATGTGTCATTAGAACACACAACACCATGTGTCATTATAGCACACAACACCATGTGTCATTATAACACACAACACCATGTGTCATTATAACACACTACACCATGTGTCGTTATCAAACACAACACCCTGTGTCATTGTTGTTGTTGTTGTTGTTATTGATCCAGCGGCACTTGGGTTCTCGCCCTTCGGCCCAATGCCATGTAGTGATATCTGCATGTTTTCACAAGTTGTTTTGTTTCTCCGTACAAGGTGTTCCACTTATCTGGCCTGGCAGGAAGAAGCATTTTTCTAACATTATCGAGTGCTGGGCACTCAAAGAGGTGGTGGTCAACAGTTTCATGGGGGTAGTTACATAGCTGGCACCCTGGAGGGTGTTGTGGTTGGATTCTGTTCAAGTGGCTGTTGAGTGGTATATGTTGTGTTTTGAGTCGAAAAATGGTGCTTTGGTCCCTCCTTGTGAGATGGTTGATGTTGTCGTTAGGATCAGGGCCAGCCATATGTCTGTAAACTTCTCTTCCAGTGTTTCCCATGGCCCATCTGTTCAGCCAAGTTTCTTTGTTTGTTGTTCGTATGAGTGTTTTGGCTGTTTGGAGAGTTGTTGCTGTGAGTGGTTGTTCTTGTTTTTTTCCTTTCTTTGCTAATCTGTCTGCTCTGTCATTACCTGGTGTATTTGAGTGGCCAGGGATCCACTGCATAACTATTCTGACGCCATAGGAAGTGATAAGCTGATCAGCATCCAGGATTAGTTTGGCTAATTTAGTTTTACAATGTTCACTGCCTTCCAGAGCTTGTAATGCAGACAATGAGTCAGTAAAAATGACAATGTTTTGAGCCTTTGAGGGGAAGGCATCAAATACAGTCTTCAGATGGATACAGCTGTTTCCAGTGCAATGGTTTCAGCTTCATAGTTGGAGCAAAACTCCCCGCATGCATCAAACAGCTCGTCGGAGGATCCGTCTGGATAACATATGTAAACTCCATAACCTGCTTTGATGGTGGCTGTCATGAAATATTCTAATCCACATATATAAATTATTAGGTAAATATGAAGCCTAACAAATAAAATTAATAAAGAGAAGAGCAATGGTAAAATGACAGTGCTGTCACAAGGAATGTACTCGAAATCCCCCTTGTTTTCTGCTTCGTCTGCAAATTGTAACGCTTTCACGTTGATATAAAAGCTTACTGTATTATTACCCGCTTTCTTCAATGAAACGTGTGCTGTATTTCTTGGAAAAACATTGAGACGTACTGCGTAATGACCTAAATTTTAAATTCCATTCATGTCTTTTTCTACATTACGTTACCAAAACGAACGAACAGATGGACAAAAGGATAGCGAGAAGGGAGAGGCAGAAAGCCGAACACTAAACACGCTTCGCGCGATACGCAAATGCTGCCATCACGCGTGTAAGTCTACATGCACTAATTTTTTTTCAGACGGACAGTGATAAAATACACTACCCTTTCCCAGAGTTAGGTTTATAAATCATAAAAAACTCTTATTAGAAAAGATAACATTGGATGGGTTTACGGTTGAAAACATAACAGTACCCAGACAGCACATCTTCGGAACAGGAGGTAGAAGAAATTGCATATTTTGAACGCAGCCACGTAGCTCCTTTAAATTTGTATTTTTGGGTTCCTTAGGGCTTGCTGACAAATAATATGTAAAACGTTACGCAAATAGTCCAGGAATTAATAAATTATACCCAAAATAAAATATTGGGGGTGCCTGACAGCATAAAATCATTTCTGCTCATAAGATTTTTTTTTAACGTGTTTGAAAAAACCTTACGTTACATAAATAGCCTAACATGTAAACTCCCAATTGATTGGAGCGCAACAAATGAAAGCCTAACCACGATTGGTCGGGCTATAAATACTATCTTGGTTGTTAGGGGAGACGGGAAAAGATAACATTTTTTCAAACACTTGTCGAAACGTGGCTCATTGGCCAGTCTCGCTGATATACACACTTGGGAGCGTTAGTTCGAAACCACTTGTTTAAAATAGCTTGATAAAGCATCAGTGCGTTGAAGCCAGCATATATTTTGCTCAATAAAAGCCTGGAAGATAAGCAGATGGAAATTTGTGCCAGTTTGTGCCAGAATTCATTGCTAATCAACGTATCTGTGTTATTCGTATGAATTGTGGGACAGTAGTCTTGATGGTAGTGAGCAGCACCTAGTCAGAGATTTGCTGAATCCAGAGTCGGACAGCATACTCCTTGGTCTTTTAGCTATCAGTGAGGTGTCTCCAGAGCCCAGAGGAGAATTCGAGCAGAGGAGTCCTCTCCTGCCGCCATCACTCAAGATAAGCAGAGTTGGCCAGCTGAGCTCAACATTATGTCCCCTCATCTTGAAATAACTTTATAAAATTAACATTAAGAGGGGAATTTACTTGTCTTAAAATCAGGAACTGTGTACATCTCCAATACTAGTCCCTAAAGACAAACTATTGAAGTCATGATGACAAATACCAACAGAGCTTGAACAAAACAAAACCAGTATTACCTCATTTTACTACTACACAACTGACACACATAGAACATTTGTAATAATATATGTCACTACAATATTCATATTAAATACATTCTGTACATAACTTGTAATTTAAATTGATTGTGATTCCTGGTTCCCTTGTAGTTGAATCAGGACACATATTCATTCATGCCAGTAATGAATACATATTGTTATTTGAAACGTTACTAGTGACTTCTTTAAGATATTCTCATAGAGTGTTATATGTATGTGAGTGTCACAGTGTTGTTAAGAGTAGTGGATTAAATTAAATTGTTTATCTGTCTGTTGTTGTGACTTACACTTCACTATACACATACCCTAGACACATAACGTAGCATCACACTATTCCAGAATAATTCTGACTGAGATATATAGATATGTGGTAGCAAGTAAGGTTATATATATAATATACTACTCTTATTAGATATATGTATACCTTCACAGCTGATCTCAGTCAGTACACTAAGTCCCTTATAAATATTTATAACATCCCACTTCACCACATATATTGGGGTCTCGCTCTTGGGATTTTGAATCTTTAACTATTAAAAATATTGGGGGTAATTCACTTCAGGGAATATAAGAATTAAAAGGTATCCTTGGGTGGAATTAAATAAGGTTGAGCTCACGGTGCCTGTGTTGTCCATTAGAGATTGAATTGTTGGTTAGACATTGTATAAATTTACATAATAGACAATGGCGGACCTGGCCAAATTTCGATCTGCTGCGGTTCAGACTGCAAAAGAGTTAGGATTAGATGGGCAAGTTATGGTTGCCTATGTCACGACGGAATGTGACAAATTTATTGAACGCGAAGAAAGAAGATTAGAAAAAGAAGCCGAAAGAAGGTTAGAGGCTGAAAGGGAAATTAAGAAGTTACAGTTTGAAGCTGAGGCTGAGACTAAGAGGTTGCAAGCTGAGGCTGAGACTAAGAGGTTGCAGATTGAGGCTGACAAAGAGGCTAAGAAATTGGAAGCAGAAGAGAAGAAATTAGCTGCAGAAAGGGAAGCCGAGGAAAGAAGACAGGCTGCAGAAAGGGAAGAGAGGAAATTAGCTGCAGAAAGGGAAGCAGAAGATAAAAGATTACAAAGGGAACATGAGTTACGACTAAGGGAGTTTGAGTTTCAAGGCCATGCTCCTGAAAATGGTGCCAGCCCCTTTGCCTCTGATGCTACGGTTACTCAGGGAGCCTCAATCTCAGCTATGAACTTTCATTTAGATCATTTTGTTGAGAAAGACGATGATATTGAGAGCTATATAAATAGGTATGAACTATTAGCTACCACGTATGGGTTAGAGAGAGAAAGGTGGAGCTTAAAGTTATCTCAGGGACTTCGTGGGGCAGCTTATGAAGTTTTTGCAAAAATGAGCAGAGGTGATCAGGAAAATTATGACATGCTAAAGCAGGCTCTTTTGTTAAGGTATGAAAAGAATGCAGAGTTTTACAGGAAAAAATTTAGGAATGCTAAACTACTGTCAGGTGAAACCTATCACCAGTTCTCTGCACGCATAGAGACATACTTGGAGAAATGGACTTCCTGGGGAAAACCCAAGATCTTAAGGAAATGGTCCTTATAGAGCAACTAAGAGAGTCCATGGCTCCAGACCTGAGAAAGTTTCTCATGGAACAAGGTGCAGAGAGGCTGGGTGAGTTGCTAAATGTTGCTGAAAGGTATCAAGCAGCTCAAGCAGAGGTAACAGGTAATAAAAAGAAACAGGTGGATAACTTTAGGGCACCACAGAACTTTAATAAATTTGATCCTAAGGATCAAAATAAAGGTAAGCACCAATTTGATAGGCCACGGTATGACAATAAAAATAAATTCCCACAATTCGATGAAAGGAAATATGATGAAAGAAAATCTTTCAACCAAGGAAAAAGGTGGTGTAAAAATTGTAAGATGAACAATCATGACACTGACCATTGTAGAAGGAAACCTCCTCATTTTGCTGCTATGACATCGGGGAAAAAGGAAAAGAAGGGCAAACCTGAAGAATTACAGGAACCATACCACCCCCCAGTGTGTGAAGATGTCATTTGTAATGGTGTCACTATAAGATGTTTATATGATACCGGTTTAGATTACGATTCCGTTGTGAGTTCTCACCTGGTGCAGGCCGATCAATACACCACAGAAACAGTGGAGAT
This sequence comes from Oreohelix idahoensis, assembly GCA_024509875.1. NCBI lineage: Eukaryota > Metazoa > Mollusca > Gastropoda > Stylommatophora > Oreohelicidae > Oreohelix > Oreohelix idahoensis. The sequence goes on from JAMPIV010016675.1 coordinate 192,215, forward strand.
TCAAACTGCAACCAAGGATGTAGCTACCATGACACTTCCCGTCGCCCGAATAAAAGTGAAAACGCGATATGTGGAAGGAATCATAAAAGCAGCAGTGATAAATGAGCCAATCTACCCTCTAATATTGGGGTGTAGATATGTCTTCTTGGGGAATCCCAAGAGACCTGTGATATTGGCAACAGTGCAGACCAGATCACAGTCAAAGAAGGAGGAGGATAATCCAATAAATACTCACCCAGATGAGATGAGGAAGGCACAGGCTGAGGACAAAACACTCAAGCCATGTTTCAAGAAGTTGCCCAAATCTCATACACCTCCAGGCAAGGGAGAGTTTTATATGAAGAACAAATTGATATATAGGAAGGCTGGATCTGAATCCAATGGTCACGGACAGCTGGTCCTTCCCACTTCATATAGGACTAAAGTGTTGGAACTAGGGCATGCGATTCCCTTCAGTGGTCATATGGGAATCAGCGCAACAGGACAGCGAATAGCTTGTCACTATTTCTGGCCAGGAATAACTGAAGATATCAAACGATATGTAAAATCCTGTCCAGAGTGCCAACGAGTAGCACCTAAACATTGGACTGCACCAGCAACTCTGGGGGAAATGCCCATAGTGGGAACACCCTTTGAGAGAGTTGCCGTGGATCTTGTGGGACCTCTCACCCGAACCAAGAGAAGGAACAGCTACATTCTGACTCTGGTGGACACTTGTTCTATGTGGGGAGAGGCAGTAGCCCTGTCATCGATTGATTCAAAACATGTGGCAGAGGCATTGCTCACAATTTTCACAAGGTTAGGCTTTCCCAATCAAATCTTGACTGATAATGGCTCTCAGTTCAAGGGGAAACTAACTGAAGAAGTTTTCAGGATCTTCCAGGCCAAACACTTCCATTGTAGTGTGTATCATCCCCAAGGGAACGGCCAAGTGGAAAGATTTAACGGCACATTGATGTCGATCCTGAGAAAGTTGGCACACGAAAAACCAGATACATGGGACCAGTACCTGCACGCCGCCCTCTTTGCTTATCGGGAGGTACCCCATAGTTCAACCGGTATGGCCCCGGCAACATTATTGTTTGGAAGGCCAATAAAAGGTCCACTTGAAGCTTTGTTAAGAACGTGGACTGATGAAAAGGCAGAGGAAAACATTACATCTTCATACCAATATGTGAATGAGCTGACCACTCGGTTGAAAACTGGCTGGAAACTTGCCAATGAAAATTTGAAACAAGCCAGGAAGAAACATGCTGCCTATTATAACAGGAAGGCGAAAGACAGAAATTTGGCTGTGGGAGAGAAAGTACTGCTTCTTTTGCCCGGGAGTCAGAATAAGTTACAAATTGGATGGCAGGGTCCATATACAGTTCTAGAGAAGGTGTCTAGAACAAATTATAAGATAGATAAGAAGGGGAAAGAAAAAATCTATCATGTGAATCTCCTGAAGAAATATTTGGAAAGAGAACACCAGGAAGAGACACACTTGTTGACCTTGTCCATCGCCATGGAGATGAAAAAGGAACCACTTTCATCATTTGAATATCCATTACACCCCTGTGAGACAGCAGCACAGGTGAAAATCAGTACACATTTAACGAAAACTCAGAAAGAGAGAGTGCAACAGGTTCTAAATAATCATGCAGAGGTGTTAACAGACCGACCAGGGCATACAAACCTATTGGAATATGATATGAAACTCATAGACTCCACACCTGTCTGTATGAAACCATATTCGATTCCGTTTGCTAAGGAGAAAGCTTTGAAGGAAGAGATAGACTATCTGTTGAAGGAAGGAATTATTTCGCACAGTGAGTCTTCGTATAGTTCCGGTGTTGTACTTTTAAGGAAGCCCTCTGGAGAACATAGACTCTGTATAGATTACAGGAGACTGAATGCTATTACAGAAGGACAGGTGGATCCATTGCCGGATACAAATCAGCTGTTTGCCAGACTAAATAAAGCTAAATATTTCTCAAAAGTGGATCTGAGTAAAGGATACTATCAGATTCCAGTAAAGCCTGAGGTTAGACCATACCTAGCTTTTAGTACCTCAGAAGGACACTATGAGTTTAATAGATTGCCATTTGGATTGAAGAATGCGCCTAGTGTCTTCTCTAGAATGATGAGAAAATTATTGGATCCTCTGAATAATCCCTGTATAACAAATTTTATGGATGATATCCTTATAGCAACAGAAACATTTGAGGAACACATTGACTCTCTGAACATGCTGTTTGATCGACTTAGGGAGGCAAATTTAACAGCCCGACCAACCAAATGTTGCGTTGGATGTAAAGAATTGGAATTTTTGGGACACACAGTGTATCAGGGAAATATGACCCCTGACCCAAAGAATTTAGAAAAACTACAGAAAGCCCCGAGACCACAAACCAAGAAGGACGTGAGATCCTTTGTCTCATTATGTGGTTTCTACCAGAAGTATATCAAAAACTTTAATTCCATATGTGCACCGTTAACTGAATTGACACGTAAAGGACTTCCAGATCGCATTATTTGGACACCACAATGTGAAATGACTTACCAAGAATTGAAGGAAAAGCTCACAAGTAAACCCATTTTGAAATTACCTGACTTAAGTCAAGAATTCATAGTAAGGACGGATGCAAGTAATATTGGGTTAGGTGCAACTTTACTACAGAAATCAGATGCATTGGATGGGGAATTAAGCCCAGTGGCATATGCTAGCAGAAAGTTGAATAAAGCTGAAATCAACTACTCAACTAGCGAAAAAGAATGTCTTGCAGTAATATGGGCAATAAAGAAATTCAATATTTATCTATATGGGAAGGCATTTAAGTTGCAAACTGACCACAAACCTTTATCGTTTTTAGCACAGGCTAAGCATGAGAACTCTAGGTTACTCCGATGGTCTTTGCTTCTGGCTCCATATAATTTTAGCATTGAATATATATCTGGAAAAACCAATCTGGGAGCGGATTTTTTAAGCCGCCATCCGTGTGATGAGAATCACCGTAAACCCCAGAAATAATAATAAATTTCTATATGTGTATATAGAATAAAGGACTGACATATAATGTCTGTTTTAAGAGGGGAGGTGTCATGAAATATTCTAATCCACATATATAAATTATTAGGTAAATATGAAGCCTAACAAATAAAATTAATAAAGAGAAGAGCAATGGTAAAATGACAGTGCTGTCACAAGGAATGTACTCGAAATCCCCCTTGTTTTCTGCTTCGTCTGCAAATTGTAACGCTTTCACGTTGATATAAAAGCTTACTGTATTATTACCCGCTTTCTTCAATGAAACGTGTGCTGTATTTCTTGGAAAAACATTGAGACGTACTGCGTAATGACCTAAATTTTAAATTCCATTCATGTCTTTTCTACATTACGTTACCAAAACGAACGAACAGATGGACAAAAGGATAGCGAGAAGGGAGAGGCAGAAAGCCGAACACTAAACACGCTTCGCGCGATACGCAAATGCTGCCATCACGCGTGTAAGTCTACATGCACTAATTTTTTTTTCAGACGGACAGTGATAAAATACACTACCCTTTCCCAGAGTTAGGTTTATAAATCATAAAAAACTCTTATTAGAAAAGATAACATTGGATGGGTTTACGGTTGAAAACATAACAGTACCCAGACAGCACATCTTCGGAACAGGAGGTAGAAGAAATTGCATATTTTGAACGCAGCCACGTAGCTCCTTTAAATTTGTATTTTTGGGTTCCTTAGGGCTTGCTGACAAATAATATGTAAAACGTTACGCAAATAGTCCAGGAATTAATAAATTATACCCAAAATAAAATATTGGGGGTGCCTGACAGCATAAAATCATTTCTGCTCATAAGATTTTTTTTTAACGTGTTTGAAAAAAACCTTACGTTACATAAATAGCCTAACATGTAAACTCCCAATTGATTGGAGCGCAACAAATGAAAGCCTAACCACGATTGGTCGGGCTATAAATACTATCTTGGTTGTTAGGGGAGACGGGAAAAGATAACATTTTTTTCAAACACTTGTCGAAACGTGGCTCATTGGCCAGTCTCGCTGATATACACACTTGGGAGCGTTAGTTCGAAACCACTTGTTTAAAATAGCTTGATAAAGCATCAGTGCGTTGAAGCCAGCATATATTTTGCTCAATAAAAGCCTGGAAGATAAGCAGATGGAAATTTGTGCCAGTTTGTGCCAGAATTCATTGCTAATCAACGTATCTGTGTTATTCGTATGAATTGTGGGACAGTGGTCTTGATGGTAGTGAGCAGCACCTAGTCAGAGATTTGCTGAATCCAGAGTCGGACAGCATACTCCTTGGTCTTTTAGCTATCAGTGAGGTGTCTCCAGAGCCCAGAGGAGAATTCGAGCAGAGGAGTCCTCTCCTGCCGCCATCACTCAAGATAAGCAGAGTTGGCCAGCTGAGCTCAACATTATGTCCCCTCATCTTGAAATAACTTTATAAAATTAACATTAAGAGGGGAATTTACTTGTCTTAAAATCAGGAACTGTGTACATCTCCAATACTAGTCCCTAAAGACAAACTATTGAAGTCATGATGACAAATACCAACAGAGCTTGAACAAAACAAAACCAGTATTACCTCATTTTACTACTACACAACTGACACACATAGAACATTTGTAATAATATATGTCACTACAATATTCATATTAAATACATTCTGTACATAACTTGTAATTTAAATTGATTGTGATTCCTGGTTCCCTTGTAGTTGAATCAGGACACATATTCATTCATGCCAGTAATGAATACATATTGTTATTTGAAACGTTACTAGTGACTTCTTTAAGATATTCTCATAGAGTGTTATATGTATGTGAGTGTCACAGTGTTGTTAAGAGTAGTGGATTAAATTAAATTGTTTATCTGTCTGTTGTTGTGACTTACACTTCACTATACACATACCCTAGACACATAACGTAGCATCACACTATTCCAGAATAATTCTGACTGAGATATATAGATATGTGGTAGCAAGTAAGGTTATATATATAATATACTACTCTTATTAGATATATATATACCTTCACAGCTGATCTCAGTCAGTACACTAAGTCCCTTATAAATATTTATAACATCCCACTTCACCACAGTGGCCTTAAATGCAGATCCGTCAGTATAGACATGTAGCCATTCTTCAGGGTAGGCATCAATGGTTCTTTGTGATGCACTCATAAGACTGACTGGGTCGGCCTGTTTGGTTGTTCCATCTACTAATTTCATCTGTACTTCTGGTGTCATTATAACACACAACACCATGTGTCATTAGAACACACAACACCATGTGTCATTAGAACACACAACACCATGTGTCATTAGAACACACAACACCATTGTGTCATTATAACACACAACACCATTGTGTCATTAGAACACACAACACCATGTGTCATTAGAACACACAACATCATGTGTCATTAGAACACACAACACCATGTGTCATTAGAACACACAACACCATGTGTCATTAGAACATACAACACCATGTGTCATTAGAACACACAACACCATGTGTCATTATAACACACAACATCATGTGTCATTATAACACACAACACCATGTGTCATTATAACACACAACACCATGTGTCATTATAACACACAACACCATGTGTCCTTAGAACACACAACATCATGTGTCATTAGAACACACAACACCATATGGTTAATTTCAGTACAGTAGACCAATTAAGGTATAGGTGGCAGGTACTGCCATAGGGGAGTAAAGTGATAAAGACTTCACTATAGTTTATGTCGTTTTTTTTTTTATTTGCCATGGGATGATCAGCTCCCTTCCTCGCTGCCTTTTGCCTTCCCTAACTCAAGAGTCAGATACCCATTTACTGCTGGGTAGACTGAAGTGTGATACTACCAAGTTTTGATCTCGCAACCCAATAACTGTGTCATGAGAGGAAAGTGCTCTAACTGTTTACCCAAATCTATCATATTATCTAGTCCAATAAGCAACTTAACAATTGTTGCTATCTTATTCCAGTATCTTCCTATGTTTATTTCACCACCCATACCACCACCACCACCACCACCATGTCCTGTGCCATACATTCAAGACCTCTCCATATCTTTTTCATCAGTTTTTTAGCACTATAAATACTTCATATGTGCATTTTCTATTTTTTTGGTGAGAGCTCTTCAGTGTGGCTAATTTCATATATTTGTCATAATTTCATTATCCTTTTTGCTTTTTATAGAGCATGGAGCCACCATTGCAGCCGGCCCTCTAGCAGAAGGCCTGCAGCAAGTATTCATATGCTGTTGCAATGGTGGTTTCTGCAACAATTTGATTAATATGATGATGTTGCCAGCCTCATGTACAACCATAAATTAGTTGCCTTGTATATCATGAAGCTTATATATTTTTACCACAGGTACAGAATTTATGCAACATATCTCTGCTCCTGTAGCCCCAGCCCTATGACAGCAGAACATCTGCTGCAGTCCTGTCCAACATACAGCAATGAACGGAGTAGTATATGGCAACAATCTAATTCACTATACAAATAACTGTTTGAAGGTGTCAGGGACCTTGAGCTGACTACTGCCTTTATTAGAGTCATTGATGTAGAAGTCTGAGGGCGGAACAAGGAAGATGAATCTGCTTTTGCATGTAACAAAATAATAAGATAGTCCCATAGCAGATACTACTGTAGGGGAATGAAATGTTAGAGACTTCGCTATACTAGGTCCAGCTTTATAAGATTGGGTGATCAGTTCCCTTCCTCACTGCCGTTGCTTTCTCTAACTAAAGAAGCAGAGTCAGATACCCATTTATAACCAGATAGACTGGAGCATGACAATACGAAAGTTCAAACCTAGAACTGGGTAATTTTACCGGTAGAGGCAAGCACCCTAATCACTTTAGCAATCAGAAGTGCTTTAACCAAATATTCAATGATAATTCATGCTGAAAACTAATAAAGTTATTTCATGACTCCTGCCTGTTATCAGTGGCGTATCCTGGTAATGCGAGCTAGGCGTGCTGCTACTTAAAATGAATATGTATTCCTACTATTTAACCCCTTCCCCTCTTAATTTAAAAACCAACTAGATTCAATTACGCAACGATAGTTATTCGGCTGGAAGAAAAACATTAAATAAATAAGACATATTTTCACTTACAGGTTTCACTTGAAGATCAGATCTATTCTTCTTTCCTTTTGCAGAAATTTCTCTGTTACAGCATCGTAAAATGTATTCTTCATTCTAACCTTGCTCAAAAGTTCCTTTTCAATGGACAATAGGCTGAGACTGGAGAGTCGATCTTGACCTTGTGTAGATCTGTGGTAACTGTGGATTCGCTTTAAAGCTGAATACGATCTTTCTACAGAAGCAGTAGTTGCTGGAATTGTCATTATCAATTCTGCCAGTTTGAACACTTCTTTAAAGCCTGAACTGAGATCTTTTCAACTAAGAACAGCAGTAACTCATGAACTGACTTGTTGCAGAACTCATCCGAACAATAAAGTACAACAAGTTCATTCTTCAATCTTACATAGTCGAACATTTCTCCATAAACGTCTTTTAATTTTTGGATGAGGTCCTCTGGACAATTTTTCTTGAAACTGGTATACTTTTGCTCATAAAGAAGGTGGAAATACTCAAGTTTCTTTAAAGCTGCAAACCGTGTTTCTGTGTGAACACTAATGTTATCAATGATTTCAAAATACAGTTGGCAACATGCATCTTTTCCTATACAACCACGGCGTCGTTTATTTGTAGGTGATTCAAATTCTGCTCCCCTCCTTCCCAATGCAGCATACCAAATCTCATTAAAGGCAGTATCTCTTGCTCGTTGAAGTTCATTTTTGATCTCTTCTATTTTCTTGCAGCAGTACAAAATATCGAAATTTCTCGTTTGAAGTAAATTGTATAAAACATCTGTATATGCAAATAATCTTGAAAATACTTGAAGTAGGAAAATTGTATTTAGGCTCCTCAAGAAAGACAAAAAGCCTTGCGATTTAACCACTGTGTCAGCATCCCATTCTAAAGAACAATCAATGACCCTTTCAAAAAGGTCAATAAGCTCTAACCAATGATCGTTCACTGTATGTACTAATCTGGAAGTGAAGTTCCACCTGGTAGGTGCTACAGTTGGCAACTTCTTAGAAAGAAATTCTTGAAGAGCTATTGTTCTCTTAGACGATTTTGAGAAAAATGCAGAAAGACCATTGAGAGTTATAAAAAAAATATTGCAGTCTTTGATATTCATCAAACTTTGTTGCAAGACGAGGTTCAATGCATGGGCACAGCAATGAGTAAAGAGTGCTTTTGGGTAAACATCAATAACCTTTTTTTGTAAGCCATCCAAATGACCTGCCATCACAGACGCTCCATCATAAGTTTGCTCAACTAACTTATCTTTAAGTTTGTATTCTTTTACCGTGCTAACTACAAGGGATTGACATAAGTCTTGGGCCTGACCATGAAGGACATGTCACAGAGAGCTGAAATTTTGTATACTGTTTATTCCTTTTCAATATAGCCACCGTCTGAATTGACACACTTCTGCCATCTCTGCTTGACCTTGAAAAGACCTTGGGAGTAGGACACCCAATTTTTCAAACTAAACCAGTCATCACATGCCAGTATAACCTCTTCATCGCTGTCAAAATGATTTCATTTTAGCTGTTTTTTAAGATTTGGGAATGGAAAAAAGTCTGATGGAGCTAAATCTGGAGAAAATGGTGGGTGTGGAAGAATTTCAATATTCAAATCATTGGCTGCTAGCTGCACAAGCCGTGCTTTGTGAGAGGGCGCGTTGTCTTGAAGCAAAGGAAGATTTTGAGTGCGCATTATCCCTCGTTTCCTGGTCACAACCTTTCTTAGTTTGGTGAGAAGATCTGCATAGTACTGTCCATTAACTGTGTTGCCACGAGGTAGATAATCTTTCAAAAGGACACCTTTGCCGTCCCAAAAAACAGTCAGCATCACTTTTCCTGCAGATTTCTGCGCCCTCGGCTTGACAGGTGTTGGGGAGCCCGGTGTTTTCCACTGCATATTGGCAATTTTGGATTCGGGGTCATAATGGTGTACCCAAGTCTCATCTACTGTCACTATGGTCTCCAAAAAATTTTTTGACTGACACTTTTTGAGCAACCGTTGACAGCAATTTCACCTCGTTTGCTTCTGTTCACGTGTCAACAGTCGCGGAACCCAGTGTGCACACACTTTTCTCATGTTCAGTCTGTTGTGTAAAATTCTATAAACTGTTCTTTAATTTAGTTTTACTCTACTAGCTATCTCCACAATTGTCATTTTTCGATTCTGGTCAATGATTTTCTTCACTCTTGTTGCATTTTCATCGTTGCATTCTGAGGCTGGTCTACCAGATCTTGGCAGATCAGCAACATTTGAGCAGCCGCACTTAAACTGTTGACACTAGTTTTTTACCGAAGTATATGAAGGACAAGAATCATGAAACACTGGTTCCATCTCCCTGTGTATTTCTGTAGGTGTTTTTCCCTGAAACATCAGAAATTTTATCACAGCTCTGGCCTCCTTCTTTTCCATTGTTTTGTCAAATCTTTGGAGCAGCAGATCCGGTCAATAGGGTACATTGCGCCGTGCACCGTAGCGGGAAAACCCATTGAAGAAACAAAAGCGTACTTCACACATTCAGTGCAAATATGATGAACTATAAATGTGCCAAGTTTCATCTTCCTCCTGTGACTCCTTCATGGTCAGGCCCAAGACTTATGTCAATCCCCTTGTACATGTTTAAACAAACCTTCTGAGGTTCTATCCTGACTAACGTCGGTGAGCGCAACAAACCTTTCATAAACAACACCATCTAATACATATCTTAAAACGGCTGACAGCTGTGATGTGTACGTGATATCACAACTCTCATCCAGAAGTATAGCAGCAAAGTTTGAAACGTGGACTTCCTTCTTTATTTCATCAATGAGGACTTCAGAGATAGCCTGAATGAGATCATGTTGCACAGCAAGAGAGGTTCCGCGGAAAACTGTAGAGCTCTGTAGGTGATGTTCCAAAAGAGGGTCATATTGCTGAAGTGCATCCAGAAACTCTAAATAGTTGCCTCTGTTGAAAGAGTCATTACATTCGTCATGTCCTCGGAAAGGAAGCTCCTGTTTACCAAGGAAGCATACCACATCAATCAGACGTTTCAAGATATCTCGATTCTTTTTTACAAGTTCATTATGTTGGCTGATACTTTTATCGAGCTGATCATTAAGCAAGACGTCCACTCTTTGTCGGCCAAACATTTTCAGCTGAAAAAAACATTGGACATGGCTTTTAGTCTTTTCGTGTCTCTGTGCAGCTGTACTTAAGTGGTTAAGATCATCAAAACCATTTCTACTCCATACGTTGCCTTCTGGAGAAAATAAAAAAACAAGGCCAACAGAACAATTTATTCCTCTTTTCACAACCAGTTAACCAATCCACCGACTTGTAATGAGCTGTTGAAAAATGGCGTGTGTATACTTCTGTTGTAGTTTTATGTACTGTTTTTAAGAGTGGTAACTCAGGACATAGTTTACCGTTACTCACAATTGATAGTTTTTCACTAAAACTTAGTGAACAAAACTTCTTTTTAGCGATGTCGTCCAACACTTGCATTTTGGGTATATGTCAATTATCTCCGAAATACTAATTAACTTACAACTTGAAACTCACTGTCACTGTAATAATCTGCACTCCCGGCAACTAACAAAAATTAATCACAAAAAACACTGGACTTGGACACAGCCGATTTTTACAACTCAAGAGCTGCAAGACGACCGCACGCATGTTCTTATTGTATTGACGTATCTGGCCATGACTCCGATCTACACAAACCAGTCTTTAAACGTGAAACCGAAAGGTACAGCACGCATTGTGACGGGATTACCCGAGAAACTTCGGGCGATTGCTACCAACCAATAAAAACTGCACTATAAAACGCGTCTGGGAAACTGAAACTAGATATACTCGTAGATTCTATGCGGGAAAATCCGTTATCCTGATGCGTGCGGTCCGAAAGCAGAACATTAGAAGAGAAATATTTTATAGAATAATAAATTAAATTTTTATTTTCCTTCGGGCATAGGTGTGCGCAGCACGCACAGCACACATAGAGAATACGCTACTGCCTGTTATGGTACTGTAAAACAACTATGAACATGATTAACAAATTAATGAAGTAATTAGGCTACCCTTCTGCTTGATCCTCCATTGACAGATTTTATGCTGGAGATGTGACCTTGTAAGGAATGACCTTGGTTCAACAAGTCGACACTATCTTTGATTTTATATGATGTCATCCATCTGCAGAAAGATTGTTCAGTAAAGTTACCAACTGTTCTTCATGTCTGAGTAACAAAGGGAATAAACAGGGACAAACAAAAGTGAATAAAGACAGAAGCTGTCAGGGTTATTACAGATATAGATTCAGTCTCTTATGTATATAAAAGAAGAGAAAAGGTGCAGATGCCAAACAATTACCTGAGGAGTACCATATTTACCTTTGGATCTTGAAAGTCTGATGTCGGTTAATGATGAATCCCCTGGAACTAGCATGTATATTTTTGCTGACAAAGACGAACACCAATTTTCATTTCTCTTATTGTCTTTAAGCTGAAAGTGGAGATTTTCTCCATTTTACTTAGAAATATAACTGAACACTACATCACTTACAAGTTCTGCCGCAGCCAGGTCATCAATAGGGAAAGAAACCTAGTTTAATACATGATGAATAGAGCTGCTCACAGCTATACTACCAAAGATCTCATACATACCGTACATACTGTCACGAAGTGGATTTAAGTTTATAGAGTTTGCCTGAATGAAAGCAAGACCCTAGTATGAGAAAGTCTGAGAAGATAGAATTTAGATGAAAAAGGACATGCCTGTGGACAGATGAGACTATTGGCTCAAGGGCTAGAACCAGGATTTGACTCTCCCCTTGCCACTTCGTGACTTTAGAAAAAGCTATAGAGTCACCCCCCTCTAACTACCTTTAAACACAAGGAGATAAGGTGTAAAACGACCACAGACACCACTATACAGACCACATATAGGTATAGTATAGAGTAGAAGCTGATCCAGTATATAGTATAGATATTTTTATTTACATACAGAAATCATTAAATGTCATCATACATCAATCAATTAAATAGCGTGCACTGTTGCACGGCCTGAAAAACAAAGTAACAATTACATTGATAGACACTTTAAAAAAACCCAGTCACATTCACTCTTCCTGTCACACTGCTGAGGAACAATAAAATTGGTTAGTGATTTAAACAACTCTAATCTTGTGGGAATGTCAACTTTAGCCCCCACTCTCTAATACAAATAAGATTTCTACTGTTGCCGTCCTGTTGCCTCCTCCTCAAAGAACGTCTACACAGCTTCCAACTTGGTAGGCGATATGCGCCGCTAACTAACACCACTGGGAATCCTAAAATAATAGACTTGGCTTACAACGATGGCTCAGTGTCTATCCTTCAAATGGATAATGAACAGACCCTACTGGTCCTGTCTATTTCCTCCCTCATTCTCTCTCTCTCTCTCTCTCTCTCTTGGTTTCATGGTCTCTCTAACACTCGACGACTGATGATGCGGCGTCTCCGTTACGCTCTTCTCTCGTTACTTTCAGGACCCAGGTATTGTAACCCTATCACCTGCTCCTGAATTTTGGTGATGATGATGATGGTCGGGGATCAAGCATGAAGAACTTGATTAACTGTAGAAACTTCTCTGCTGCTGAATAGCTTCTATAACTTTCCACTTTTAACCCGCTCCGGATTTAGAGGAAAACACAGCCTTGATTTCTGGCTGTATGCAATTACACCAGTCTCCAGGCCACGTGCCGTTGTCGGAGACTATAATAGCGAAGAGCTCTGGGTTTTTATGATAAATAAACCCCGTTCCCACTAAAGCATGGGCCCTTCACTGCAAGAGACCGTAGGTTATTTTTCTTTTGCTTCTGACGATAACTCGAGTCCTCTGACCCCTGAGATATGTCCTTTTGCCGTGGATATTTTGTATTGACAAATTATGCTCCCCCACTGTTTTGCCGTGACTCGCTGAAATTAAAAGGAAATGCGTCTAATGTACACCAACTCTAACATCACGTATCTCTAACATATTCTCCCATAATCTTTACAATTCAATACTTCACCCGCTAAGCACCACAAATCCATAAATAATTTCTATCCACGTGTCACTTCAATCTCACTCCTTCTACTCCCCTTCTCTCGTTCTGCACAACGATACATAACTAATACTACCCACGTGTCTTAAATCTCACTCCTCCTCCCCTCTCTTCGATAAGTCAGCCAGGTAGGTAAACAAAACCTCCCGACCTGTCTGACGGTTACGTGGCTGTTACGCATGCCTAACCACGTGTCCCAACATTTCAACTAGGGAACTCCTTTGTCCGAAATTCCGTGGTCTCCCTTTTAACATTACCCATGAGGTTTCCTACTTAAGCCCCAATTTAAATTAAACCTCGTGCTATAGGACCACTTTAAATATCTCGGAGCTATTATAGACCGAAAGGGAGGCATCAAAGAAGAGTTGGCCACTCAAAAAGCAGCGGCTGGGAGACTTTTTCAGGCCATAAATCGTGGATTCCTCAGCAAGAAAGAGGTTGGTAAGAAAACGAAGATGGCTGTATACCGCTCCACCTATGTCCCAGTCTTGACATATGGATGCGAGTCGTGGGCAATGACTACAACCCACAAAAGCCAGATCCAAACCTCAGAAATGAGGTATCTGAGGAAAGTGGTTGAAGTAACAAGAAGAGACATGGTCCGCAACCAGACGATCCGTCAAGGCCTAAAATCCCATCCGCTGCAGACCCAAATAGAAGTCCCAACTAAGATGGTTTGGCCATGTCTGCAGAATGGGAGAAGATCGGCTACCACGACAAGCATGGGAAACAAAGAGCCAGGGATCCAGACCTCCAGGACGACCCAGAGTCCGCTGGGAGGACAACATTAGACAATCTTTGAAGGACCGAGGACTAGAATGGAACCAGGCCAGGAAGAAGACAGCTGATAGAATGGTCTGGCGCTCTCTCTTCCAAACCTCTACACCTCACGGTAGAAGGGGAACGACTAAGTAAGTAAGTAAGTAAGTAAGCTATAGGAATAATTTACTCCCCTAAGCCGTATAATTCACTGATAACATAAATCTGTACTCTCCGACTGCATTTCTCACATTTAAGGCACAAGAAAATTTACGTACACACAATCGATTTCCAAATAAAATTACGTTGGTAAATACACAGGAATAAATGGTGGTATTACCCAACACTCTACAACTACAGAGCACCCGTGTACCTCATAACTTCACACGCTCTTCTATACTGCCACTATCCTAGAAAGAATTATGCACACTTTACATTCACATCATTCTACAAAGACAGTAATGGATGGCGCTGGCGTTTAAAACTTTAAGTTGATGTCCCCAAAGAACTTTACTTACGGGCGAATTTCTAAAAGAACCCTCTAAAAAGTAAAACGATAATAAAATATCCTACATACCAATTACCGCTGTTTTTCCCCGCAAATGGAGACGATAATTCGAAGTTAACCGGCAGGCAATTTATTTTCTTCATAGAGACAGATCCCCTCTAAACGATTCTATATATAATCATGGAACCACTCCCGCTGATCGCCTACGTATCTGCTTAAGCTATCCACTCGGACCAATGGAAACGCTAGAAAAATAAAATTACCTTCGACCTACGCCAATCAGATTTGAAAACGCGCCGACCGCGTGTCCAAAAATGGCATCACGTTACGTGACGTTTCTGACGCGTCATACCGGCGTGCACGAAAATAGCGATTTTCGTAAACAACGAAAATCTACGGGATCGCAGAAAATCAGAGAAAGTAAAACTGGTGGGAGTAAGAAATAAACCTACCGTCATAAAAGGAACCCATTTAATTTACCAACACAAAAATACCAAACACAATATATATTCAAATGAGAAGAAACATATAGTTACAAAGTGAAGAAGAATGGTGAAAACTCAAAATAGAAGAACAGAATCGGGCCTGTTGAAAGACAGAATTACAGTACAGCATCACACATACATACATACGTATACTGCTATAATTATGTTTATATGACTATATTTCAACTGATAATATAGAGAGCTGTTACGTACATTTATTACCTAAAAGGGGGTAGTCTTCGGTCCTGCCAAATGTACGCACCAGTCTTAAAATAGTTATATTATTTGTGCGTTCGATTGTTTCACGCACTGACGTGCACAATGCAGTGTGAGTTGCTTTGGACGCACGGGTAACCTAGTTAGGGAATTCTGATGTCATGTTTTGAACGGGGCAGTTCGGACCATGTTTATGTCCGATATATATATTTCTTGGATTTTTCTGGCAAGTTTGAAGAAGCCATTATTTTGTAATGATATCTACTGGTATTCATGATGAAGCCAATAGTGGAAGTATCAAGTAAGTGTCGCCCCATGTCACATCGAATGTTTATTGAGTTAAATTAAAGTATCAGGCCACTCCTAGTTTTGGTCTAGCGGGAATTCATCGTAGTATGTCATTCCTAGAATGGACAGACGGAGTCGTTAGCCCTTTTGAATTACCGTAGAGGGAGGATACCTACGAGTAAGCGAAGTTAATTGATTTGTATGCTTCACATGTTTTTATATGCCGTATTTTCGTCAATGCCAAAGTCGTGGCATGGATATAGAGAGGTTAGTCAACACAGAACTCTAACCTGGTCGTATTGTCGTGGATGACTTTGTGTGGATTTTATATATATATGCTACCTAAGTATCGTATGGAAAAAGTCTGGAATTGTTACAAGTATGATAAGAAGTATTGCTCCTTGAGAATGAATCCGTTGGCCATAAGATACGTCCTTGAAAGAAGGTCAACGGACTTGACTGCAATACATATGATATGGTAGAGGAAGTGATCCTTAGTCACTTGAATAAGAGGACTTAATTGTTAGAGAATCTTCATGAACTTGAAAAGTAATTATCAACATTTTTGACGTATGACCCTTTTGCACCTGTAACTATGATCGTCTTGTTCCACTCCGTATGTGTCACGTTAAATAAAATATATGTACAGTCATCACAGACTTGTGTGCTGCCAGTAAGTGACCAGTTAAACACTACTTGTTGGAGTTCGTTTTGAAGAACATTTTCTGACATTTTTGTTCCTTTGCAACCATTCGCGTAATGAAGTTCTTTACCATTAGAATGAACGACCCAACAGTAAATGGTATGCCAGTGTGGTCTGGAAATAAATAATTTCACAGGAACGTACTCAATCCAAGTATCGGTTGAAAAGAAGATTTGAACTTTCAAGGCGACAACATCTCAAACTTGGAACCTAGTGTGATGATGAATCAGAATCAACTTACGGTTACCAAATGCTCAAGGTCATCAATCAACCTCCACGTCAAGTTTTACAGTGACTGACTGCCTTGGGATCACCTATTCGTCATTATTACGTGCTAGCTGTTGTTATATACGCAGAGCGAAGTATTTTATTCTCAGACGTACATCCACGGAGACGAGGCACATTGTTTTTTCCCGGCACACGCGAGATGAGTATAACGTGCTTTCGTTGTACATTTTATTACTTTTAGCTGTGCCTTCTATAGTTATGTCCATCTTTACATTTTCCATGTTATATGTTATATGTTGTACATTCGTCGTGGGAGGTAGGGAGGTTGATCTGACGAACGAGATCCATCTCGAAGCCAATTCGGGCTCTTCGTCAGACGTTCTGTAGGGCTCAACTTGTAAGTTTCAATTGAGCGATAATTCCGGTCCAAGGCTAGAAACCTTGCCGAAGTTCCGATCTCTAATTGTTCCTTATGATAGTATCTGTTTAGCTGTTTCGTCACGTTTACTTGTTGTTTTTGGTAGTTATTTTTACTCGTATTTAGTTTTATGATGAATTTTGTTTGTATTATGCGTCCGTCTCACCTTTCCTGTCGTTCAGTTTTTTACAAAACCTATGTTTTTACACTGTCTTGTCAATTGTCCTGTTGAGTATCTGATCGTAGTTGTCATCGTAAATTTTTACGATATTCTATTTTAGTTACACATTTCTATTTTTGTTGATTTCTACGATTGTGTTCACTCGTCTTTGATTATCGTGTCTTGTCGGTAATGTTTCTATTGTCTTTCACGTTGTTGCTTTCATGACATTTCATTACATAAATTACTATATTGATTATTGATATATTTCATAACTATATGATAACAAAAGATACCGTTCTAGGACAGGAACGACGTACACTTGGCAAAGTAACAAGGTTAATTAATTTACATTGATTAATTATCATTTTATAAATTAAGAGTATAGTGACTACTTATATAGCATAATGTATACCTGGGAATATTTTATGTCCCAAGCTAAATCCCTTGGTATGACTCCTGATGAGGCAACAGCTTTTGCAGTTGTAAAACATGCCACGGCTCAGAGGTTTATGGTATCTCATGTACAATATCTCATTAATCTAGGGAAATCCCGTGGTTTGTATAAAGAGAAGCTCAGAGAATTCGTAAAAGAAGAAAAAATTAAGAACCTACTCCAAGACAAGGGTGTTGGCTACCCAACAGCTGTCTCTGTCACACACTCACTAGTCAACGGGTTCAAGCGCATGTTGGCTATTGCTGTTGAGACAGACTACACATTTAATTAAGCAGAAAGGATCAAGGATTTATTAAAGGAACAGAACATAAAAGTTTTGGATAAAAAAAGTAGCAAATCTTGATTTGACTGATCAAGAGCTCAGGAATCTTCTATGTCAACAGGAGAAAGTATCGCAGGAAAAACAGATAAATATTGAAAAATTACTCATGGAGAAACAAATGAAGTACGAACAAGGAAATGACACGGGAAGGACCAATTTTTTGGATGATGTTGCTGAAGAGAGCAAAATAGAGGAATTGTCGGAACTCCTGGAAGATAAGGAGCTAGTGATTAATAATTTAAACGAGAGAGTAAGGACTCTTACATTACAGGCCGAGGTTACCAATACAAACTTCACGTCCTTACAATTGGAGCTAGAAAATTCTAAGAAATTGTTGGTAGATGCATTGAAGCAGAATAATACAGATTTTAATGGCCAAATTCATGAGGAAGATTCTGTTTTTACTAAGAAGATTGATGAACTTATGACTAGTCATCATAGTGCTATCGAAGCACTCAAACTTGAACTTGGGCAGGAGAGAGCTAAGGCTTTAGATACTATCAAAACTCTCAAACAAGAAATTAGTAACCTTAAATTAGAAACTACTTCTCAGATAAAAAAATTGAGGTTGGATTTTAAAGATATAAAAATTAGAAAGGGAAATAATAAGAATGACAATATTTATAAGGGGAAACAATTCAAACAAACTGCTTCACTTATTGTTTCTTCGGGCCAATCTTCCAGATCAAAATATTTTGATAACAATAATCTTAAATATAATGAAGGAAACAGCAGTAAATAAAACTTGCAATCAAAATCTCAGGGTCCACAAAAAAAAACAAGGTTCGTGGAATAAAACATTTAATCAACATCATAACGTTAATCATAATAATTATCGGACTCATCCAATTTTTAACTCAAGCAGAAAGGACAATAGTGGCAATTTTAATGCAAATAATCAGAATCGATCGCGTCTAAGAGATAGACCGTCGAGTAAGACACGTAGACATTCCAATGTCGCTTTAAGTGATACACAGGCTAACAATGAACAGGGTAAAGGAGCTGAAACTCATAATGCTTTATCTTGTTCTCTTGATTGTAACCGGGTGAAAGATTGTTCAGAATGCTCGACTCTTTTCCAGCCCAAGGCGATCACGACGCTGCGCTGCGGATAGGTTTTGCCAAGTCTCCCGGCTGTGTGTACGGCCATTTCAGCTACACACGATGGACCGGGATGCCTTCAATTAAATCATGGATTTTTAAATGGCATTCCATGCTCTCTTTTATTTGATTCAGGCTGCAGTACTGTGGGAGTGCGGAACTCTTTGGTCGACCCCGCCTGTGCAACTGGAGAGACCATCCAATGTGTTACTTTCAGTGGGACAGTGGAAACATTTCCCACAGCCATTATTGATTTAAATACACCATTTTTTTCAGGAAAAATCCACGCCTGTCTTCTTCCGAATCCAATTTCTGATGTCATCCTGGGTAGCATACATGATATAAAGGAATGTACCCCACAGCAAATTGCTGAATGGGAAAAGCAGCATATACAGGATGCCTATGCATTTAAGTCTATACCTAGAGTGGTGTCACATGCACATGCTATTAACATGTTGGGTAATGCTAATGTATCGGAATCTAGTAGTGAAAATGATTCCATGGTTCATTACGCCACTGTGGCTGATGCATTATAACCTTTACGACATGCTTCCATTCTTAAGAATGATATTAAGATTTCAACGCAACCTGTGAAGACTAGTAAGTCATTCCGGGGGACTGTTGCTGAGTTATTTGCCGGTTGAAGATCATGCACTGAGTATGGTTACTTTAGTGATCTCTTGGTAATCGTGCTTTGTTTAGTATTACGCGAATTGGGGTGAAGGTGTTCATACAACTCAGTAGCATGGTATGAAGAAGTAGTTCATGTAACTTGAACTCAGCAACATTAATGAAGTAATTAATGCCTTCAGATTGAGTCTGTAATATTTAATCACATGTACACACAGGATGATCATTTCAAATAGGAACAGAACATAAGTCCTTATAAGTCATGCATAAATTAATCAATAACGTAGACTGCTGGTTTACGTGTCAATGTCCGTTTAAGGATACAATGCAGTATTGTCGTCAGAACATCACAGCTATATGCACGCGCAGCTAGACATGGCTACCTGCCGACAGTGAGACTGCGAGTCTGAATATTTCATATGAATTTGACGATTATTCTTCTCCTTCTGAGAATTCTAGTTAAATACTAACCTCCATAAATTTCCCTCTCATATTGAGTTCTAGGACTGACCCTGATCCATCAAAAATGCTCATATAAATGGCTATATCATGCCATTGAATTGGAAGGTTAGAAAAACGCAGCTATTCAGCTTGGCGGTCAAGTAACAAAGGGTAGCGTTTCTTAGTTACCGACTGTGACCCAAACAACGCTATACACGTCATAATCGATCGTGTATGGAGCGTTCAATAACTGAAACATCTATCGCAATATATTAAATGCCTTAACCTTTACAATTGCACGTCTGATAACCTTTAGCAGACGGCGTTAATATCATATACCGTAACAATTCCCTGTACACCGGGGAAAAAAAATCGGTAGATTTTTTTTCAAGATCTATCCGACTTAACAATTTTTCAAAAAAAAAAAAAAATTTAACACAATCGTGACATATGGCCGACGATGTTCTGAGTAGAACCGTGTTGCGGTCATGTCAACTAACTATTTGTCATAGTCATCTAACATTAATCATATTATATATCAATATTATACATATTATTATATCAACTAAATAAATGTCCAATGTTAATAGTGAATGATAGAATTAAATTAAAGTAAGGTCTGTCGTATTAGTATGTCATATAGGAATTAATTTGACTAATTAACATTAAATTAATTAATTAAACTAAGAGTTAAATTATTAAGGTTCTAATGTAACGTGATGTTATGAGAGAAGAAAAGACAAAATAAGTGAGAAGAAATAGAAAGAAATTCGAATATAAGTTTAACTTAATTGTGTGTGTTAAGTGTTAGTGAATAATAACTATCTAATTTAACTAACTAAATAATGTATAGGTACATAAAAAAAAAAAAATATTAATCTAATACTTGTGTGAGATTTATTTTCTCTTTTCATAATTTCTTCTTTTTATATTTCGTTCTCTTTTTTTGTTCTTTCATTTCATTTTTTTCTCACATTTCATTTTATTGATAATAATTCAATTAAGAAGTTAAGTTAACTAATTAATTAGTATAGGATATGATGATCCATCCGTAGTCTTGATCCTGATGAATTCTATTAGGCAAAAATGTTTATACGTTTACGTTGGAAAGAAATGTCATTTATCCCAGCATCCAAGAATTAAGTGCACATAGGATAATAAGTTCGACTTGTCGTCAGATATTGTTCCATGATTGTTCAACGAATATTCATATATCGTGTATGGACGTTAGACGAAGTTCCAATGTCAACATGTATACCCCGATTGTCTTTTAGTTCAATTCTGTGATGCATACAGTGTTTATAAAGTTTAAATTGAAGGCAAGGTTAGTTCCTTTATAGTTGATATGTTTTAGGAATGTTAATGTTGATTATTCGTCGTCAATAGGATTACGTGACAACGCATCCGCCACAATGTTTTCAGTGCCAGGAATATGTTCAATGGAGAATTCAAATGGCTGTAGGATGATTGCATATCTGGCGAGTTTCTGGCTTTTATGGTTAGATCGACGCAAAGATGCTACAGCACGTTGGTCCGTCTGTATGGTGAAGGGAGCACCAAGCAGGAACTTTTCGAGTTTAGTTATTGCCCATATCACAGATAAAAGTTCCTTGTCCACTGTGGAATACTTTGTTTCTGCCGGCTTTAGCTTTCTTGAAATATATAAGGTAGGATGTAGAATGCCATCATGGTTCTGGAGCAGGCATGCACCAATGCCGTAGTTACTAGCATCTGTTCGTAAGAAAAATCTTTTGGAAGCATCGGGAAGTCTTAAAATTGGTTCATGCGAGAACAAATTTATAATTTTGTTGAAAGTTTCATTGCATGTACCAGTCCATGTCACCTTCACCGGCATGTCTTTCTTTAACAATGAAGACAATACAGCCGTGATGGATGACAAGTTTGGTATGAATCTACTGTAATATTGAACAAGTCCTAACAAACTCCTGACCTGTTTCTTCGTCTGAGGAACTGCTATGTTTAGAATTTTGGAGACTGTACTAGGTAACGTTCTGATATATCCCGATCCAATGATATGTCCCAAAAAGGTTATCTCATTACACGCGATTTGCACCTTTGTAGGTTTAGCAGTTAGATGATAATTCCTTAGAGTGTCGAAAACATATCTAAGTCCCGAAACATGTTCCTCAAACGACGAACTAAACAAGCATATGTCGTCAATATATGTAATAACGTCTGGTCTACCTGATAAAATTTGTCGCATCAGGCGAATGAAGGTAGCTGGCGCATTAACAGGCCCAAAAGGCATCATATTCCACTGGTATAGACCTTGTGGCGTGGAAAATGCGGTGTAGTACTTAGCCTTTTCGGTCAGTGGTATCTGCCAATAACCTTTAGTTAAGTCTATCTTACTAAATATAGTTGCGTTGGATAGACGTGGCAGTAAGTCGTCGATAAGTGGATGTGGTTCGCTGTCAACTATAGTCTTAGCATTTAATTTTCTATAATCAACACATAGTCTGATGTTATTGTCCTTCTTCCGGACAATCACTAATGGAGAAGAGAATGGCGAATTACTAGTCTCAATGATTCCCAGAGACAACATCTGTTCAAGTTCCTTAGTAGTTTTAGCAAGGAAATGTAAAGGAACAGAATAGGGATGTACACGAATAGGTGTATCATCATTGAGAGTAATGTCATGACTGATAGCCGATGTGCGACCCGGGACGTCGGTCAATACATCTGGATAAGATTGTAATAGATTAGCAATCTGTAGACGCTGTTGCGGTGTAACCGTTGAAGAGATGGTTACATCCCGCCAAGATTCAGTAGGTTGAACTACTGGTACCGGTAACGGTAACTGTACCTCAGGAAAAGAAGATTCTTCTTCCTGGATGACAGATAAGTTAGAATAATAACAAGTAGATACTGTGTTGTCATCTAGTTCATGAAAAATTGACTGTAAGTGTTCAGGACGTGTATGAAATTGCTTGAGCATGTCAATATGAAATATCTTTTTGTGTCCCTTGATATCTAAGACGTATAAGAATAAATGACCAATAAGGAAAAGAAATGATGACTGACTAGAGCTGAGTCATCAAGAAATAAGACAAAAGGGTGAGCGTACACCATTATCTGCGTGGCGCAGAATCAGGTACTAATTGTAACTTTAGATAACGGTGATGAAAATAAACACCATTATCACGCTCGATTACCCAACGAGCGTCTCGATTGTTACGAAATGTAACCATCGCCTGTCTATTCTGCCCATTGCATGATGGCAGAAGACGAACAAACTTAACGTTTGCTGTATAATCAAAAAAAATTCTAAGTGCCTGCCATGTAGTATCCTGCGGCAGATTTCGCACTAACACTGTGCGAGAATACGCACTTTTCCCAATATATGTAGTATCATTGTCACGAAATAGTGGACAATGATGATATGTATTCTTTGTCAAAGAATTAACTTTCCCTTTCAACACCGACATTGTCTTTCTGTTGGATGTCGTATCATCCTGACTGGACTGAGGATGATACCTATCATCACCAAAGGTATTAAGTTTCCTACATGTCGTAGACATGTCTTTGCTGGGCAAAGTAAAAACTTTTTCATCATAATTATTTGTGTTAACTTTATGTTTCCTTTTAAGTCCAGCATTATTATTTAACCTATTATTCTTCCTCATAATGTTTTTGTCAACGTTGACAACGTCAACAGTTTTATTAGGATCAGTTATATCCTTAGTATGTTGTCCAATAGATCTATCATCTTCATCAATTTCCAGGATAGTACTGAGAGTGAAGTTGGAAACTGCTGTGCCACATGTATTTATGTTGTTGGCACGAAGTGTAGCCATATCAACAACAGCGTTAGCGTTGCTAAAAGAATGCAAATTTTTTTTTCCCAATCATTAATTTCTTTAGGAGTGCAATCTTTACTCCCATGTATGCGTCCTAATGTAAGATCAGCTGATGGATTCTGTAGCATGCACACCTTTACATTACCTGAAAAAAATGGTGTATTAACATGTACTATGGCAGTGGGGTAGTACTCAATAGTACCCCCGAAAGTCATGCAACGGACATATTCCCCCGTTGCACAGCTAGGATGTACCAGCGACTGTCGTACACCAATCGTTGTTGATCCAGAGTCTTTTAAAACTGAGACCACCGTACCATTGACTAATCCTCTATTGAACATCAGGGTACCATTGCCATCGTTCGCTGAAAGACCAACTGCTGTATGAAGGTGTCCACAATTCAGCACCGTTTCCTTGGCCTTCTGAAAAATAGTATTACAATCTTGGCAACTATTTGCCACATTATAATTAATAGCAAAACATGCAGCAGAAGACTGTGTTGTATTATTGTCAAGTGGGACCTGAGCTATAGGGGTAGTATTATTTGTAACTGCCGCCCCTGTATTATGGTTGTAATGAGATGATCCCCGAGAATGAGATCGATTCCGAGTATAATTGTTAGAGTTATCTCGTCGTCCTCTATAGTAACTATTATCTCGATGTCTCGAGCCATGATTATTACCATTCCAGTTACTATTATTATTGGGAGTATGTGATCGATTATAATTAGTGTTATGTTGACCATTGTGGTAGTTTGTTTGAGGTGAATAATTTCTATCTCGTGATCTACCTCTGTTGAACTCATTTTTATTGTTGAAATCATTATTATGTCCCTTCTGAAAGTTAACATTGTGATTTCTTTGGAACCTGCTTCTGTCTACACTGTGATGTCTTTGTTTGTTATTATGATTGTAGGCCATATTAGACGCCACAGGTAGAGGTTTTCTTAATGAGGAGTTAGAAATGGTTGCATTCGGATGTGCCGAACAGTAGTTTAAAGAAATTTTTTCTAACTCGTCCATAGTACCTGGTTTACGCTCCTGCAAATATGCAAAAAATGGCTGGCTAACCGAAGATAATACCTTATCCCGTAGTAGTAAATCAACTAATTTGTCGTATGATTTGTTGACTTCTGCCAGTTCAACCCATCTATTAAATGTATTGCGTATGTTCGCAATGAATCCTGCAAAATCTTTTGGAGATTCAGGTAAAATTCCCTTAAATTTCAACCTACAGTGTTCCTCGTCCAGGTGAAACCTTCGTAAAAGCAAGGACTTAATAGCACCGTAGTTATTTGCTATTGATGGGTCAGCATTTTGAGAAGCCGTCAATGGTTCTCCAACCAAGAATTCATTTAATTTGAGTACCCATGACTCTTCAGGCAAATGATTTGTTTTGCAAGTCTGTTCAAAACGTGACAGGAACGATGAAAGGTCGTCCACGTTTAAGTTGAGAGTGGGTAATTTAAAGTTGTAGAAATGTTTAGTTTGGCTGGATGACGTTCCATTTTGTGCGTTATTATTCTGGTTTGCATCAGCACTTTGTGCTTGTAATTTTGCTGTCTCCAATTTGATACGCGCCAATTCCATTTCTTGTTGTAAAATAATTTCCTCTCGTTTCAATTTATTCTCTTCTTCCTGTCTGGCGATTGCTCTTTGCTCTTCTCTTTCACGTTGAGCAATCTCTCTCAATCTATTTTCCTTGTCAATTTGCTTCATCTCACGTTCTGCTTCCTCTTTCTTTAATGCAGCCTTTTGTTCCTCTTCCTCTTTCTTTAATGCAGCTTTTTTTCTCTGCTTCTTTTCTTTCATGTTTTTCCAGTTCTGCCTCAGCAAACTGACGAAGTTCTTGAGATTTATAACCATATTCCCTACCAATTTTAACGAAATGGTCTATAGTAAGCATTTTGACTTTTATCTGTAAGTAATTATTGATAATTACTGATTAAAATAGTCAATAGTAGCTTCAGAGTAATTATTATACTTACTCAACTTAGAAATATTCAATATAAATAATCACAATAGTACTGAACTTTAATGTCTAAGTTCAACTAATAGACAATATTTTGTAACAATATTGTATCTAAATACGAACTAGATCATAAATAGTTATGATATCTGTTAACTATTATGTAATTACTTCACACAATTAATCTTAATATCCAATAATGTTGGGTATGATTCCTAGTAATTATATTGTTCAATGTACTAAGTCACTCTCTTAGTACCAGAAAAGTATATTAAATAATATACAATGGGTCTATTACCTCAAAGGTAGACTATAAGATTATTTTATTTGGTCAATATATATATTATATTATTATGCCCTAGGCATCTCTTATAAATTGTAGTGCTACTTTCTTGGACTATCACTGCATAATTATGCAATGTCCCATATTAACCTTAAATATCAGAAAAAATTAATTTAATTAAATTACAAGTGTATTATTGCATATAATATCATATTATTAATGTAGTATTTAATATATATCATGAGGACAAACAAAACAATGATGCAACTAAAGGGTACAAACAATGTTAAGACGCAAACAAGACATTTTCACAATTAAAAATGAATTTATGAACTAAATAAAACAAGCGGAAGTGTCACAAGCCAAATGAAGGGTCAAGGTCTGACCCGAGGTCAACTTAATATTCAAAGTACACAAAAAAAAATGACTGCAAAAAATGATGACATCACAGGACTCATAACGGACGACCATTTAACAATCATCAAATAAATGATAGTAAGAGGAGACTGGACGAAATATTTAACGAACATGATACAAAACTGAATAAAATTGTTAACTGAGTACGAATAAAATACACCAGTTATCTACGGAACGGTACAGCTAACACAAATCGTCAAACGACAGCAGATTTGGACAGATAGTCCAATGGCAAACCTCAATGGGGCTTCCAAAAGTGCATTCGTTTAACTGCCCTAAGAAACGACCGAAATCAATTCAGGCATCGTGAGAGCCACAGAATCTAATTTCGGTTCATCCTCCCTACCTCCCACGAATTAACAACACATTAAGACAACAAAAAGTACATTAAACATAGGTAAAAACATGCCGATGTAGGCAGAGGGCATGGACTCAGTTAGCACTGTTTGCAATAACAACAGTTAAACACCTAGACTTATCTTTTCCGTTGCTTATATCAGTGCTAGAGGTCGTCAACAGCTAGGCTAAAGCCCCTGACTGTCTGCTCCTGTAGTCCATATCATGTGTTTGCTTCAAATGGCTCATGTTTCCCCTGGTTAGACTTAGAAACGGCTTGGTTTCTCCGATAGATCACCTACACGACTTTCGGTGACGTCACGTTGTTAGGCATTATAATGAGTACTGCGTCATCTTCGACTGGATCATGTGATCGAAAATTGATCGTAAATATTTGTGGTTAACATGTGCGTAAGGAACAGAAGTTTGTTTCTTTTTTCTGTCGTTCCCCGCATTCGGCCGCCACTCTTGTTGCTGAGTTATTTGCCGGTTGAAGATCATGCACTGAGGATGGTTACTTTAGTGATCTCTTGGTAATCGTGCTTTGTTTAGTATTACGCGAATTGGGGTGAAGGTGTTCATACAACTCAGTAGCATGGTATGAAGAAGTAGTTCATGTAACTTGAACTCAGCAACATTAATGAAGTAAATAATGCCTTCAGATTGAGTCCGTAATATTTAATCACATGTACACACAGGATGATCATTTCAAATAGGAACAGAACATAAGTCCTTATAAGTCATGCATAAATTAATCAATAACGTAGACTGCTGGTTTACGTGTCAATGTCCGTTTAAGGATACAATGCAGTATTGTCGTCAGAACATCACAGCTATATGCACGCGCAGCTAGACATGGCTACCTGCCGACAGTGAGACTGCGAGTCTGAATATTTCATATGAATTTGACGATTATTCTTCTCCTTCTGAGAATTCTAGTTAAATACTAACCTCCATAAATTTTCCTCTCATAAAGAGTTCTAGGACTGACCCTGATCCATCAAAAATGCTCATATAAATGGCTATATCATGCCATTGAATTGGAAGGTTAGAAAAACGCAGCTATTCAGCTTGGCGGTCAAGTAACAAAGGGTAGCGTTTCTTAGTTACCGACTGTGACCCAAACAACGCTATACACGTCATAATCGATCGTGTATGGAGCGTTCAATAATTGAAACATCTATCGCAATATATTAAATGCCTTAACCTTTACAATTGCACGTCTGATAACCTTTAGCAGACGGCGTTAATATCATATACCGTAACAGGGACATATACCTTCCCTCGACCTGATCAGCAGGCAACTGATCGTAAGAAAAAGGTTACGTTTGAAAAAAAGAGAAAGGATGTTCCTAATAAAAATAAGAGTTGTAACTCTTATGGGAAAATTAATACCAATAAGGTTGCCAGTAAGGTTTTAACTTTGCCCAGCAAGCAGGTGTCTACGACATGCCGTACATCTACACCTTTGTCTGGCATAAGTAATAATAATCAAGTACAAAAGTATGGTACATTTAAGAATAATCCTAAAGGTATAAATAATAAATATTATAATGTACCTAAGAGGACTAATGTTACCCATCAACCTTGTTCACATTCTTGTGACTACGGTACCACTTATATTGGTAGAGGTGCATCTTCTCGCACCATCCTTGTGCAAAATCTGCCTCATCGAACTAGTTGGCAAGCACTAGGAGATTTTCTCAACCACACGGCAGACGTTAGGTTCGTGCGTCTGTTACCTCATACCAATAACAGGTATGGTGACGCCGTGGTTACTTTTAGGACCAGTCGAGATGCTCGCATGGCTATCGAGCGGGACAATGGTGTATATTTCCACCACCATTCTCTCCGATTACAATTGGTTCCTGATTCTGCGTCACGCAGATAGTAACATACTATATTGGATTTTGATTTCACATTCTTTGATGACTCAGCCTATGCAGTCATCATCTCTTTCTTGTAATGGTTATTTGTTCTTTTTCTAGTTCTCATGAACTTTTTCAATGGAATTTTATGCCATTCGGATTAATGAATGCGCCAGCTACCTTTGTACGCATGATGCGCCGCATATTGTCTCATCGTCCCGATGTCATTACTTATATAGATGACATCTGTCTTTTCAGTGACTCTTGGGATGAACATATTCATGGATTAAAAGCTTTACTTTCTACCTTACGGGATTATAACTTAACAGCGAAACCTTCAAAGGCTTTTGTCGGTTTTCATGACATCTCATTTCTGGGTCACCGCATAGGTCATGGTTTCATGTATACAGAAGACAGTAACGTCTCTAAAATTTTAAACATCTCGGCACCTAAGACAAAAAAACAAGTTAGATCTCTTTTAGGACTAATACAGTTCTATTCAAAATTCATCCCTCATTTGTCTACTATAACTGCACCTTTTTCGTCTCTACTGAAGAAAGGCACATCTAATGTAATAAAGTGGTCGCAGGATCACCAAACGGCGTTAGACTATATAAAACGATTTTTTTCAAATGAACCTTTTTTGAGGTTGCCTGACAAAAATCTCACTTTCATTCTTCGCAGT
Organism: Oreohelix idahoensis; assembly: GCA_024509875.1. Lineage (NCBI taxonomy): Eukaryota > Metazoa > Mollusca > Gastropoda > Stylommatophora > Oreohelicidae > Oreohelix > Oreohelix idahoensis. The sequence continues at coordinate 221,511 of JAMPIV010016675.1, forward strand.
GATGCATCTTCTTACGCTATTGCTGCAGTTTTGATGCAGGAATATAACGGCACCTTATTTCCGGTGATGTACGTGTCCAGAAAACTTACGGAGAGCGAACTCAAATACTCCGTTCTGGATAAAGAGCTCCTCGCATTAGTATGGGCAATCACAAAACTGGAACGTTACCTCCTCGGCTCACACTTTGTGGTGGAATCTGACCAAAAAGCTCTTACCGCACTGAACACGAAGAACGTTAAATCATCGAAGTCAGCGCGTTACGCTATAGCGCTTCAACCATTCAATTTTGAAATACGAGCTATTCCTGGAGTGAAGAATGTGTTCGCAGACTGTTTGTCGAGATGCCCAAGCGAACTTGTCGAAACTAAACCACTTCCAGATGTTGAAACATCCTCACCGATAACATGAATAACTTTGTACATTATCATTGATTGTACATCTCTAAAGAATGTTTATATAACTGAAGTATTCGTATAAGTATAACTTTCAGGATATACTTACTTATAGATTATAACATTACTTCTTGTGTAGTAACATTTTATTAGTACGGGAACATTGATACTATAGTAACGTTTTATTAGAACGGGAATAGTGGTATTAGAGTAACATTTTATTAGTACAGGAACATTGGTACTACAGTAACTTTTTATTAGTATGGAAACATTGTTAAGAGCGACAGATATACATTTGTTATTCCTATGGAACATATTACACTACATATCGTGTTCGAGAATATATTTTATCGTGTATGGAACATTGAGAACATCGTCTCGGCTATTACTAACTAGTTGTAACTGAACATTGACATATTGATAGTGATATTGGAATTACTTAGAATATATTAGTAACTGGTTATTTGTTAGTAATTAAGAAATATATAAATTAGAATAATTCAATTTAATCTATTTAATTGATTATGGATCACACACATACTAACTTTCTTAGTTGTCACGTAATACCTGCATTCACGGGTCTTAGTTATGATATCTCACTGTTAGATCACTAGTCAACCGTACTAGTGTTAGAAAACATTAAGGGTGTTGATTCTTAAAGTGTTTAATTTTGCATTGCTTCATTTTTGCACATTGTATTTTCAATTTTTCTGTTTTATTGATTCTCTTGTCATTGATCATCATCAGTGTTGCTGTTCATTTTCATTTTTGAAATCATATGTTTCAAATTTTTTTTTTTGAAAACTTAGTTGAATTTTATTATCATCTTTTTTTTATGGTTTTTTCATTTTTCATTTTCAACTTGTTTTTACTTCGAATATTACCACATCGTTCCAAAGTAGGTCGAGTGTGGATGTGTGCTTTAATGCATACTATCATTTAGTTATATTGATTTCGTTTAATATTCTTTTCTTAATATGGTATAACTTTATGCATTTCATATATCTTGTGGTAGTTTTGACTCACCTCTCTCGGGTACTAAGTTCAAAAAAAATTAATAGAATTAATTTTTTTAAGGGGAGGTAATAAGGGAGCTGTTACGTACATTTATTACCTAAAAGGGGGTAGTCTTCGGTCCTGCCAAATGTACGCACCAGTCTTAAAATAGTTATATTATTTGTGCGTTCGATTGATTCACGCACTGACGTGCACAATGCAGTGTGAGTTGCTTTGGACGCACGGGTAACCTAGTTAGGGAATTCTGACGTCATGTTTTGAACGGGGCAGTTCGGACCATGTTTATGTCCGATATATATATTTCTTGGATTTTTCTGGCAAGTTTGAAGAAGCCATTATTTTGTAATGATATCTACTGGTATTCATGATGAAGCCAATAGTGGAAGTATCAAGTAAGTGTCGCCCCATGTCACATCGAATGTTTATTGAGTTAAATTAAAGTATCAGGCCGCTCCTAGTTTTGGTCTAGCGGGAATTCATCGTAGTATGTCATTCCTAGAATGGACAGACGGAGTCGTTAGCCCTTTTGAATTACCGTAGAGGGAGGATACCTACGAGTAAGCGAAGTTAATTGATTTGTATGCTTCACATGTTTTTATATACCGTATTTTCGTCAATGCCAAAGTCGTGGCATGGATATAGAGAGGTTAGTCAACACAGAACTCTAACCTGGTCGTATTGTCGTGGATGACTTTGTGTGGATTTTATATATATATGCTACCTAAGTATCGTATGGAAAAAGTCTGGAATTGTTACAAGTATGATAAGAAGTATTGATCCTTGAGAATGAATCCGTTGGCCATAAGATACGTCCTTGAAAGAAGGTCAACGGACTTGACTGCAATACATATGATATGGTAGAGGAAGTGATCCTTAGTCACTTGAATAAGAAGACTTAATTGTTAGAGAATCTTCATGAACTTGAAAAGTAATTATCAACATTTTTGACGTATGACCCTTTTGCACCTGTAACTATGATCGTCTTGTTCCACTCCGTATGTGTCACGTTAAATAAAATATATGTACAGTCATCACAGACTTGTGTGCTGCCAGTAAGTGACCAGTTAAACACTACTTGTTGGAGTTCGTTTTGAAGAACATTTTCTGACATTTTTGTTCCTTTGCAACCATTCGCGTAATGAAGTTCTTTACCATTAGAATGAACGACCCAACAAGTGGTATTTCTTTTCTTTCTTATTTTTTGGTCATGTAAGATTATAGGTATGAGGATCGTAATGACAGATCACTTGAAATATCATGCTCCCAAATGGCTTACTATGTGAAAAAAAACAATGCTCTGTCTCTCCAAAATGCTTGCAATATTATTAAAATCATAGAACATATTTACTTTAAGCAGTTATTGAAAGCCCTGGCAAGCTACTTTTTACAATTCTGGCTATGTTACTGGAATACCTTTCAAGCCACTGGGTGCACATATCATGCAACTCATTCCTGAAATTTTTTTCATCAATGCTCCATATATTCCAAGAGTCCAGCTCATTCGGAAACTGTCTTTGTGGATCCACTAAACCAATGTGTGCCAATACATCAAGGACAGCTGACCTGGTTTGGGGGGGGGAGGGGAATAAAACTGATGATTCAGCAAGAATTTAAGTATTGTAGTCTTGTTTGAATCCACCAGTGAAGAAAAGACAGCCTCTTAATGAAATCTATTTTGAGAATAACAACTGTGTATTACTAACAACAGCTCAGTGGTGTTCCTGATGAGACAGACAGAATAACATCTGTGTATTACTGTCACAGGGTTAACCCGAAACCAGGGAACGTACGAACGAACGAACGATCTTTATTTTCAAAGGGTTAAGAATTGGGCACGCAGGCCCGTCTTACATCCTGCCCTTCTTCTCTCTGTCATCTTACATACCGTATCCTTTCAATAGCACATGTATTTTTAGCATTATTTAAGCATACAACTTTATCGAGGTAAAATAAAAACATACATTTGTAACATCCAGACATAATCAAATTTAAGGGGAAAAAAAATTATTAATTAAAATAAATTAAAACAAATTAATACCTTAAAAAAAACATACAAACAAACACAATCTAAACCTCATACAGTAAATTAGACCTAATTTGAAACGTAATCAGATGGGAGAAGGTGAATTTAAGACTTTGTGATAAGTTCCCAGCAGATAGTCCCAGTGATTCTGGATCTCGTGACACTGTCACTCCTACCGATCTATCTATTCTCTCCTTATAAGCTCGCGAGCCCTCACCTCCTCTATTACACTGAGTGTCAAAAGACTATCACGTGATGTGCTCAAGTATGACCTATTACTCATAGTTACTACTAAAGGTCAACCCTACGTCATCGTTTTTTTTTAGTTCCAGCCAAAAGTCAGGGTGACAGACGATGAAACAGCATCTTCGACAAACGAAATTGAATTAAGATGAAACCCTTTGTCAATCGATAGTCAATCATATTGAAAAGAAGCTTACGATACTTGGCTACACCGTGGATGCATACTAGCATTGCCCGTGGAAAATAATCGAGCACAAAGAGATAAGTCTAGTTGTGACCGTTGTCAGTTAGAAAACACAGTGCTGAGTCCATTTCGCCTTTTACACAGGCGTGTCTATTTATTCTCATGTATATATGTTATATTTGTTTTCCGCTGTCTGTTTTTGTTACTAATTAGTGGGTGGTTGGCGTGGAGAATTAAAACCAATTTCATGGCTCCCTGGATGTCCGAATTGGTTTTAATCGTTCGATAAGGCCGTTAAATAATCGCACTTGACGAAGGACACCATTGATGACTTTTCCGATGGCTTATCCGTTCGTGGTTGCCATTATTTGACCTTGCATGTTAGGTGTCCAGTTCCGTGAATAACTGGTGTATTCTAGTGTATTCAGTTTCATTTTATTTAGTTTTGTATCATTGTTGGTAATCTATCTCGTTACTCCTGACCTTGCTATATTTAAGTTCATTTATATATATATTGTAATAATCGTCAGATGAGTCCTGTGACGTCATTATTCGTAGTGTCCATATTTTATCTTGCCTTAGTTCTCCTTGACCTTTCTGCGTTTCCTGTTGGTATACTTAGTTCATAAAATCACTTATTTTTGTGAAATTGTCAATTGTATCTCGTACTCCTGTTTTGTAAACCCTTGGTTAATAAATTGTATTGTTTTTATTCATCTTATAACTTAATGCTATTAGTATAAATTGATTTTAATAATACAGTAAATTAATTTAATTAATTTTTATGAATTTTGATGATGACTTAGGGGATTGCATCAAGTTGCAGTAGTGGTCCAATATACTATTGAAGCATATTGTAGATTATGATAAGGGCACAATAGCAAAATATATAGTGATAAATAACTCTGATTTATGGTTTGCCTTGAATAGGACAAACATATTAGATAATAATTAATATATTTTCATAATACTACAGTGTTGACTTAGCACATATAATTGATTGAATAACATAATTGTGGAGGGATAATACCCATAATTATTAAATATTGATATTAGATGCATGATATAAATTCAGCATCATAGATTAATAAGGGTATAATACATTGGTATAATGTAATTGGTGAACATTATTGATCTAAATTATTAGGTTACAAATTAGTTGTGGGACATACAACTAATAGTATTATAATATTATTGTTGGTTATATTGATTAACCATACTTATTGAATATATAAGTTGAGTTGACTTGGAGAGTCACATATATATTTATCATGCTTACTTTAAAGGATTTTGTAGGGAGCCGCGCTGGTGTAATGGCTTCGGCGTTGTACTGGCGACCAGGTGTTCATGGTTCAAACCCGGGCGTCGGCGTTTGAAGAAATGTTTACGGCCGGAAATTTGACTGAATAGCCTGAACGGCTCCTGTGATAAACCCTCTGTGGATGGGAAGGAGCGAAGCTCCTGACCGGGTTGGAAGGAAAGTCCTCAGGTTCCCCAGCCTCGCAATGACATGTCATTGGGCCGAAGGGGCTGAAAGCCCAAGTGCCGCTGGTTAAGGAAAAAAAAAGGATTTTGTGATAATTGGACGACGGTGTAATATGGAAGAGAACAGGTTAAAATCATATGCCTTGAAAAAGGTGGCTACTATAAATTTAGTGTTAATGGGGAATAAAATGTTTAGTGATGAAGAATGTGAAGCTGAAATGAGGCGTATTGAAGGATTAGAAGAAACTAAAAGTATATTTGCATTGGAGGATAAGAAAATGCAACAGGATTTGGTGGATGTAAATAAGGAGATACGAGATGTGGAAAAGTTTGACGAGAAAAGTGGTGATATTGATTTAAATAAGGGTGATTCTACTTTCAGTAAAGATTGTACACATATGGCTCAGATTCAAGAAATTAAATCTGAGGGTTTGAATTGGAGATTAAAGGTTGATACCCAAGAAGCGGTAATTCATGATTTAAGGAAAACCTCGAAGGAATATATGGATTCTCCAAACAAGATAGTTGTTAAAGAAATTGGTGTTGAGGGTATGGAATCAGATAATACGTCTAGGTCGGACATAATGTCTATTCTAAGGAATCTCCTCCAAGAAGGGATTAATGATGGTTTCCAAGGCCAATACCTTGAAGATTTTGTATTAGATAATTTTTTTATGTCGTACGGCATCCGATTTAACAAATTTTGTGGATATTAATTTTCATTCTGTCCCACAAATGATAATGGCTAGGGACATAGCGGACTTACTAGGTGGAGTGCTTCGTACTTTTGTGGAACGGTACACACACGTCCACCATGGTTCAATAATGAATAACATTCATAATGCTATTCTCTGCGACAATGATCATGATCAATAAATGCACAATACACTGAATGATCAGGAAAGAGTGACAATTTTAGAAACCATTGATGAGAAAAGAGAAGAAGAATTATTGGAGATTATTGCCAGTCAAGAAAATACTATAAATGACTTGCGAAATGAGGCGAGTTTACTAAAATTTCAGACCAATACTGATGATTCGAGATTGAGGACACTGGAAGTGGAGCTTGCAAATCAAGAACAAAAATTCCTTCAGGTTCAAACAGAAAGTTTGACTAATAATAAAGTCTCTAATCTGGAGAAATCACTGATGGAAAAGAAAAATAAGATTTTGAACCTTACTGAAATCAATAAAAGTCAGATCAATGACATTTCATCGAAGAATATTGAGATCATAAAGTTGAAGGAAACAATAACGAGGCACAAGGATAGGGCGATTGCCCTTACCAATGAGCTGATACAGCAAAAAGGTGAAGATGAGAATAAGTTGTCAACAATGGATTTTGAAATTGCTGCGTTGAATAATAATGTGTCAGTGTTGATAGTGGATCTTACTAAATGTCGTAGTCAGAGGAAAGAATTAGAAGCCTCATTAGAATCCACCATTGATAAAAATAAAGCGTTGTAGTCTGAGGTTAAGAAACTTGCATTGAAAATTTCACAAGATAATGCCTCATCTTACCAAAGAAAACTGCATGCACAGTGTGCACATATTCAGTCGTTGTTATCTGAAGTAGGTCGACTGAAAACAATTGATCAGGCAAATGTAGCTTTAAAACTGGAAACCTACACACAGGGTGTTAAGATTCAAGAGCTTACTTCAGAATTAGCTCGATTGCAACCAATTAAAGAAGTTAAGAAATAGCAAATAATAAGATTGATACTGCGTTAAGGTCAGATGGTCATGCAGACCAGGCCATCCAATGTGAGTTGATTCTCACTGATGAAGTGCAGTTAGGATCCATTTACTATGATGAGGAACAATATGAACAGTTCTGTCTAAACAGGGGCATTAAAACAAAGATTGAAATAGAACAAATGGAAAATGGGAGTGTATCATTTGATGTCAATAGTATAATGGATGTATGTCATACAGATAATGATAAATTTTATGAATTTTATCTTAGACAGGAAAAAAAGCTGGACGATGAGGTAACCTCATTGAAACTGATGCTGAATGACCAGATAGATAAAGTGAAATCTTCCACGCGTGACTTGGCATTACTGCGTGAAGATAATAAGACACTTATGATTGATTCCCATAGAATTAATGAGACTTGTGTGGATTTAATAGATGAAGTGCAATCAGAAAATGAAGAAGAGAATACAGAATTTGGTATTAGTGTTACTATATCTACATCGAGTGATGATTGTCTCATGGATGACAGGGTGACTGCATTAGAGACGTTACTCCTAGCTGAGAAACATAGATATGCTGACCTTGAAAATGAAACACGACAACAGATCTATGAACTGTCAACAGCATTGATCACACTCGATTCTTTATGGGATAAGGAGAAGAATATTAACCCTAACTTGGATAAAATAAATAAGAAACAGAAGCAGGAGATTGCTTTCCTGACTTCTGAAAGGGATAATTTAAGAAAGAGGGTCGATTGTCTTACTCGATGTACTGGCAGGTAAAAATATATTGATGAACGACAGAGGGGTTAAAGCGTATTTTACGACATGCAGTCAGTACTAAGTGCAATACTAAGGTGTCTACACACCCAGTGAAGATTATTAGATCATTCCGGGGAAAATATACTTTCCCTCGACAAGCTACTGCTAATTCTGAAAATAGATGTTTGCGACAGGATCAGGCTACAACTGATCCAAAGAAAATTGTTGATGATGTCGACATTAAAAAGAAGAGTACTAAGAAGAATAAGATGGTGAAAAATAATGTTGGAGTTAAGAATAACGGAAAGATACCAAATAAAATTAATACCAGCACATTTAAACAAAAGAATGTAGGTCGTTCTTTTGATCCGTCTACGACTACATGTGCTACGAATACATCATTACAGGGTAAGGGTCATCATACTCAGGCCCAACATACTATTCCAGTCTATCGAAAGAATAATACTTACATGAGGGACATACATGTCAAGGTACCTCAAGCAACTCATGTTGCACATCAATTATTTTCCCATGTTAGTGACAACGGTCCTACTTATATTGGGAAGGGTGCATATTCTCGCACCGTGTTAGTGCAAAATCTGCCACATGAAACTACCTGGCAGGCACTTAGTAATTTCTTTAAGTACATGGCAGACGTGAAGTTTGTGCGTCTGTTGCCACCTACCAACAACAGGTATGGTGAAGCTGTGGTTACATTTCGTAACAACAAAGATGCTCGGATGGTTATCGAGCGTGATAATGTTTATTTTCACCACCATTCTTTGAGATTGAAATTAGTACCTGATTCTGCGTCACGCAGATAACAGGTTACGATAACACTGTTCGTCACATCTTTGATGACTTAGCACTACTTAAAAGGCATGCTGCTGAAGGCGACATGGACTTAATCAATGCGCTCAAAATTAATAGGGAACATTTTTATTAAATACCTCCCAAACTTGAGGTAAACATGTGCTACTAAATTGTACACAAATATATCTCCATCAGATGCAGGCAATTTTCTACGGCATTGGCGTTTGAATTCAAGGTCTTACAATCGTTTAACAGAATTTCAAGTTCTACTATCGTGACAGTCCCAATTCCACGTAGAACGATGTTTTCAAATTTCGTTACCGATACTATCAAATATATCACGAGTTTACGGGATGTCAAGTCAAGCACGTCAATAATAGATGGCGACAGTTAACGACTCAGATGCTGTGTACTACTACTTGTTACATAACGGATGTGATTATGATCCGGTAGCATATAAATAACATTTTCGGAAGACGAGTCATGAATGCGGATAGTCTTCTAATAACTTCACAAAAGTAATCATACCAAGAGACGCTAGTCGAACGAGATTAATGATCACAAGAGACATAATCCTATCGTTGAACTCTCGACCTGTGATTGAAACGTCAACTACAATTCAAATAATTGATAATTACAGACATGCGTCTAATTTGAACTCAAGTTGAACTAATTTCGTTATGCGATATGACTAATTTAACGTGATGAAACTCTACTGTCATTCCGGATTGGAACATTTGAACAGTTATTTGGTTTTCTAATGGAAATTCACAAGGATATTAACTACGTATGGATCGTCATATCCAAGATTACTTAAGTTTTAGTTAGTAGTTGAATTAATAAAGAAATTAAAATGAAATGTGAGAAAAAAATGAAATATGAAAAAAAAATGAATGAAAGAAAAGAAAGCTCACACAATTCTTAGAATGTTATAACATATTTGATAAGTTTGTGTACATATTACATACTATTTTATTACTTGGTTAGTTAAGTTAGATAGTTAGGAACTACTCAACACAGATAATTAATTTTAAACACACATAACTATATTAATTGATATTTTTTTTAAACTTTACTTTACTTGCCTTTACTTCTCATTTTTTCTTTTCTTATAACATTTTCTTTCATTTTCTTTAATTAGATGTTTAATAACTTCATTCTTAATACACACTTACTATGATTTAATCTTAATTAGTTATATTAATCTTGACATGACATTTCATTACGACAGACTTTAAGTTAATTGAATAATTAAGTATTGATATTTGACATTTTCTTTTAATTAATATAACACATATGTATAACTTGATTATTAGTATATTACATGACTGTTAATTAGTCGACATGACCACGACACTGTTCTAGACAGAACATCGTTGGCCATATGTCGGGTTTTTGTTAAATTTTTGAGATTATTCATTAAGATAAGTTTTGAAAAAAATCTATCTAATAGATTTTTTTCCCCGGTTGGCAGGGAATTGTTACGGTAGTTCTATTGCAGTCGTCTGCTATAGGTCGGCAGCGTGCAATTTTAGGGGTTACAGCATTTAATATAATCTAAGGTAAATAATTCTTGGACTATTGAACGCTATACACTCGAGCGAATTATGACGTGGTAGCGTTGATAGGTCACGCACCGTGACTAAGATACGGGACCCCTTTTGTGTTGACCGTCAAGCAAAAAAGACGTGTCCTTTCTCCTTCCAGTGTTGGGCATAGTATTGCCGCACAGATATATTTTATTCAAATACGGACATGGGTCAGTCCATTGTTATTATGAAGATATGAAATGATTAAGGTTAGTACGTAAGTGAACTTAGGGAAGGATGAATTACAGTCCATAGTATTTGATATTGCCAGACTCATAGACTCACTGTCGGCCGTTGGAACCCCCAACCGCGCGTGCATATAGCTATGACGTTCTGCCTACAGTAATTCGATTATTGGACAAGGACTGGTAGTATATATATACATATATATTCAATATATGATCAAGTTATAATATGTACTTTTGTGATCAACATGCATGGATTGTCTTGATGTGTACAAACTGTGAATTAAATGTATGGACTCAATGAAATGACTTATCAAGTCAATCGTATTGCAAGGTTCAAGTATTGTTCGAAATCTTCCACCCCCGCATTCGCTTAATTTCCATCGAAAGGCACGATGCACTATAACTGAATGAAAAGACTAACATATCAAAAGAAAAGCAATGGCCAGAAATTTATAATTGCTTTATTCATATTACATGGAACATTGTTCAATAAATAGTGACCCAATTTAATAGAGCAAACCCCCTTCAACACTAAGATGGTCCCGAACTTGTGAAAAAGTTCCGCACCTTGTAGAGAAGTATTCTATAATATAATTCAGCGTCTACATTTATCTGACCCACATTACTTGGGTGATCATCGTTCGTTTGCACCCCTAGTACAGCGGCCAGAAATGTTTGATGAGACGTGACTATTGAAGGACATGACGAAGTATCATTATATATGCCATGTCATTTTCCATGATGTATTTATCTGCAATTATTATTAAATATGAACCGTATTATGTGGACCCATCCACCCCACGTCTTGGATTCGTCAAGATCTTCATCATGTTCGTTACCCGTCTCCATTCGTGTTTGTCAGTACGATGCATATTTAGTCATTGAACTTTGCCATACGTTCAACTATTACTACAAGAGTAATATCACCCGTAACAACTGGAATATATGGTGGACTCCAGTGCGGGGATCGTAATCAAGATTGTTTGTTATACTTGTATACCATGAAAGACTGTTTATGAATGCATAAATATTTTCAAGTACAATATATGACCTTTCACCGTAAACCTTGATCTGTATAGTTTGGTACCGTCTGCGCATGACTGCCGGCTTTCGTTTTCAACTGTCGTTCTGTTCGTCTTGATGTCTGCAATGATTTTCGAGATGCAAGTCCACTTCCAAATGTTGTTTCCCAAGTTTGCTGCCGTTGTCAATTGATGTTCGTGGCCATTGTTTACTGTACCTGTGGATTCTACACGTCGGGTTGGACCAAGATTCCCTGGTAGCGGTGGATTCATCTTCGAACTAGCATCTGGAAGGATCGTGGTTTTTCAGATAAGTGGCCTGTTTTTTTTTTGCATAGTGAGCAGATTACGTGTTTGATAGACCCTTTCTATCATTGTTTTTGTTGTTGTGATATTCATGTTCTGACAATGAGGTTTATCTCGGAGCTATCCGGGCTCTCGTCAGACGTTCTGTAGGACTATCCTTGTAAATTTCATGCAGTAGTGCTCCCGGGTTTCGAGCAATCTCGACGATGTTTTGACTACTGTTTGATTTTTTCGATAATTCATGTCTAGTTATGACGTTTCGTCTTTTCATTTGTAAATGCAGTTGTCTAGTCCTATTTTTCCTAATTTTTGTGATAGTTTTGTTCGTGCTGTTTTTCTCACCTGCCTATTTCTTAGTTTATACAGTATCTGTTTATACATTGTCTGGGTCCTGTTTCATCCATTTTCTTCCCCTTAGCAGTGAGATTGTCATATTTGCTGTTGTTCTTTTCGTTCTACATTAGAATTATGTTCCTTGCTGCTAGTGTTTCACTGTTCGTCCATATTTTTTGCTTATGATATTACTATGTATAGGCCTATATATTTTTCTTGCACTATATTGTTTTTTTTTCCTGCTTCGCTACATTGATATATATATATAAATTTGCATTGCTTTTATTACTGTAAAATACTGCCACATTTATTGCTTACAGTAAACTGTAAAGCAACAAGCCATTTATATTTATATTTCGACTAAGTAAGTCACATTACTAGTTAACATGGCTACATTGGATTACTTTGTAGAGCAGGGCAAAGCATTTGGTTATAAGGGTGAAGTTTTGAAAGACTTTGCCATATCTGAGTTGGCAAAGGCAGAAAAAAAATAGAGAAACAGAAAGCATTAGAGGAAAAGAAGGCTGATAAAAGGCGTGAATTAGATTAGAAGAAAGTTGAAAAAGGCGTCTTGAAGAAGAAGAGGAGAAGAAGAGAATGATAGAATTGGAAGAGAAGAGACTTATTGCAGAAGATAGAAAAATGCAACATGAAATAGAAATGGAGGAAAAAAATCTTTGACATTAGCACATGAGAAGGAAATGATGCTTTTTCATTTAGAAGAATTGAAATTAAGGGTTTGATGACATTTCATGCTTCCTAAGCCGCTATGAAAGTGTCTGTGAGGCACACAAATTAGACAAATCTCAATGGTGTGCTAAACTTATGGAGTTCCTGAGTGGAGAGCCATTAACTGCTTTATGTACCATGGTTGAAACTATTAGAAATAATTATGAAGCTACAAGAGCTCTGTTATTAAAACGTTACCAGCTTGATGCAGAGGGATTTCGTATGAGATTTAAAACTATGACTCCTGAAACTGGGAAGGACTTCTCAGAATTCATCTCTGCCATACGACTTACTTTTAACAGATGTGTTCAACTCTCAGGTAATGAGAAAACTTATGATGGCCTTATGGATCTTTTGTTAAGGGATAAGGTTGTATCCTTTGTAAGTGAGCCATTTTGGTCGTTCTTGCATGAACGCAAGCCTACTAGCCTATCTTCCCTTGAAGAAATTGCTAAAAAATATTGTACTGCACATCCTAGTGCTTGTATTAGTAATAACTTTATTAAGGAATCACTACCAGTTGCTTCAGCCACAACTTAAAATAACAATAATTTTAGACAGAGATCTGATAGCCTTGACATGAATTTTATGCCAAGGAGGTACAATGATTATAATTTCAACAGGAATGGGAACCTCAACAGAGATGGGAACCTCAACAGAGATGGGAGTTACAACAGAGGTAGGCAACAATTTAGAAATCAATCACCTCAATTTAGAACCAATACTTACCAAAATAATTCCAATTGGAGGAGGCAGGACAATTTCAATGCTAATAATGGCAATTAGAATAATAACAGTTCCATTAATCAAAACTTCCAAAATAGAAATAACACACAAAGCTACAGGAATCAAGGCAATTCCTTTGATCGCCAGAGACAACGATCACGTTCTCGTGCTCCTATACGGTCAGAACATAATACTGGTTCAGCACTTACTGGGGATGCACCCATAGTTAATCAAGACAATGATGTTATGAATCAATCTGCTGCATGTTGTGCTTTTGATTTTGATGTTGCATCAAATTGCCAAGATTGTCTAGCTCTTTTTCAGGCAGATAGTACTTCGGTATTGAAGTGCGGGCACCATTTACCTGCTGTGACTGGCCTGTCGGCTCTAAATGGTACAGGCACTCTCATATTTCCCAGAGGGTTATTGAATGGTACCCAGGTGTCTGTACTCCGGGATTCAGGATCAACTACTGTTGGGATCAGACAGTCGCTTGTTCACCCTTCTTGTTCCACGGGTGGTTTTGTGAAATGTATTACTTTTGGTGGTACTATTGAATTTTATCCCACAGCTATTGTTAATATCCGTACACCATTTTTTTCAGGAAAGCTGAAAGTATGTTTATTAAAAAACCATATTGCTGATTTGACAATTGGTCGTATCCACGGGAGCAAAGACTGCTCCCCAGAAGAGATTGAAGTGTGGGAACAGCAGAATCTGTTAACTGCCAATGCTGTTACCACACGTGCCCAGGCTCAGGCACTGGAACATGAGTTAAATAAAGAGATTAACCCTATAACTCATGATGACACTGAGGTACATTCTGACATAGACAGATTGTCTTTTGCTAAATTATAAAGGGAAGATAATTCATTAAAAAAAACATTCTCTGTGGTCAGAAATGATGATATTAACTTTCAGAAAGGTCCTAAACAATGGTTCACACTTAAAAATAATATATTAGTTAGAAACTGTATACAGGTAGATGACTCTGCTGTCAAACACCAAGTTATGGTGCCTTTTAAGCTTCGCCCATACATTTTGCGACATGTACATGACTCCCATTGTGCAGGTCATATGGGTTACACTCGCACACGCTCTAGAGTGTTGTCTTCCTTCTTTTTGCCAGGTGTCTCCAGAGACGTATCAACCTACGTGCGCTCCTGCATTACCTGTCAGGAGGTTAAGTCAATGGGAGCTTTTCATGTCGCTCCTATTCAGGCTTGTGATATCTCTGTTCGCCCTTTTGATAAGATGGCCGTAGACATTATTGATCCTCTTTCTGTTACATCTGCAAGAGGACACAGGTATGGCCTCATGTGCATTGATTTGTGCACTCGATGGCCTGAGGCAATTCCTCTTAAACACATCACCATTTCTGGAGTAGCTGATGCCCTCTTTCTGATCTTTTCGAGATTAGGGTTCCCACGCAAACTCCTTTCTGATCATGGTTCTCAATACGTTTCTGAGACCATGACAACTGTCATGCAAAGGCTGAATATAGATAGGTCTCTTAGTAGCATATATCACGCAATGAGCAATGGGGCAGTTGAGCGGCTCAACAGGATGCTCAAACAAATGTTAGACAAGGTAACTGCCAAATATCCCCAAGATTGGGACAGGGTCTTGCCAGCTGTGCTTTTCGCATATCGAGAAGTGCTACACGAGCAGACGGGCTTTTCGCCATTTGAGCTTGTTTTTGGGGCTCAGCCGCAAGGGCCTATGGGTTTAATTAAGGATCTCCTGACTGACTCAGAGATGACTCAGGACACGCAGTCATCCTACGAGTATGTTGTGAATCTTCGCCAGAAGATTGTAGACGCATGCCAGTTGGCTACAGCTTCGTCCGAGGCTGCCAAACAAAAATCTGGTCTATTTCAAAACAGAAATAGACGTTTACGACAACTTTTTCAGGGTGATGAAGCTTGTGTTGCTTCCTCGGAAGGGTAATAGATTGCTGATTGCGTAGAATGGTCCTTTCAAAGTAATGTCTCGTATTGTCAAAGGAAAATATTCCATATTAACATGCTTTAAGAATTTCATACAAGACCAGAACATTTACACGCTGTGTTCCATGACATTGATGACAATCTAGGTAATTCTTGTCATTTTTATAGCTTATCGGTGATTCATGAGGAAAAATCTTCCTTCCCTGATATCCTCATGAATCTACCTATGCTCCCTTTGGCTTCTACTGAATCTTGGCGAGATGTTTCCATTTCTTCCTCATTATCAGTTGATCAACGTCGCCAGGTTTCCGATCTATTACAATCCTTTTCTGATGTCCTTACCGACGTTCCTGGTCACACGTCTATTATATCTCACGATATCATTCTTACTGATGATACACCTATTCGTCTACGCCCTTATCCTGTTCCCATTCATTACCAACGCCAAACTGAACTTGAGTTGGAACAGATGTTGCGTCTTGGGATTATTGAAACCAGTATTTCTCCTTACTCTTCATCTCTGGTTATTGTCTGTAAGAAAGATAATAATATTAGATTATGTGTTGATTATCGCAAATTAAATTGTATCACTGTTCCGGATACTGAACCCCATCTTTTACTAGATGATCTTTTATCTCGCCTTTCTACGGCTCGCCTTTTTACAAAGATTGATCTCACTAAGGGTTATTGGCAAATTCCATTGAATGATCGTGCCAAACCTCTTACTGCCTTTTCTACTCCACGGGGGTTATACCAGTGGAATGTTATGCCTTTTGGGCTAATGAACGCCCCTGCCACATTCATCAGAATGATGCACAGAATCCTTTCCCATAGATCTGATATCATCACTTACATTGATGATATCTGTTTATTCAGCTCATTTTGGAATGAACACTTCGCGGGTCTCTGTTTTCTTTTAGACACTCTTCATATACATAACCTGACTGCTAGGCCTACCAAAGTTCAGATTGCTTTTCACGAACTTTCCTTCCTTGGTCACACTGTTGGTTCCGGTCGCCTCCAGACTATCCCACATAATGTTTCTAAAATCTTAAATTTGTCTACTCCTACTACAAAAAAAAAAAAACAAGTTCGTAGATTGTTGGGACTGATTCAGTTCTACAGTCGTTTCATTCCTAATCTTTCAGACATTACTTTCTTAATCCTCTCTATTAAGAAAGGGTTTACCACATAACGTACACTGGTTACAATGGTAAAGGTAAATGTTACATGTCAAGTAGGAGATTAAAAATAACAAGTGTATGGAAAAATGTCACCTTTATAATGATATTGGTGTTGTGTGTAAATGAGTAAACTTTGTTGAGGTTCAGAAATTCGTAAAAGGATAGAATTATTGGACCTTTAACATTAATACGTAACTGCTGTGCGCGTGTGTCTGAGGGACAAGTATTGTAAAGCGTTAAATCATTGTGACGGGCTTGTCTCACCTTTATAAAAAAAAAACCTGTTCCGCGGTAGTGGTACAATAATGGCCAAACGTAGAGTATAATAATGAGGTTCTTGAGCAATATCAACATTCGTTCAAGATTACTTTTGGCATAGATATAAATAGAAGAATGATGCTTCTATCTAAGGGAGCATCAAAGGATTTTAAAGAAAGACAAGCATAACATTTGAGATCATCTAAGCTGTCATAAATTTATTATCCTCCCGCACCTTCTATGAGGAAATATTAGCTCGTATTTTCTGAGCCCCCAGTTGAATGTGATTCATTAACTTTTAATGTAATAACCCTATAAGGTTACGTATTTAAAACAATATCAGCTATACTGTGATTATTTGGTTTTGGGCTGCATAGTTTGTATAATCTGATGGTAGCAGGCTGTGTTGAGCCATTCAGATGGTGTTTGCTGTTATTATTGAGGCTATATGTGTAGTATCGTGAGTATTAAAGAGGGAGATTGTCAGCCCGCCTTCGTGTTTTAATTGTGTGACCTCTCGCAGTTGCATACGAGCTAATAAGAGGACATTGTCATGAAAGTGTAGTCTTTATACTGTGACATATTTTTGGGGGCTGTGGTCCTCTATACAGATGTACGAGTAAACAGGGCGAAAAAGATGACAAACGGCAGCAAGAATTCCGTAATTCACCGAATAGTAATCCTAAAAATGACTCTATTGGTCAACTTCGGTGTGGTGCATGGGACGGGTTGGGTCATTGTTAAGGTGGGAATATTAATGTAGTTTGTATCCTGACCATACATAGTCTATTACCAGTTAATACACGCGGTAATATGTCTCTTTATGGTCAATCATGTATTTTGCACGGGTTTTTACTTATGCTGAACGCGACTTATTTAATACGTCATCGGTTGTTAGTGACGTAATGCGTGCTGCACTAATTTATGCCAACGGTTAAGATTCTTGGCCTTTCGTGATTTGTAGTCTTCGAGGAAGGACGTACTGTTCAAGCTCCCAGAATCGTGGAGGAATATTATATTTTATGTGGCATTAAATTAACTTCGAAGGCCGCCACTTATTTCTAAGATGGTCCCGAACTTGTGAAGAAGTTCCGCACCTTGTAGAGAAGTATTCTATAATATAATTCAGCGTCTACATTTATCTGACCCACATTACTTGAGTGATCATCGTTCGTATGCACCCCTAGTACAGCGGCCAGAAATGTTTGATGAGACGTGACTATTGAAGGACAGGACGAAGTATCATTATATATGCCATGCCATTTTCCATGATGTATTTATCTGCAATTATTATTAAATATGAACCATATTATGTGGACCAATACACCTCACGTCTTGGATTCATCAAGATCTTCATCATGTTCGTTACCCGTCTCCATTCGTGTTTGTCAGTACGATGCATATTTAGTCATTGAACTTTGCCATACGTTCAACTATTACTACAAGAGTAATATCACCCGTAACAGTCATGTGGCTAAAGGCTGTCCAAACAATTCGGAAAAGGCTAATGATGCATGCGTTTTGAAAACCTTTAACGAGGATTGTTTGATCCTGATGGGAGACCATTATTGATTTGTGGTCATACTCTGCCTTGCCTCTCTTCGCTCAATGGGAGTGGATATTCTTTCCCTATGGTAGTGGTACGTAAGAAAAATGGGTCCTTGCGTGTCTGCATCGACATCCGTAAACTAAATAGTGTCACGGTGATGGATGCTGAGCCAATGCCAAACCACGAGGACCTCCTTACTCAATTTTCCAATGCCAGGTTTTTTAGTAAACTGGATTTATATCTGGGATACTGACAGGTTCCTCTTGTCGAGTCGGCTAAATCTTTGACAGCATTTTCCACCCCAAAAGGTTTATTTTAGTTTAATTTTATGTGTTTCGTGCTACTTAATGCGCCCGCAGCGTTCGTCAGAAGAATGAGGCAGTTACTAGGTCATCGTACAGATGTGATTACTTTCATCGATGACATCTGACTTTTCCATGAAACATTGGAACAACATATGTCGGGGTTGTCTTCCCTGTTACATTGTTTACGTAAGCATGGTTTAAGGACACGCTCTAGTAAGATTTGTATACGTTTTAGGGAGTTGAATTTTTTGGGGTTTATAGTAGGTAATAATCTACTAAAACCTGAGAATAGCACGGTTACAAAAATTTTGGAACTCCAAGCACCTAGGACTTAGAAGAAGGTCAGAAGCTTGATAGGACTTGTGAATTTCTATCACAGGTTCATCCCTCAATTTTCTTATATTTCTACTCCATTAACCTCTCTTACTAAAAAAGGAAAGCCTGACAGGGTAGTGTGGTCTACAGATTGTGAGGAAGCATTATCAAAAATCAAGAGGTTATTTTCCAGGCAACCAATCGTGCTTTTGCCTGATTTAAGCAAATCCTTTATACTGCGGGCCGACGCATCATCTGTGGGCATTGGAGCATGTCTTATGCAAGACCACGAGGGTACGCTACATGTTAGTCGGAAGCTGTTACCGGCTGAGACGAGGTAATCAACGATTGAAAGGGAATGCTTGCTATAGCATTGGCAGTGTCTGTCCAGATACTTGATAGGGTCCCAATTTATACTTCAAACAGATCATCAATCTCTACTGTTTTTGAAATCTGCGAAGTCGACAAGCTCAAGGTTGACTCGCTGGGCATTACTATTACAACAGTTCCAGTTCACAATTATCCCATTAGAGGGTAGACTCAATGTCGTGGCAGATGCTCTGTTTAGATTGTAATTTTCTGAGACACGAGTTATATCTGTGTTCATAGGCACGACGTATACGTAGAACACTGTCAATTTTTTTTAAAAATTGTCATTTATTTTGTTGTATGGAGTGATATCTGTTGTTCTCGGGGAGAAGAAAACTTCCAACGTGAGTAATACATTTCCTTTGTGAATAGGATTCGTTCAGGACATCGTGAGTAATACATTTCCGTTGTGAATAGGCTTCTTTCAGGACATCGTGAGTAATACATTTCCTTTGTGAATAGGCTTCTTTCGTGACATCGTCATTACCTTTCCACTTCCGCTGGTTACTTTAACCTTAAATATTCTTTGCTTATCCGTATAGACCAATGTTTCTCAAGCGGTGTGCCACGGCACACTAGTCCAAGTGTGCCGCCTCGCCTATCAAAGAGTGCCGCAAAAATGTTGTAAATTTATTACATGAAGTATATTTTTAGTGGTCATGTAACGTAAACCTAATCTTACAGCTTGAATTCATTCAAAAATAATTGGAGCTATTAACTGCTTTGAACAAAAATAGATATACTTCAACCTTATTTTAAACAATTAAAAGTAAATCAAATTGAGAGTTTTCTTTATTCTAAAGAACCCATAAATTAGGGTATTCAAGTTTATTCAGGGGTGGGGTAAGATAGATGTTCCGCAATTTTTTACAAAATTGAAAGGTGTGCCGTGAACACAAAAATGTTGAGAAACACTGGTATAGACAGAAAGAACCACTTAAACGTTAGGACTGTTTTCTACAGGGAATTTAAATTTAATCGTAAACAAATAAAAAAAAAAATAAAATACGGTAAAGTGAGCAACAAAGATCGTTTTGTTAACCGATATTGTAGTGAAAACGTTCACCGAAAACGACTTAGTGGAGAACAAAAAAAAAAAGAAAACCCAAACATTATTATTATTTGCCGATTACGAATTGTTATCCTCCTATTGAAGGAGGTTGTTCCGAATGGCGTGGAAGTTCCAGGGGAAGTAAAATGCAACGACGACCACACAAAGACGTATGTAAAATATACCATGCATTCATTGACGATCTCAGTTATGATTGACTGTTATCCATTACAGTAAAGTATGGAGGGAGTTAAAACGTCGTGTCTAAGAGGTAAAGGTAATCCCTTATCACATACTGCCGTCGGGGAATGACGTGTACAGACTTCCGTATACTGGGTCCAGCTTTATACTTTATGAGTTGGTGTAACTAGTTCCCTACCTCGCTGCCTTTGCCTTCTCAACTCATGAGCAGAATTAGATACCCATTTAAAGTTTGGTATACTGGAATATAACTCTTTTCGATCTCGAAACTGGGTAATTTTCCCGCGAGAGGCAAGCGCACAAACCTCTTAGCCAATCGTCATCTAACAGACATGAATAAAATATTCAAGTAACCGCTGACTTTACAAGAATAAGATCTTTCCTTGTCATGGAAAGAAAAACGGGGCTTAATCTTGCTAAGAGTGTGGTTATGGTTATGATGGAAGTTTTCTATGGCTACAGAGCTATCAAGAAACTAATCAGGTGGGAGCATCAACGCATCTGCCTTCATCAACAATGTTCTTTATTCAGAATGGGTGAAGATTTTCGGAAAAATTGAGAAATGTAGCGCGGTTTTCGGTAGCTACATATATGCATACCCTTGTGATTTCCCGGTGTCTAGCTACATACATGCATACCCTTGTGATTTCCGGGTGTCTAGCTACATACATGCATAGGCTACCCTTGTGATTTCTGGGTGTCTAGCTACATACATGCATACCCTTGTGATTTCCGGGTGTCTAGCTACGTACATGCATACCCTTGTGATTTCCGGGTGTCTAGCTACATACATGCATACCCTTGTGATTTCCGGGTGTCTAGCTACATACATGCATACCCTTGTGATTTCCGGGTGTCTAGCTACATACATGCATACCCTTGTGATTTCCGGGTGTCTAGCTACATACATGCATACCCTTGTGATTTCCGGGTGTCTAGCTACATACATGGATACCCTTGTGATTTCCGGGTGTCTAGCTACATACATGGATACACTTGTGATTTCCGGGTGTCTAGCTACATACATGCATACCCTTGTAATTTCCGGGTGTCTAGCTACACACATGCATACCCTTGTGATTTCCGGGTGTCTAGCTAAATACATGCATACCCTTGTGATTTCCGGGTGTCTAGCTACATACATGGATACACTTGTGATTTCCGGGTGTCTAGCTACATACATGCATACCCTTGTAATTTCCGGGTGTCTAGCTACATACATGCATACCCTTGTGATTTTCGGGTGTCTAGCTAAATACATGCATACCCTTGTGATTTCCGAGTGTCTGGCTAAATACATGGATATCCTTGTGATTTCTGGGTGTCTAGCTACATACATGCATACCCTTGTGATTTCCGGGTGTTTAGCTAAATACATGCATACCCTTGTGAATTCTCGGTGTCTTTGACGAGACAAAGAAAGAACACGACTAGTACTCCTTCTGTCATGTCCTGAGAGGAAACTAGTATGAGGTTGTGCGTTGGGTTGGCAACCTCATCACGTTAACAAATTGCTACAGAAATCACTACAGTGCCACCACATAAGCTATTTGGCCTAGGATCTCAGCAAGGGGATAGACACCAGTGGAACTGAAGGAGCGAAAAAGGGCATATTTTGCTATTTCCAGAATAAATTAATAAATGATGTCGGGTACTTTGCTGAGTATCCATCTGACAACTCTATTGTAAACACGGGGAGTGCAGTACAATGTCTGGTCGCCTTTGATATTTTTGAATGGTTTCGGGGCACCTTCCACGTCTTTGTAAATCTTCTGCCATTTTCCAGACATCAACGCTATCAAGAATTCTAAGCCGATGTATTATAGACCCTGCATGTCGACATAACATGCATCAATGTTTCTCCTTCTTTCAAAGAAGGTAGTACTGGCCATACCTGGGATTTCCCTCATTTTACAGCCGATGATAGAATATCATACATTGATCTATTAATATTATTCAAAGGTCATCAACCATTGCCCTTCAGTGATTATCCTCTCATTATGGAATCACTAGAAATGAGAGAGCCGATGCTTTATCTAGAGGTGGCAGTAAAGTGGAATGAACAATTCAGCCACCCATTGCCCTATCGAGAAGCTAAAATCATCATCCACAACAAATACAAATACTAGTGGAAGAAGAAATGTGATATGTACAACATAAATGACCCTGTCCACCAGCAGATTATCATTTTCCGCCAAATAACTGACCAGTGCAGATTACTAGGCCACCTCTAACGCCACTGGATATCTCACAATAACGAATGTCCATGTGGAACCGGAATCTAGGCCTCTGAATACATTCTCTAAAACTGCCCAACCCATGATGACCCACGACACCTGACCTGCTAAGCTCAGACAGAAGCTATGGGGCTGCCGCGCGGACCTGGAAAAGACTGTGATCTTCGTCCTCGCAACAGGCGTGCAGATTTAAGTATGAGTACAAACTGAATGCAGAAGAAGAATACATTGATTTGATAATCAGTAAAACTGATTCTAGTGTGTACCGCATGCCACGTATTAGTCCACACCAGAGACCTCTGACGACGTGTTAACTATGTAGTCCACAGTACACTGGCCTTGGTGCTGCACCTTAAATACTCTTCTTTTCTCTGATTTCCTGGACTATTGTATCCTTCTGTTCTTTCTTTTTTATCTTTTACATGACCACTGCAAGTCATTATGACCGAATACCTGTCTATTGGTCAGGATATAGCCGAACAGCTCATGAGATTTGCGAATAGCTTGGGCAGTTCCTAAATGTACACATCATTCCTCATTTCATTTCTCCTTTAAATTGTATATTGGACGGATTGGGCTAACTCGTTTGGTGATTAATATAAAAACATAGCTGGTTAAATATTTGTTATTCTTGCTCACCTGACTTGAAAATATGAAGGGAACAAATGCCCTTTGTTTTGTCCCATTGCAACATCTGATAACGCTTGTGGCGCTCTTTAACCATTTCTTTGTGAACTTGTTATCTTTCCTTTGCTTCCATTGTGAATGTCATCGTCATCACTACATTTCAAACTTTTCCCGTGGTTGTTGTTTAATTAGGGCTACTGATCTTCTCACTCTATAACAGCCAATACCAAATTGAAGATCCTTGGTATTATCTACACTGTAGATCTAGGCTTTTCCGCCATTCTGAAATGTGTTGAGTTGAAGTCATGAGCTCCAGCTTGGTTTGCATTTAAAGGATTGTCACATCTGGTCCCAAGCTAGGAGTAAGACGTGCATGGCATACTGTGCATTACCCGCCATCCTAGAGGGCTCTCCAACTACACAGAGCTAAAATACTGTAATCTGGTTCTGGGCTCTCCCGAGGAATTGTCAAGTCCTGCACAGAGCCACTTCTCAGGTTCCACTGCCTATCACTGGGTTCATAGTGAGATCTTTCTCTGCATGCAGTGAACCAAGTCAAAGAATTACACCTGGGGCTCAGTGACTTCTCCAAGCTTAGAGTGCAATGCTGGGTTCTCAACAAGTTTCACCACAGGAGGAATTCCTGGAATTGTGTGGATGATTTCAAGTGTCACCATCCTGAGTCATTTTACTGCCTAAATAATTGAAACTTTCAACTTTCTGTAGTTTTTCCCCGTTCAGGATGATATCGAAGGTCTCGTTAGAAAAGTTCATAACTTTAGTTTTAGAGGCATTTATTTGGAGACCTATTTTAACCGAGAGATGACACAGATTATTTACTGCTTCTTGGGCCTGTCTGGGTGTTGGACTTAAGAATGCTAAATCATCTGCAAAATCGAGGTCTTCCAGGGACTTTCCATCTGTCCATTTTATACCTAATTGTTCGTTGTGGGTATAGTTTTTCATAACCCAATCAATAGCTATTCCAAAAAGTAGTGATGACATTATACAGCCTTGTTTCACCCCTGTGTCTACTGTAAACCATTCTGTATTCCCTTTATTTGTTCTAACACAACATCTTGCATTGTCATATAGCGCTTTGATTACATTCACATATTTTGTTGGAAAACCATAGATTGCGAAGGTGATAATAAGTGGTGATTGCATTTCAACTGATTCTTCTATAATTGTTCTTAGTGTGAATATTTGATCAATACATGATCGTTTCGGCCTGAAACCCGCTTGTTCTTCTCTGATCTTTTCGTCTACATGCAATTTCAGTCTTTCTAACATCATGCAACATAATAATTTTCCAGGTACTGATAATAGAGATATACCACGCCAGTTATTACAGTCTGATAGATCACCTTTCTTGGGTAACTTTACAATAATACTGTCTTTCCATTGTTGTGGTGGTTGTTCTTCTCTCCATACTTCATTTATAATATCTAAAATTCTCAAGAGGTTGTTGTCATTAACTGCTTTAATCATTTCGCCTGCAATTTCGTCAACTCCAGCAGCTTAAAAATTTTTTAATCTTTTAACGGCTTGTTTAATCTCGTCTAGCGTGAATTCATCGCAAGTTATTGGCAAGGTGGTTGTGAGTGTTTCATTATTAAAATCAGGTGTTACTGTTGGTGGTGGTCTGTTAAGAACCTCCATGAAGTGCTCAGCCCATCTCTTCATTTGTTCTTTTCCTGTTGGTATTGAATTCCCTAATTTATCTTTAACAGGTGTTTCCATATCAGTAGGCTGGTGGCATAATTGTTTTGTAATTTGATAAAGGCACCTACTATTACCAGTTCTTGCAGCATTTTCAGCTTCTATGGCCAGTTCATTGATGAAATGTCTTTTATCTCTTCGAGCTTTTGTCTTCACTTCTTTATTTAACAAGTTATAAGTTAGTTTGCAAGCTTCAACTGTATATATATATATATATAAAGTGTTGTGTTATTTTGCAACTGTAAAAGTTCACGTGCAATCTTCTAACATATTCAACTTAATTTGAACTTTATTATTTGCCTTTATTACAGAGGTAATGTGAATTCATTAAACTCATTGTGGTTTAGCTGTAATTGGACCACCTTGAGGATTGTACATCGTCATTAGGTTTAGCAAGTCTACAATTCACTGATATGTATATAGGGGGGCAGTTCCTAAGCTAACATCCTAATTTAACCATTCTTCACACGTTGTGTAACTCTGTAAACTTTCCAGGTTTTATTATTCATCATTTTCTGTTTCTCCTCCAACCAAGTATGTCATAAGAGTTGATGATGAAGGTGACACTGCGCTACGTCATCACATTAAAAAAAAAAAAAATTTGCTATACAAACCACAATATAAAAGCATGAAGCACTGGCTCAGACATCCTGCAAGGGATCTGCTGTATTGGTAGCGACATGCTACTTTAGGAGGATAAACAAAAATTCATCATTTTGCATCTCTTCACCTTTGAGTGGCTGATATCACACCCAAACATCAGCTGAGTTGACTTAGTGTCAAAACTCTGTGTGGGCTGCAGCAACAGTTTTAGAAATTAAACTATACAAAGAATATGTACTGAATAAACTACGAAGAAAGGAGACTTGAGGTGATGATCGTGCTGAAGTGATTCATAATATGTTGCACAAAGTCAGCTAAGCTAATCCTTGCACATACATTGTTTCTTTACATTTCTTTTAATATTTCTGCATTCTGAGTCAACTGTCTCTTGGGCAGTGGGGTCAGTGTGGCCACACCTGGCACCACCTTGGGTTGGGGCGTTGAAATTTATAAAATGGTTTATTTTTCAATTTAAATTAAGGAAAAAAATTGAAACTGGATTGTTTTGAATTCTAAAGTACACACTTTTTTTGCTTCCACTGATTTAATTTTTAAATATACTTTTTCAATTATTCCATGTCCATACTATTCCTTTTGTTTTCAAAAAGCAGTGCTTTAAGCTCCTATCTAAACTCAACATACATAAAGAAATATAGTTACCCATCATAAGATTTTAAAAGCATAAATGTATTATATTTTTTTTAAATGCTGCGGTGAGCATCACCTGTGGAAATTCTGGTGTGATCCAACTCATTAGCATGAAATTGAGTCTCGTGAGAGTACTATACTGTATGGCACAGGTGGCAGCGCAATCACAAGACCCCCGCACCACCTTGAAAAATCGCTAGTCCATGAGGTTCCCTACTAAAAACCTAAATCTACTCTACTCCTCTCTGTCCATGAGTTCCCTCCACATGTTCTATTTCCAGCCTATCTCTATAATGCTTGTCTAGTTAATCTGAGAAACCTCCAGAGCATGTCATTTTATATACTGAACACAGATCGCAATTTAGTTTTTCATTCTTTTAACCTGATTTTCTCAAATTAAAAAAAAACCCTCCAAAGTTAATAAATAAATAAAAAATTCACAATTTAAAATTAACTCTAATGACAGAAAACTATACAGTGTTACAACAAGACACAATTTGATCATCAGAAGGAGTCCCACCACCAGACAAATGTTTTGGCCCTTTTATTGAAGAAAAGAATTTTATAAGAATAATAAGAATAAATAATAATCATTTTCAAACAGTAACATTAAGTTACTCTTTTGCAGTGCGTTATGTATGTGACATGACCTCTGAAAATCATGCAATGTCAAGCTTCTTAAGTACAATGTGACACCGGCTTGACATAAAAAACATTGAAAGCTGTCAGCACAGTGCTGTCTCAGTAGATATAATAATGAGGACTATTCTTGTTTTCATGTCTGGAATGTGAGAAAATCACCGAAATTTGGCTGTCTTCAGAATAAGGAGAGGAGTTACAATGAAAAGTCAGCTTCACAAATAATTGCAGGATCTCAAAACAACATACAACAACAATAATTATACATAACAAAGCATTTGATGGTATAATGCCAATTGTTGCCATGGAAACAGTGATGCTAATTGTTGCCATGGAAACAGTGATGCTAATTGTTGTCATGGAAACAGTGACCATACTGGATTTTATTGGTGTATTTCAATTCATTAGGCTTTGTTTTTTTGTTTTTAACGGAAGCTCCACATTGTATTTTAAAACTGTTAACTGATAAGATTTCTGATAACTTTTGTTGACCCTGAGCTGAAGAACTTTAACGTTCGTATCTAAGAATAGTAAGTAATCTTGCTAAATATTACATAATTTGCAATAAATAAAAATTTTGACAAAATATCAGAAGTCTGATCTGAAAAAAGTTTTAACACACAATGGAAAGTATTAGCGCCAAATCACGTGAAGACTGATGAATAAATGAAAATGCAAGTTATAAGAAAATTAGTAACATAAAATAGGTTTTGAGAAATTTGTGGTTTTCTTCATAGAAAAAAGCACAATTTCTAAAGAAAATACAGTTTTTTAAGACACAATACACCAGCTTTGAATATGTTCTGACAATAGTTCTAGCATATTTCAATTCAGGTTATACAAGGGGATTGACATAAGTCTTGGGCCTGACCATGAAGGAGTCACAGGAGGAAGATGAAACTTGGCACATTTAAAGTTCATCATATTAGCACTGAATGTGTGAAGTACGCGTTTGTTTCTTCAATGGGTTTTCCCGCTACGGTGCACGGCGCAATGTACCCTATTGACCGGATCTGCTGCTCCAAAGATTTGACAAAACAATGGAAAAGAAGGAGGCCAGAGCTGTGATAAAATTTCCGATGTTTCAGGGAAAAACACCTACAGAAATACACAGGGAGATGGAACCAGTGTTTCGTGATTCTTGTCCTTCATATACTTCGGTAAAAAAACTGGTGTCAACAGTTTAAGTGCGGCCGCTCAAATGTTGCTGATCTGCCAAGATCTGGTAGACCAGCCTCAGAGTGCAACGATGAAAATGCAACAAGAGTGAAGAAAATCATTGACTAGGATCGAAAAATGACAATTGCGGAGATAGCTAGTAGAGTAAAACTAAATGAAAGAACAGTTTATAGAATTTTACACAACAGACTGAACATGAGAAAAGTGTGTGCACGCTGGGTTCCGCGACTGTTGACACGTGAACAGAAGCAAACGAGGGTAAATTGCTGTCAACAGTTGCTCAAAAAGTGTCAGTCAAAAAAATTTTTGGAGACCATGGTGACAGTAGATGAGACTTGGGTACACCATTATGACCCCGAATCCAAAATTGCCAGCATGCAATGGAAAACCCCGGAAAAGTGATGCTGTTTTTTGGGACGGCAAATGTGTCCTTTTGAAAGATTATCTGCCTTGTGGCAACACAGTTAATGGAAAGTACTATGCAGATCTTCTTACCAAACTAAGAAAGGTTGTGACCAGGAAACGAGGGATAACGCGCACTCAAAATCTTCCTTTGCTTCAAGACAACGCGCCCTCTCACAAAGCACGGCTTGTGCAGCTAGCAGCCAACGATTTGAATATTGAAATTCTTCCACACCCACCATATTCTCCAAATTTGGCTCCATCAGACTTTTTTCTATTCACAAATCTTAAAAAACAGCTAAAAGGAAATCATTTTGACAGCGATGCAGAAGTTATACTGGCATGTGATGACTGGTTTAGTTTGAAAAATAGGGTGTTCTACTCCCAAGGTCTTTTCAAGGTCAAGCAGAGATGGCAGAAGTGTGTCAATTCAGACGGTGGCTATATTGAAAAGGAATAAACACTATACAAAATTTCAGCTCTCTGTGACATTTCCTTCATGGTCAGGCCCAAGACTTATGTCAATCCCCTTGTAAATTATCAGAAAATATACTAAACTAAATTTCATATCTTCTCTATTTATTCTGACGTACAATATAGTCCGATACTCTTCCCGTTAAGTACCTTCTCTAAATCAGATGAAGTTTTGTGCTCTATACAAGCTGATAACATGAAACCAGCTTTCTTCTCATGGTGAAAGTTGACATGTTCCAGGATCGAAACCTGGTAGCATCATGTTGCAGTCTGTAAATGGTATCTGACTGCTACCGAGTTAGGTAAATGTAGTCCCATAGCAGATACTGCCGTAGGAAGGTGAAGTGTTAGAGACTTCACTATACTAGGCCCAGCATCGAGGTGAGGTGACCAGTTCCCTTCCTCGCTGCCTTTTCCTTCCCTAACTCAGTCAGATACCCATTTACAGCTGGGTAGTCAGGAGCGTGTCGGTACCATGATTCGAGAGACCAGGAAAGGCTAAAGGCAGTGAGGAAGGCAACTGGTCGCCCCACTTCATAAAAAAGCTGGACCTAATATGGTGAAGTCTTTAACACTTCACTCCCCAATGACAGTATCTGCTATGGGACTATCTTTACCTTTTAATACGGAACCAGAGTTTATGACACATACAAACCTTACCTCAAAACCGTACTTTCTAGTCAATAAAATTGTATTCATGATTTCACCAATTTTCATACTTGCCAATAAGTGACTGATACCATTGTCCAATGGCAACTGAGATATGGATTTCCCACCCATATTTTAGTTCTATATATAACCAATCCTCAGTTAGACACATCTTTTTTAATGCATTCCACAGCTATATGCCTCCTTTTGGTCATTACTTGTGGTATGCTGTTAAATCAACTCATGGAATGTTCTTCTCCTCCATGATGGAAATGTGCTTCTCGTCATTAGGTGCCCTGCCTTTGTCTATGCAAGGAGTGGCACCAAAGGGGGCAAGCTCTTTAGCCTTTTGTGCAAGGCAACTTCTCTGGAGTCTTCCCCAACCAGATCTTGTCAGTCTGTTATTTATGGAGTGATTATGAGCCTTTTAAATGTATCTGCCTGTTTTAGGACATTATAGTCTCTTCTGTCATTTGCTAATCATAGTTTTGCCACCTTGTTCATTTCACTTTTTGGTTTAATTGCTCCAGTAATGATTCTCTCAACCTGGTTTTATATTCTGGTTGTTTAGTTTTAAAGCAGCTGCCTAGCCAGGGATTCCATATTCCAGCACTGGTCTAACATTTCCTTATACAACAAGTTTCACTAATCAATGGTTTGTGCCAGAAGCAGTTCCTGCCTATTTTTTTTTATCAGGGCATTCGCAGTCTAGTTGTTATCTATTGGATTTTTTGGTGTTATTTGCAAAAAATTTGGAAAAAAGCAGACTTAGGAGCAATATGAACAACCTTCACATCTTTTGGAATGTTGCAATAAAAGTTACATATACAGTTGACATTAAAAAATCCGGCCATCGATAATCCGGTTCCTTCAGATTTCCGGCATAGATTTCGGAGCGCATGTTTAAATTTACCGCGTTGGCGCGCCACTGTTTTCTGGAGCTGTACAGCCCCATTATGGATTCAGCAAATAAAAGAAGTGGTGTAAAACGTAAACATCGTGCGTTGTCGATCACAGATAAAGTGGAAATGCTAAAAAAACTTGATAGCGGCGTGTCTGTGCGAACCATTTGTTTTATTTAGTTGATGAACATTAAAATTTCATTTGCTTTTCATTTAGTTTTTAATTTTCTTTCTTTAAAGGACTGTACAGGTAGTCATTTTTTGTTAAATACATACAGCATATATAACCATAAAAAATCCGGCATTTTAAAAAATCCAGCACTCCTCAGGTCTGGAGGTTGCCGGATTTTTGAATGTCAACTGTACTGAGCTTCCTAAGTGAACAAACACATGCAAGTGAGATCAGGTACGAGCTCCCCTCATGACATAAATATTATGCATTAAAATTTAGAAGCAATATTTAAAAAAATACTGCATCTATCTGAATGTTGCAAAGCAAGCTGCGATTTGCTGAGCTTTTTAAGAAAACATTGTCACTGAGTAAAGAGTATCAAATTTCCAACTGTTCAGACAAAAATATCACAACAATAATTCAGTTTGCTATTTGTAGATGCATAAAAACTCTATTGATACCAAAATATATAGGTATTATGGCAATGACAATCACATCTGCTATGAACATCAATGTACCTTCTAAAATAATCATAATAATACTGATTTCTGTAGCGTAGTCCTGAACCAATATCTAAGGGCAATTAACGAGAGCCTACCTTGCCTACCTATATCGAAATATGTCAACAAATGTTTTTGACCAATCGCTGCACGAGCTGAAACCCGGTCTCAGGAACCGTAGGCTGCAGGATTGCTAGAGGGAATCTGTGTAAACGTGAATGTGTACTTGTGACTTCAGGCCAAAGGATAGGGTATGTCCCTCGGAACAGTGAGCACAGAAAAATACCAGGAATCTTAAACTTTCATTAGATACATGGATTTAAGTTGTAGAAGCATGGACACAGGAGTTATGAGTGATTACATGCAGTAATAACTTAGAGCGAAGGCTGTTTTCCCCGGTTTCAACTGTGATGGCAAATGCTACAAGGGAGGCAGAAAAAGGATAGCTTGTTAAAATGGTGGCGCCCAATTGGCCGGTTTAAACAAGACCTGGATGGAAGGAATCGGTTGGGAAACACCGGAAGAATAAATTATCGGAGTTTTGAGAGATCGACAGATCGGGCAGAAAGTGGTTGTTTTACTGAAATTTTGGTAAACATAAACTGACCCAGCCAGCCAATGGAATCGCTTGTCTTCTGTTTGTCCGCTACCTGTAATAAAAAGGGAAACAAATCTGGAATATTTCTCTTGAACCGCCAGAACCAAATCCGTTTAGGGATCATTTCTAGAGTATGCCAGGTCTTAGCCAGGGCCGGGATCACACGCCTTAACACATTAAACATAATAAAGTCTTATAGACCTCATTTTGAACCCCAGAAGGGGCATTAAATTTATAAAAAAAAAAAAAAAAAAAAAAAAGATTCTACCCCAGCTCCTTCGCCATTTGCCAGTGAAGCAGACTGCATGGGTTTATTATGGGTGGGTTTGAAAAAAAAATCGAAAAAAGGTGATTCGTCTTACGAGGACAAAAGACAAAGAAAATAGTCTACGTTACGGCCACAAGGCCTTCGTCAGGAAAGGAAAGAAAGTGAAGTCTAGATAGGACACATAAAAAACTTAATAAAATAATAAAATAAAAACTGGGTACTTCCCTGAAGGCAAGAACAGAAATTCGCTGTCTGTTGAAGAGCGCGTGGCTGAACAGAAAGCGACTTCCGCCGCCGGGTGTACACAATACATACTGAAAAACTAAAAAACGAAACCGGACAATAAACTACCCAACGGGATAAAAGTGGGGACTGGAAATAGAAGAGGACAGAATGAGTGGGAGATAAATAAATATGAAATTAAAAAATGTATATGGCATACAAATAGAAGAATAGGATAAGAGTGGAAAGAGTCAAATAGAGCAAGAGAGGAAAGGGTGACCTCAGACAAAGGTGTGAAAAGTGTTGAGACCGGCTGGTTTTAGACACCCCATGCGGTGTATAAGACGGTTCTCAAGCTGTTCTCGGCTGGCAGTGTCAGAGGAGCAGGATCGGATCGCTGTGACCTGGATGTCGATGGGACCATGGTGGTCAGGACCATTGAAGTGTATGGCAACTGGTGTGGACTTTTGCTGAGCGATGTCATTTAAGTGCTGGCTGAATCTGTCCCCAAGTCGTTTGCCTGTTTGGCCAATATAAGTTTTGCAGCAACGTTTACATATGATCGTATAAATGACATTGCGCGATTCACACGTGAAGCTACTAGTTATGGTGTACGTAGCCTTAGGAAAGGACACCTTCTGGGTTGAGGTGACATACTTGCACGTGTTGCATCTTGTCCGACCACAGGGTAGTGTGCCAAAGTGAGTGGCATTCTCCTTTGGGAGACGGCTGTGAACAAGAAGATCCTTCAAGTTCTTGTCACGTCTATATGCCACCAAAGGTGCTTCACTGAATACTTCTTGGGTCACAGGCTCTGCTTGGAGGATAGGGAGGTGGCGGAAAAGGATCTGTTTGACAGTAGTACTATGAGGGTGATGGGTCAAGATTAATTTGACTCTATCCGAAGTGGATTTATGGTGAGGTATGAGGGCCTCCTGACGAGAGATGGGGAGCACACGTTGGAGAGCAGAGGTGAGAACATGGGTTTATTAAAAGCCTGTTGAATCTGAGATTGTGGGTAAGAGAATTAAGTCATAATATGTATATAATATTAATTACTAGTGTTTAAGGGAAGTGATTGTGTATGTAAAATCTCATTGTGTGATTCATAGAAGGAAAGCTGCTTTGTGCTGTATAAATTATGTTCGACATTTAAACTAAGGCCGGACGGAATGAAGGTTGTTAGTTTTAGAAGCTTTTAAAGCCTTTTCTGATTGCTGGACTAGACAATACTATCAGGAAATAGTAAAAGAGGAAAGATTGTAATTTAATGTATTGTTAGAGTAGGCCTATACACTCAACACTCGCCGTAGGGCCTATGCAGTTAATGATGTCAATCCTGGACATATTGGGAAAGTGTGTGTGTTGTAATGCTGTGTTATATTATTGCATAAACCTATTTGTCACTGACTGAGTCTACCTTTCCTGTGTTATCATCACTTATTCTGAACTGCCTCACTAATCTACAATCTGGGTAGGAGGATTTTAGAGCCAGATGCTATGTAAGACCTATTACATTTCAGGTCAGAGGTATCCTGTCACTCATCTTGTTAGCAGAGAAGAACATTGGTGTTGTACCTAGTGGTATAAGATTTGAACAAGCACCCTGTACCTACATCAGTTGGAAGAGTGGGCTTCTCCATCTTATATTCTGGCTTCAAGGAAAAGGCGGAAGCGAAGAAGTTAAGTCAAATTAGACAAGACTGACTCGCAGAGCATTGCCGTACCACACCCGGTCATAGTAGTAGTGATGAAAACAGTGATGATTAAATTAGTCTGGAAGCAACATAGACTTTAGTCAGTGTGACATTTTCAAAAGCTACATAACATAGAAATACTTTGAAGATAAATTCAAGTGATCTCAGTAACATTGTAGTCAGTGTGACATTTTCAAAAGCTACATAACATAGAAATACTTTGAAGATAAATTCAAGTGATATCAGTAACAGTGAAGTCATTGTGACAATTGTCAATATCTACTCCCCTAATGATGAAGATAAATTCAAGTACCAACATTAACATTGGTTCCAGAGGATTAGTTGCACTAAGAATTTTCATAACAAGGGAGCCTTAACAACTAGGAAAAGACTTTAATTTTAGTGATTGACTTTTATTTGGTGTAGATACATGCAACATCATCAGTGTGATTTTATTTTTAGGGTTTGTGTTTACACAAACAAAACTAAATAGATGACTGTACATAAATAAAATTAAGAAATTGTAGTGCACTGTTTTTATTACTTTATGTCAGCTTTGAATTACTTTGAATTTAATTAAATCCCCTAGATACTATAACAGCCCATAGGTATAACTCTGAGAGTGGCACCATAGAAGTCTGGTACTGAATATTACTATCTCGGCCAGAAATTCTTTACAGCCTGACTGTATACCTATGAACTCTATACACCATTGCTCTTTTCTGAGAATGGGGTATTTCTTTTAAGACCAGACTCTTCTCTGGCAACTATCCTAGTATCACCTGATACACCTTGTTGTCTTATACTTCATAAATTAAGGAACCTCTCGCGACACTGGGGGCTCGTCCGGGATTGTTCCTGTATATTCTGAGCCTGCTGTTACCTTTTAGTGCTGTCAAGTGGGAAATTTTTGATAGTAAATTTTTTGTAGGGCAGGTTAAGAAATAGATTTTGAGTACCATTGAGTACAAATTAAGGTGTGGTACATGT
This sequence comes from Oreohelix idahoensis, assembly GCA_024509875.1. Lineage (NCBI taxonomy): Eukaryota > Metazoa > Mollusca > Gastropoda > Stylommatophora > Oreohelicidae > Oreohelix > Oreohelix idahoensis. Next base: position 256,732 of record JAMPIV010016675.1, read on the forward strand.
GACGCGAAATCAGTCATTAATTAATTAATTAAGAAATTAATTTGATTAAGTGACTAATTATATTGGCACAAATTTTTTTTAAACTTTGTATTGGTTGCAACTAAATTACAACATTGCCATGGCAGATTTAGTAAAGTTCAGGTCAGCAACACTGCAAGTGGGGAAAGAGCTTGGGATGACTGCTGATGCTCTGATCCAGTATGTTACGACTGAATGCGATAAATTCACAGAAAGAGAAGATAAGCAGTTAGCATGGCAAGCGGAAGCTGAGAAAGAGAATAAGAAACTGCAATTGGAGGCTGAGGAAAGAAGGGTTCAAGCAGAGAGAGAGGCTGAGGAAAGAAGGGTTCAAGCAGAGAGAGAGAGGCTGAGGAAAGAAGGGTTCAAGCAGAGAGAGAGGCTGAGCAACTGCCAACCACAATGGTAGTAGTTCACCTCATTTGGACAACAGCTCCAGCCAGAGCACCTCAAATGGAGCCATGAATTTTCATCTGGATCCCTTTGTGGACAAAGTCGACGCAATCGAGGCTTATCTAGACAGATATGAGAGATTAGCGACTACTTATGGTCTAGAAAAGGAAAAGTGGAGTCTGAAGTTATCGCAAGGTTTGCGGGGAATTGCGTACGATGTCTTTTTGAAATTGCCAAAAAAGGATCAGGAAGATTACGAAGCCCTGAAGCAGGCATTGCTTGTTCGATATGAACAAAATGCTGAAGCATATAGACGGCGCTTCAGAATGGCGAAGCTTCAACCAGGAGAGACATATCAGCAGTTCTCAGAAAGATTAGAAACTTACCTACTAAGGTGGTGTAAGTTAGGAAACTTCACCCTAGATTTCGAGGGGCTAAAGGAAATGATGTTGATTGAACAATTATTGGATTCCATAACCCCAGAAACTAAGATGTTCCTAATTGAGAACAAAAGAGACAGGTTGGCTGACATAATCACATATGCAGAAAGCCACCACGTGGCTCAATCCCTGACTCAAGGGAGTAAAAGGAAACAGGAGGGAGTTAAGCAACCCCAAACTCATAATAAGTTTGATCAAAAGGACAATGCAACCAAATACAGGCCAAGATATGATAATAAGGATAGGAACCCACAATTTCAGGATAGGAAACCTTACAAAAAGGAAGAAAAGTGGTGTAAAATATGTAAAATGAACAACCACCATACAACGGAATGTGGTAGGAAAGTCCCTCCATATCACGCTGCATGCATGTTAACAGTGGGAAAGGGAAGGAAGGAACCGACATCGAGTCCGGTAGATCTCCATCATCCCTCCATCTGTGAAGAAGTAATATGTAACGGCACTAAGGTAAAGTGTCTGTATGATTCCGGACTGGAATATGACTCAGTTGTGAGTGCGTCTCTAGTGCACCCTGAGCAGTATACCAGACAAAGTGGAGATACAAGGGGCATTAAAGGATACAGCCACCATAACACTTCCCATAGCCAGAATCAATGTGAAAACTCGCTATGTGGAAGGAGTGATCAGTGCAGCAGTGTGTGATAATCCTAATTACCCGCTGGTGTTAGGAGGGAGATATGTTTTCCTAGGGAAACCAATAAAACCTGTGATAATGGCAACACTCCAGGTCAGGTCAACCCCTGGAAAGGAGGAGGGAACACCACTCAATATTCATCCGAGAGAGATGAGAAAGGCCCAAGCGGAAGATAGCACATTAAAACCTTGCTTTGGCAAGTTGCCAAAAAGCCATAACCCCCCAAAGAAAGGACAATTTTATTTGAATGATGGATTGCTTTACAGGAAAGCTGGGACAGGACCCAATGGGCATAGCCAGTTAGTACTGCCATCTCTTTACAGGGACAAGGCTATGGAACTAGCACATGTTGTATCAGACGGTGGACATAAGAAAATCGGTACCACCTGTCAAAGGACATCAGCGCATCACTATTGGCCAGGCATTGCTGAAGACATAGTTCGGTATGTGACTGCCTGTGCACAATGTAGCAAGGAAAACCCCACACGTTGGGAAAATCAACAGGACCTAGGAAAGCAGTGGGGCGGACGTAGGCCTGAAAATAAAAAGGTAGACATAGTGGATAGGATGGCACCATCTCACAAAGGGTCTACCAGACAACCAGTTACCATGGCAACTCTCCGTATTGTACAGAGAGGGGATACAACACATCCCATACCGACAAGATTTACTAAATCATTTAGTTCAGAACACCAGGTACTGGATCAAAATAGGAGTGTGGTTAGTCGACCACCCTTGATAAAGAACCTGCGGGTAAACCCCAGGAACATAGGTAGTGGGAGAGTGTGCAGTGCAAACCATTTGACTGATGCACAGCCAACACTATACGGCTATTAACATTAGCATTATGAGGGCACAGCAACATTGGTAGTTGGCCAGCCCATCACAGTCCATTGGAAGTATTGATACGGACATGGATTGAATAGTATATGGCATTTTTACAGGGAGAATTGATTTCTTGGTGCAGGAAAATTTCATTTCCCCATAGGAATCATATTATATGCTCCGAATGTTTTCTCCAGGGTGATGAGATTATTGGATCTCGTACAAAACCCATCTATCACTAATTTCCTGGATGATACCCTCATAGCTACAGAAACATTCGAGGAACTTCTATATCACTGGATCTCAGAATGTAGGGGCAGATTTTCTTAGTAGGCACCCATCTGATCAGAACCAGGAGGGAAAGAGGGAAGAATAGATTCCTGCTGGATGATTGCCTCGTTATTGGTCTCAGATTGAAGCTTGACAGAAATCTCTCGCTTAAAAATTGGGGGGCTATCTGTAGCGTAGTCCTGAACCAATATCTAAGGGCAATTAACGAGAGCCTACCTTGCCTATCTATATCGAAATATGTCAACAAATGTTTTTGACCAATCGCTGCACGAGCTGAAACCCGGTCTCAGGAACCGTAGGCTGCAGGATTGCTAGAGGGAATCTGTGTAAACGTGAATGTGTACTTGTGACTTCAGGCCAAAGGATAGGGTATGTTCCTCGGAACAGTGAGCACAGTAAAATACCAGGAATCTTAAACTTTCATTAGATACATGGATTTAAGTTGTAGAAGCATGGACACAGGAGTTATGAGTGATTACATGCAGTAATAACTTAGAGCGAAGGCTGTTTTCCCCAGTTTCAACTGTGATGGCAAATGCTACAAGGGAGGCAGAAAAAAGATAGCTTGTTAAAATGGTAGCGCCCAATTGGCCGATTTAAACAAGACCTGGATGGAAGGAATCGGTTGGGAAACACCGGAAGAATAAATTATCGGAGTTTTGTCAGATCGGGCAGAAAGTGGTTGTTTTACTGAAATTTTGGTAAACATAAACTGACCCAGCCAGCCAATGGAATCGCTTGTCTTCCGTTTGTCCGCTACCTGTAATAAAAAGGGAAACAAATCTGGAATATTTCTCTTGAACCGCCAGAACCAAATCCGTCAGAGGACAGAATCAGATTCTACCCCAGCTCCTTCGCCATTTGCCAGTGAAGCAGACTGCATGGGTTTATTAAAAGCCTGTTGAATCTGAGATTGTGGGTAAGAGAATTAAGTCATAATATGTATAATATTAATTACTAGTGTTTAAGGGAAGTGATTGTGTGTGTAAAATCTCATTGTGTGATTCATAGAAGGAAAGCTGCTTTGTGCTGTATAAATTATGTTCGACATTTAAACTAAGGCCGGACGGAATGAAGGTTGTTAGTTTTAGAAGCTTTTAAAGCCTTTTCTGATTGCTGGACTAGACAATACTATCAGGAAATAGTAAAAGAGGAAAGATTGTAATTTAATGTATTGTTAGAGTAGGCCTATACACTCAACACTCGCCGTAGGGCCTATGCAGTTAATGATGTCAATCCTGGACATATTGGGAAAGTGTGTGTGTTGTAATGCTGTGTTATATTATTGCATAAACCTATTTGTCACTGACTGAGTCTACCTTTCCTGTGTTATCATCACTTATTCTGAACTGCCTCACTAATCTACAATCTGGGTAGGAGGATTTTAGAGCCAGATGCTATGTAAGACCTATTACATTTCAGGTCAGAGGTATCCTGTCACTCATCTTGTTAGCAGAGAAGAACATTGGTGTTGTACCTAGCGGTGTAAGATTTGAACAAGCACCCTGTACCTACATCAGTTGGAAGAGTGGGCTTCTCCATCTTATATTCTGGCTTCAAGGAAAAGGCGGAAGCGAAGAAGTTAAGTCAAATTAGACAAGACTGACTCGCAGAGCATTGCCGTACCACACCCAGTCATAGTAGTAGTGATGAAAACAGTGATGATTAAATTAGTCTGGAAGCAACATAGACTTTAGTCAGTGTGACATTTTCAAAAGCTACATAACATAGAAATACTTTGAAGATAAATTCAAGTGATCTCAGTAACATTGTAGTCAGTGTGACATTTTCAAAAGCTACATAACATAGAAATACTTTGAAGATAAATTCAAGTGATATCAGTAACAGTGAAGTCATTGTGACAGTTGTCAATATCTACTCCCCTAATGATGAAGATAAATTCAAGTACCAACATTAACATTGGTTCCAGAGGATTAGTTGCACTAAGAATTTTCATAACAAGGGAGCCTTAACAACTAGGAAAAGACTTTAATTTTAGTGATTGACTTTTATTTGGTGTAGATACATGCAACATCATCAGTGTGATTTTATTTTTTGGGTTTGTGTTTACACAAACAAAACTAAATAGATGACTGTACATAAATAAAATTAAGAAATTGTAGTGCACTGTTTTTATTACTTTATGTCAGCTTTGAATTTAATTAAATCCCCTAGATACTATAACATGATATCCTATCACCTTACCTCTTCATACTCCTTATGGACGATGTCATCAAGGCATGTAAGGAGAGAACAAGAAAGTATTCAGTGGGGTACTGGAAGATGAGACAGGTCTATATTTCGGAGCTGGCATTTGCTGATGATGTTGCCCTGATTGCTAAATCAGAGGCACATCTCCAATCCAACCTGCAAGTCTGGAAGGAAGAGCTGGAGAAGAGAGGGATGGTCATAAGCAGCTCTAAAACAAAATCCATGGTGATATCACGAGAAGAAAGAAAACATCAGATTAAGTTGGGAGAACAGGTCCTGGAGCAGGTCGACCACTTTAAATATCTCGGAGCTATTATAGACCGAAAGGGAGGCATCAAAGAAGAGTTGGCCACTCGAAAAGCAGCGGCTGGGAGACTTTTTCAGGCCATAAATCGTGGATTCCTCAGCAAGAAAGAGGTTGGTAAGAAAACGAAGATGGCTGTATACCGCTCCACCTATGTCCCAGTCTTGACATATGGATGCGAGTCGTGGGCAATGACTACAACCCACAAAAGCCAGATCCAAACCTCAGAAATGAGGTATCTGAGGAAAGTGGTTGAAGTAACAAGAAGAGACATGGTCCGCAACCAGACGATCCGTCAAGGCCTAAAATCCCATCCGCTGCAGACCCAAATAGAACAGTCCCAACTAAGATGGTTTGGCCATGTCTGCAGAATGGGAGAAGATCGGCTACCACGACAAGCATGGGAAACAAAGAGCCAGGGATCCAGACCTCCAGGACGACCCAGAGTCCGCTGGGAGGACAACATTAGACAATCTTTGAAGGACCGAGGACTAGAATGGAACCAGGCCAGGAAGAAGACAGCTGATAGAATGGTCTGGCGCTCTCTCTTCCAAACCTCTACACCTCACGGTAGAAGGGGAACGACTAAGTAAGTAAGTAAGTATGATACTATAACAGCCCATAGGTATAACTCTGAGAGTGGCACCATAGAAGTCTGGTACTGAATATTACTATCTCGGCCAGAAATTCTTTACAGCCTGACTGTATACCTATGAACTCTATACACCATTGCTCTTTTCTGAGAATGGGGTATTTCTTTTAAGACCAGACTCTTCTCTGGCAACTATCCTAGTATCACCTGATACACCTTGTTGTCTTATACTTCATAAATTAAGGAACCTCTCGTGACAATTTCATAATTGAAAAAAGTAATGGAATGTATTCTGTCTTTCACTGTAAGGGCTAAGCATCCCAGTAAAACAGTTCTGTTACTTTAGATGACATAAAGTTCAGTTTCTTTAGCAAAACATTATTACAACATGATATGAATCATAATAAAGGTACAAAAATGCCGCACACATTTCTATAAAACGACTCCAAATAAAATACAGGAAAGCAGTAACACCGAGTATGTTAATAATTAGTTGAGTATGAAAATTATTGACTGATAACTTCCAGATTGTATAAGTCACTTGTAGAAGTACATACAGCAGACGTGTGACAGGTACTTACATCAATAAACCCTATGAAAGTAAGAAGGTCAAGGTAATCAAAAAGCAGATACTGCCATAGGGGAGTGGAGTGTGAGAGAATTCACTATACCAGGTCAGCTTTATGAGGTGGGGTGATCAGTTCTCTTCCTTGCTGCCTTTGTCTTCATAATCCAAGAGCACAGCATGGTATCCCACTAACAGCTGGGTAGACTGGACCATGTCACTACTGGGTTTTGAACCCAGAATACAGTAACTCTGCCATGAGCGTCAAGCACACTAACAAATCTGCCAATAGGATGCTGATGAAAATATCATCATCATTTCTATTCCACTCATTACGGAGCATGCAGCTGGTCTTCATGCATGAAGACTGCATAAAACATGTTCATGTGCTCTAGCAGCTGGATCAGGACAATACGAACAAACTTGACATCTGTTGGAAAGCTTCAATATAAGTTGCAGGAGCAATGTGAACAAACTTGACATCTGTTGGAATGCTTCAATATAAGTTGCAGGAGCAATGTGAACAAACTTGACATCTTTTGGAATGCTTCAATATAAGTTGCAGGAGCAATGTGAACAAACTTGACATCTTTTGGAATGCTTCAATATAATTTGCAGGAGCAATGTGAACAAACTTGACATCTTTTGGAATGCTTCAATATAAGTTGCATATACAGAGCTTCTTAAGTCAACACCAATGCCTGTGACATGATCGGGTCGCCAGTCTCATGAACAACCTCATATTAGTTGCCTCATAAGGCATGCCAGAGAAGACAGTAGGCCTATTCTTTATCTGTCTCCTCAGAGACCCCCCCCCACAGTAACCACACAGGGCTTATCAAAGTATAGGAGGCATTCATTATTAACTGCACAGAAGCAATCAACATTTTTTATTAATGAAAATTAAGTATGCAATAACCTTCTTTTCCCGGACAAAGAAGATAAGTACACACACTCTATGATGGAAGATAAATCACGTTACAAGTCTTCTTGACATTCTCCTACCAATGACTTATTTGATTAAGGATTTATCAATAACAAATGTGCACACGCTGACTGATTATTTACCTGACAAAGAAGATAAGTATACTGTTTCTATGACAGAAGAGAAATGACATTACAATTCTCCTACCAATGACTTATTTGATTAAGGATTTATCAATAACAAATGTGCACACGCTGACTGATTATTTACCTGACAAAGAAGATAAGTATACTGTTTCTATGACAGAAGAGAAATGACATTACAATTCTCCTACCAATAACTTATTTGATTAAGGATTTATCAATAACAAATGTGCACATACTGACTATTTACAAATTCAGTGTTCCAGTTTTCTTATTCCTTTTAAACTGCCTACATGTTGTAATCTCCGTGTCCTTCCGCGTGCGTGCGTGTGTGTATATGTGTGTGTGTCTCTGAACAGACAAACAACTAACAGGACTGCTGCACCCTCAGAAATGTCATGTCAGGTGACTAATGTCAGGCTGACAAGCTCATGATGTCAAACTATTTGCTACAGAAACCACTGCAGAAAGAACGTGTGAATGCTTGATGCAGGCTTCAAGTGGGGGGTGGGGGTGGAAGAACCAGCTGCCGTGGTGGTGGTTCTATACTGAAAGCACAAAGGATAAAGCTGTTGTATAAAAACATACATGCTGTATTTTTGTTGCTTTATTTCTAACGTTTCCTAGCTCGGTGGTCCATGGTTCGATCCCCCAGTTGAGGTGGCGATTTTTTAGACTAGACTGCAAACGGCTCCGGGGTCGACCCAGCCTCATGAATTAGGTACCAGAGCGACTCTGGGAAGGTTAAGGCGGCCGGCGTGATGCTGACCACATCACCCCTAGTGTGCCGATGGTCAAGAAAATATGGGCCTAACACCATATTCCCAATATGCCACAATGGGCGTGTAACGGGATCCTTTACCTTTTTTTACCTATTTCTAATGTTACTTGCAGTAAATTAGATCCTTCATTAACTAATTTGTTGACACTGCATCATCTGCAAGATGTCTTCAGTTGTCATGTTCATTTCTCATTGTATTTTCATCATTCTCATACAGTACCAGTATTCAAATGTCTTGCTGATTTTTGTTTTCATCTGTCCAAACATAATTTCAGAATATAGACTGTCCTCAACTTACAACAGAGTTTCGCTCCGATGACCCCGTCATAATTCGAAATGGTCTTAAGTCCGAAATCACTATATATTATATGAACCATAAGGACGTGTTAAGAATTAACGTGCCTAAATGCTAAAATGTAAAAAAAAAAAACATAAAATTACTGTACTTCAAAGTGTAAAAAATAATGAATGAATAAATGAATAAAATTAAAAAATAATAGAACAGGATAAATGGGATGGCTGCTCTATGAGTGGTCATAAACCACAGATGTCATAGTTGAGATCAGTCTGTATAATTACCATTACCATACGTGCATGAAATTTGTGTGCTCCCTTCTAAGAAGTAATTACTTTTTGACAGATCATGAAAAAACAGAAACACATTTAGTAGCAAAATAACATATTACATTATAATTACAATAAAACTGTAGATCACATGAATACATCACAGCTAAGTCAGTAAATTAACAATAAAAAAAGCTGAATGCAATTTCTAAAGTCTACCAAGGCAATATGGTGAACAACTTCACGTAGCAATCATAGCTGCGACTTACTTTGACCCTGTGAAACAATAACTTCTTTATTCTTTCTCGTTTCATGCGACATGTAATAATACACTTCGATATGTAATAATAAAGCTTTGATTATGAGCACTCACACATTTTTTAGCTCAGTGATTAAAAAAATAACTTTTCTAAAAGTAACAATCATATCCCAGAGCTCTTTACCTGAATCCTATTGAACAGAAAGAACTCCATTCTTGATATCACAAAGTGATAACATTTCAAAATGTTAACAATACAAGCAGCATGACAAAGTGCTGTATGTACACAAACAGAACATATTCTACAATATATGTATATAACATAATTTCATTAGTGTGAAATGTGTAGTTAAACAAACACTCGCCCTCAGCACCACCTTTAAGGAAAATACCTTTGTCTGGCCTGTGATATCATGCCTGGCGATAAAACTGCAACCTGATTGGCTTATATTTATTGAGAACTAAAAATAGAACATAAGACGATATGTTTTTGTTTTTAGTCATGTCTTTAGCTTTAACAGAAAGTAAAAATTCGAAAGTGTAAAAGAAATCACCAAAAGGGTACTCCATGGTGTTTGACATTTTTTTTTAAAAAACAAATATGTAGATTATCACTAAACTGTGACTCTACAAAGTAAATGAAGTAAGTAAATATACAAGGTAGCTTCAAAAAGTTCCCGGAATAGTCGACTCATGTTTGAATGAGTGATTATGTCATGGAGATTATAGTTTTAGAAGTTGGTAGTGACCTTGAGGAAACGACATGGCTGATGTAAAATTCACATGTACTCTCGAACAGAAGTTACAGAAGTTTGTTTGTGTAGTATGCATGTAGCATCGTCGGAGTTGAAAATGTCCTTGATTGAACAACGTACAAATGTCAAATTTTGTGTTTTGCTTGAGAAGTCACCCTCAGAGACAGTAACCTTGCTTAATAAAGCATATGGTGATACCGCAATGAAGAAATCGCAAGTTTTTGAGTGGCACAAGCGTTTCCGTGAAGGTCGTGTTAGTGTCGATGATGATCCACGTAGCGGACGACCGCGTACATCGATAAACAATGAAAACATTGAGCGTGTTCGGAACATTGTTCGTGTTGACAGAAGACTTAGTGTATAGAAAATAGCCTCAGAAGTTGGAATATCAGTTGGAAGTTGCCACAGTATTCTCCACAATGAACTGCACATGCACTGTGTTTGTCAATACATGGTTCCCAAAATAATACTTCCTGAACAGAAAGAAACGAGATTGACACTGGCAGAAGACCTAATCACTGTGGCTGATCAAGATAGCAATTTTCTCAACAACATAATCACAGGAGACGAGACGTGGTGTTTTTTGTACGATACTCAGACAAAACGTCAGTCCTCTGAATGGGAATCACCCACATCTCCCCGGACACAGAAATTTCGTTTGGACAAGAGCAAAGGAAATGTTATGTTGGAAGTTTTTTTTATATTCCCAGGGTATTGTCTACCATGAATTCATTCCTGAAGGCCGAACGGTAAACAAGGAAATGTACGTTGATATCCTCCGTCGTCTAAGAGAAGGAAACGCCCAGAAAAATGGAGAACAAACAGTTGGGTTCTGCTGCATGACAATGCACCAGCACATTGATCCCTACTGGTGAAGCAGTACCTCGCAATGCACAATGTGACTGCCCTGGAACAACCTCCATATTCTCCCGACCTGGCACTGCCTGATTTTTTCTTGTTCCCTCGCCTAATAACGTCACTGAAAGGGCAGAGATTCAAGGATGGTGAGGACGTTATCACCAATGTGACAAAGCAGCTGAGAGAGGTGCCAAAGAATGGGTTCCAAGAATGTTTCCAACAGCTGTATGGACATTGGCAAAAGTGTGTAGTTGCCGAAGGAAATGTGTAAATAATTGTATTGTTACTTATTTCTATTCAATATACAAATTCAGGGAACTTTTTGAAGCTACCTCGTATTCATGACCAGTGATGGGTTTACTTGTTCACTTCTGTTAGGCATTGTGTAAATAAAACTACATTAGCACAATTAAATTTGTTTTATATACAAATTAAGATGCATTGGTGGTTTAACAGTTAGCATGGTTGCCTATCGAGCAAGCAATCTGTGTTTGAATTCCGACTGAAGTATGACTATTTTATTTTAAATTCAATCATCTGTATTTAGTTTTCACGGTTTAACAACAACAACAAATAATTTGAAAAACAGCATTGGGGGGCTTTTGTATAACAAAAATAAAATTATTAAATTGACTTCACAGTTTTAATTTAATTATTATTTCATAAATTAGGTTTTTTTTGGTTTGGTTTACATTTGTAGTTTCCAATGTCTGTGTGTGAGTTGACAAAAATGAACTTTTCCTAAAGATAACTGTCATAAAAACATACTATTTCTAAATATAACTGTTCACAAGAACGTCCTATTTCTAAATATAAATGTTCACAAAAACACACTATTTCTAAATATAACTGTCACAAAAATGTCTTATTCCTAAATATAACTCTTCACAAAAATGTACTATTTCTAAATATAACTGCTCACAAAAACGTACTATTTCTAAATATAACTGTCACAAAAACGTACTATACTGTTCAAAAAAAGAAACGCATAGCTACTGAAGGCACACACATAGCCCTAATTTTGACATTCAATAACTTTTTTAATTTAATGCGTTAATTGTTCAAATTGCATACAAGAATACCTTAGGGTTCAACCAATCAATTGACAGTTGTTTTGCATCTGGGTCACGAGAGTTTTTGGCGTATGGGCTTTCCCGTTAGTATGGTGTGTGGCCTCCTCTTGCATCGATCAGCGAATGGCATCTCCTGGGCATGGATGCGATCAGACGTCTGATGTGGGCCTGTGGGATGGCTGCCCACTCTTCCTGGAGTGCCTGGAACAGATCACGATGATTGGCTGGAGCAACGTCTCTGCGACAAACACGTCTATGCAGCTCATCCCACAGGTGCTCAATCGGACTCATGTCTGGAGACAGGGATGGCCAGGGAAGGGTGAGAATGTTGTTGGCAGTCAGGAACTGCGTGGTCAACCGTGCACAATGGGGTCTGCCGTTGTCCTGTTGAAACACAGACCTTTGGGCAGCCAAAAGTGGAAGGACATGGGGTCGAAGAATTTAATTGACGTATCGTTGCGCATTCAAGCCTCCTTCAATGTGCACCAATTGACTCTTTCCGTTGTAACTGATCATTCCCCACACCTTTGCACCTCCACCACCGTGCGGCGGAGCTTCATCAACGCAATTTTGGGCAAAATGTTCATTTCGCCTACGGTAGACCCTACGCCGTCTATCATGACGCTGCAACAAAAAGAAAGATTCGTCACTAAACCAGACACGTCTCCATTGAGTGTCAGCTGCCCAGGGACGATGCTGGTTGGCCCAAAGAAGTCAATTTTGGCGATGGCGGCCCGTAAAGACCTCGGTGAGGTCGTTGTGTCCAAAGTCCAGCGTCATGCAGTCTATTCCGGACAGTTTGATCAGACACATGACGTCCTGCAGGCAATGACTGGGCAGTTGAGGAAGCTGTTGTAAACCTGTCTCTGAGGTGACGAAGCCGAATAAAGCGATCATCCGCTGCTGTTGTCACTCTGGGTCGTCCACTGCGATGCCGGTCTTCAACTGAGCCAGTAGCTTGGAACCGGTGCCAAAGTCGACTGATGGTACTCTGATGCACGTTTAGATGCCTGGCAACCTGACTTTGACTTTCGCCTGCATGCAGTCGGCCAATAGCAATGTTCCTTAAATTTATCGATAGAGACGCCATAAATGTCTGCTTGAAAATGAACTGAATCTTTTTGTGTAGCGTTACCCTTTTATAGGGTTTCAGTTGCGTAGTCAGTGAATAGTGTTCACCCCAAATTTTGTTGCTTTCACGTGCGCGCAACATGTAAAGCACTTTTGAGGCTGGTTTTTATATACCCTAGCACCAAATTTTACTTACAAACTCATAAAAACGCGCCCTCGGATAGCTATGCGTTTCTTTTTTTGAACAGTATATTATTAAACATAACTGTTCAGAAAAATGTACTGTTTCTAAATATAACTGTCACAAAAACGTACTATTTCTAAATATATTTGTTCACAAAAACGTACTATTCCTAAATATAACTGCTCACAAAAACGTACTATTTCTAAATATAACTGTCACAAAAACGTACTATTTCTAAACATAACTGTTCAGAAAAACGTACTGTTTCTAAATATAACTGTCACAAAAACGTACTATTTCTATATATATTTGTTCACAAAAACGTACTATTCCTAAATATAATTGTTCACAAAAACGTACTATTTCTAAATATAACTGTTCACAAAAACACACCATTTCTAAATATAACTGTTCACAAATTCATTACTAAACATTTTTCTCAGTCTTAGTATTGTTCCATATTTCGTTCTGGGTTGTAGTTTGGACTCCTCCCTGCATTAGCTCCTGCCTCCAGTCTTGTACGTCGCCAGTCAAGAAACAGAAGAATGGCATTTGCAATCAAGCAAACTAATGCAAAGAATCCAAAGGCCTAAGAATGTAATAATTTATCAAAAATGTCTTAGTAATAATGAATGTGATAAAATATACAATATAATTTTTGTAGATCAGGAGAAAGCCACTGACAGTTCAACATCAAACTGTGGCAGGTCTAATAACACCATGAGATATAAGGAAAACTCTTGAACAACATCAAAGCTATCTACCACGTACGTCTAACTTTTTAACAAAAAAATAAAATGTTGCCTCGTTTTGCTGAGGCGCGTCCCATTTAACCTAGTTGGTTATATTAGGGCGCATGTCCAAATACAAAAGACCCTTAGGTCTGATGACGTCTAACTGAGGAACTCACAAATACATTATAGGTTAGCACATGTGCAAGAGGTATATATACTGTCACCTCTACTGCTCAGCATTTATATATCATAATCATAATTCATTCTTGACTTACGGGTGTGAGTCATGGGCAATAACTACAGCCCACAAAAACCAGCTCCAAACCTCAGAAATGAGGTATCTGAGGAATGTGGCTGAAGTAACAAGAAGAGATATGGTCAGCAGCCAGACGATATGTCATGGCCTCAAAACCAAGCCCCTGCAGACCCGAGTGGAACAGTTCCCATTACGATAGTTTGGTCATGTCTGCAGAATGGGAAAAGATCGGCTACTATGACAAATATGGGAAACCAAGAGCCAGGGATCCATATCTCCAGAACGACCCAGAGTTGGCTGGGAGGACAACATTAGACAACCTCTAAAGGACAGAGAACAACATTGGAACCAGGCCAGGAGGAAGATAGCTGACAGGATAGTATGGTGCTCTCTCTGGCAAACCTCTTTTACGCAGGGTAAAAGAGAAATGACTAAGTAAGTAGTATCATTATTCATCATTACCCTTAGGAGCTTAAGCCTTCAATACAACTATGCAAAGCCTTCTTGTCCTGTACCCTCCATTCAATGTCTTTTTTATTCCTTTCATACTTGTCTTCAGTTCTCTTCCCCACATGTTGTTTGGTCTCCCTTTCTGTCATTTACCCTGGGGATTCCAGAACAAAGATCCCTTGTAATGCATACTGGTTTCCTCAGTGTGTGTCCCATCCAATACTAGCATCTTATTTTCACCTCCTGTTTCACTGGAAGTTGGTAGTTCTTGTCATCAGTATCACATTGGTGATTTTATCCCACTGTTTTAATCCTACTATTCTATGCAAGCACACGTTTATAAAAGTCTGTTAACTTCATAGTTGTTGTTTTTGTTGTTCTGCATGTTTCACAACCTCACACAATCAGACTCTGCCTCGACATCTGAGTTGAAGATTCTTATTTTTGTGCCAGACTTTATTATTTCCATATATTTCCCCATGAAATGAAAGCTATATATCCTTATTTTAATATCATTGTCTGTTCCTCCAACTTTGTCTGCATTGCTGTTGAGATATATGTGCGAGTCCTAATCTTGTAGGAGTGTTTCTCAAAGTGCAATCTTGATATCATTTATACATGGTCAGGATAGATTAAAGGTAAACCTGGAGTCTGCCTGACACGTATAAACATAACATGGGACGAGAAAACTGATATATTGTCTAGTAAAAAGAGAAAAAGTAAAGGACTCCTTACGCAGCAAGGAGCCTTAGGACTCGCATGGCACAAGATGCACACAAACAAACAAACAAACAAACAATGTGCTTACACATCCAGCTTTGTTGTTATCTTTACCACAAGGCTGTGCAGCGAGAACAATGTCAGCGATGACGTAAAGAATTATGTAGATACTGCAGTAAATGAAATCCTGAAAGAAAATAAAATGGCAGTAAATGTGATTATGATACAGAGATAATGTAAAATGTAACTATTTCATTGGCATGTAAGCCTAAGTTGTCAACTGGCAAAAAAATTAATAAATGACCCCACAATCAGGCATCCAAAACAACAATAAATCCTGTCTGACATTATAACCAGTTCCATTTCACATTCATGACATCTTTCATAGGGCAAATTATGTTGAACTGCTTTGTTAGGCATGTTTGTTTAGTGCCAATGATTTCAATAGGCACTTTTATCATGTTAGCCTTCCCTAGGCTTTGGGTGTCCCTAACCTGCCTGCAAAGCAGCAGATTTGTGTCTCTCTTGGTCTGGTCCCTACCCTAAGACCTTTCTAGCTTGGAAGACCCTGCTGATGGCTACCCTACCATTGGCACAGCTCTCAGAGTAATTTGAACACACAAGATCTCCCATCACGACAGGTGGGTGAGTAATCAGTACTATCTGATAACAAATAGTTGCCTCAATTTTTAATGAATGAAAAAAGAAAATCAATATTTTCAACCCAAATCATTCTGCTTCACAATACAGGTAGCCCTCGATGATCGCCAGTCCAGTTTGCACCAATTTTGAAACCCAAAGATAAAACAAATATCGAACAAAGTAAAAAATATATATTTTAAAACTTCTTATTACATTAACATGAAATATTATTACAAATTTTAAAAAAATTAAAGAAGACTGCCACAAGAGGTGAGCTTGGACGAAGTTACATATGAAGAAGTAACAGGGGTGGTGGAAAGCCACTTTCAAGTGAAGACTGAAGAATTGGTCAATCACCAAAGCCAACAAAAAGAGGAGGAAACAGAGGATGGAGAGCTTCCTACAGGAGAAATGAAGATAAGCAATCTGCAGCACATCCTTTCAGACAAGGAGAAACTCACTGATGAGGTCTACAAGACTGACCACAAAGTGCAAGCGGGCTACTGTAGCAAAGAGAAGCCTTATGGCATCCATGAGCCTTTACTTTGAAATTCTGACAGAGAGGAAGTTACCACTGCATGCTTTCTGAAAAATAAAAAAACAGTAATGATCCTCAACCAAGAACTTCGTCAGAGAACTAAATCCATTGCATTATACCATTTCAAGGTGTAAGTGTACAAAATATTTTTTATTTTATCT
This sequence comes from Oreohelix idahoensis, assembly GCA_024509875.1. Taxonomy (NCBI): domain Eukaryota; kingdom Metazoa; phylum Mollusca; class Gastropoda; order Stylommatophora; family Oreohelicidae; genus Oreohelix; species Oreohelix idahoensis. Next base: position 273,140 of record JAMPIV010016675.1, read on the forward strand.
ACCTAATTTAATTAAATTAATTAATTTTTGAAATTTTATTTACTGTATTTCAGAGCGTTAAATAAAACAGCATTATAATTGCTCGTCAATTTTTGGGTGCCTGGAACGTTAGTCACTGACTTCCCATTGACTTACATTATAAAATGGTTTCAATTTACACTGATTCTAACTCCGCCAGTTCGTCTAGGAACACATCCCGGCGTAAATCAAGAGCTATCTGTATTCTTGAAAGCAAACTCAAATAAATGTTGAGAAATAAATATTATACCTTTTCCCCGAAGCTTTGCAAAATTTTCTTAAAACTGACAAACTGAAATAAGAATAACTAAAATGCTTGAAGACAAGTTTCAATACATACAATGTAAGGGTCTCTGTAAGAGCTGCTAAATGTGAGTAGCTTTACTGCAATTTAACATAAAAAGTCCTCAAAGATTAATCATGTTCAAAGTTCAAAACTCTTTCAAATGAAAACCATTTTACTTTAAATGATAGTTTGCTTACTGAGCATAAGCACTTATAACAAAATGAAATGGCATCAATTTCAAAATGCAGGTGCACCACCAATTTTCCAGCACTTCTTTTAATCTCGACAATTACAAGAAGAAAACTGAAATTATCACAACCGCCAGATTAGTTTACTAGGTTGCCACAAGAGCTCACTAGATTGTTAACACTGCAGTTTTTGGTGGCGATTCACTGAATATGTATTATTATTAGATTATTTTGCTTAAATATACCCCTAGTTCGAGAACAAATGTCTTAGAAAACTCATGAACATCAGTTGGAAAGAATTCAAGACTAATCGACAAATAAGAGAAGACTCTAGGCAGAAATATGTCTCCGCCTATATAAGGAAAAGACGATGGTCATATATCGGTCATGTCCTACGAATGCAAAGCAACAGAATACCACTGCAGGCGCTCACTTGGGTTCCTGAGGGTAAGAGGAAAAAAGGAAGACCAAAAGAAACACTTAGAAGAACAATAATAAGAGAAGGAAGAACGTTGGGATTAAATAATGTGCAAAAGCTAAGAGGAGTGGCGTCACAACGAACAATCTGGAGAGCACTGATTTCTGCCTTATGCACCATGTTTGGTGCTTAAAGAATTTATTATTATTATTATTATACCCCTAGTTATAGCTGTTAATAACGTTGAAAGATGGAGAGCTTCCTACAGGAGAAATGCAATGGTATCAAGTTTGCAGACAGCCCATATCCATACAAGCTGCAGTAGAACTGTTGAAAAACTGGATCAAGTGTTTCCGTGTAAAGGCTTTGTGACATATGTGGTATCAGTTCGTCAAATGATTATTGTGTTGTTATTGTTGATCAGAATCAACGTCACTGCACTCTGTGTAAACCCATAGGTAATCAGTCTCCCTTAGCAAATATTGAAGGATATGAATGCTAATTGTTTCTGGTGTGCGCTGGTTGTATACACATCGGATGCATCCTCTCATACACCCATCTCTGCTGGTCTTGTTTGATGCCAAATTCCAGCGATCTTAACCTTTATGATTCACTGATTGCACTGTCATCCTCTAATAGGTGATCATTAATTGCCCCCAGTATTTCTCCCTTATTCATATCCGATGCACCCTCTATAGGTGCTCTTGAAGCTAGTCTGTCAGCTCTTTCATTGCCACGAACCCCTGAAGAATCAAGTCTTCTGCCGGAGTCATCCACGGTGGACCTTATGGAGCAATGATTGTGAAACTGATAAAATCACTGCCCTTGTTAATGACGTTTCAGACAGCTACCTTAAGGCTGCAGTAGCTGCCTTTATCTCCATTATTATGCTGGACACTGATATGTAAGCCCCGCTATGTTCAGTTCCAATTCTGCCCTTTACTCTAGCAGAGAAGCCCCACACAGATTTCTCACCAAGGATTATGGACCCATTAGTGTACACAATGGCATCATCATGCCCAGCATGATAATTTATCAGCTGATCAACTTCCACGCCCCCCCCCCCCCCCCCCCCAATTGGCCAAAGTTCTGCACTCTCTACCAAAGCTGATGATGACTTGCTGATAGTTCGTCCAGTTCTCACTTGACTTACTCCACTCTTCTCCCCTGAATATATTTTCAACTGTGGTCACCTGACTAATAGTTGTCTCTGCCTGTGCCATCCATGACATTCCCCTCTTTATCCTTGCTCCTTTGATATCAGCTACGTTCCCATTCAGGGGATGCGTTTTGTATATGGTTACTCGCATATAAGCTTTAGCCCGGGCGAATTGTTACGGTATTTTATTGGCATGGTCTGCTAGAGGTTAGCAGCATAAGATTAAGAGGTGACCACGTTTAATATAATGTAAATAATTGTTAGTTTAGTGTACGCGATACACACGATTGATTATGACGTGTGTGCGTTGGTATGTCACGCACCGTGACTAGGTTACCACACCCCTTTCTTGTAGGACCGTCGAACGGATAAGACGTGTCCTTGTATTCATGCAGTGTCGGGCATGGAGTGCCACACAGATTATATTATAATTAATGATGGACATGGGTCAGTCCAATGTTATGATTTGGAAGAAGAATATTACAGGTTAGTAAGTGACTAAACCTAAGTCGAGATAGATTTATAATTATTGACGAACGCATAATCTCACTGTCGGTCGCTGGGATCACTAGCCACGCGTGCATACAGTTATGTCGTTCTGTCTATTTGTTATTTGACAAGGACTGAATTGAAGATAAATCATAATTCAAGGAAGGAACAGAACTTTATATATTTATGCTTCATGACAACCATTGTTTGAAATATTGTCTATAATCTTCTATGTAATAAATACATGTGGACTCATAAAGGACTTATCCCATTATTGAATATCAGAAGTTCAACCGTCAGTATAATGGATACAAAGCTTTACACCACCACTTGCGAAATTAACCATCTATCAGCACGATGCTCTATAATGATCATGATTGACTAACTCTCCCCGCAATAACATAACACCCAGCCTTGCAACGAGAAAACCGTTGGGCCCTTACGCCACAACAAGAAGAGGCGTACCGCCACAACTAGAAATAAACCGCCACAAATGGTTGGCCAGCGATGGGGAGCGAAATAAGAACGAAGAAAAAATTTTTCTTATTTACAAATTGATAGACTGTTTATCATTACAAGAAACTATTCAAGTCACATGATTCCGAACATGACGTGGCTTGTGTAACTGTGTACAAGCCAACGATCGAAGGACGAAGCCAGCTCACCTACTGTTCCATTGAAGAATACAACTTCTCGATAGACCAAATGATGGAAAAGACGTTATTTGCCAACAAGGAGCAAACAGTCCTATACACTAGTCTAGTCCGTTGGTGAAGATCGCATCGGACGACGGGTTAAAAGATAAGTCTCATTTCGTGACTGTTGTCATTGAGAAGAAAACATTACTGAGTCTAGTTCACATTTGCAGGCATGTCCATTCTATATGTTATATATGTGCTTTATATCTGTTTTCATTGTTTGTGCTGTGCCTAATTCGTGGGAGGCTGGAGCGGCGATTCGGAATGAATAAATATGGCTCTAAGGATTGCCGATATTCATTCTGAATGTTCTTTAGGGCGGTGAATTAAATTGCATTTCGCGGAGAACGCGTCGACGACATTACCGGGGCTTGTTTCGTTCGGGATTGCATTTAATTCACATTATATGTTAGATGTCTAGTTCTGTGAAATAATCGTTGTATTTTATTGTATTCAGTTTAAATTTTATTTAGTTCTGTAACAATGTTGGTAATCTATCATGTTTTTTTTTTCTGATCTTGCTATTATTCAGTTCATTTTTTTTGGATAACCGTCAATGAGTCCATGTTTGCGTCATTAATTTTTGTGTACACAGATTTAACTCTATATTCAGTTAACCTTCACCCTGCTCTATATTTCCGGTTAGTAGATTTGGTTTTATAATATCAATTTTTATTGTAGAAATGTCTTGTCTCGTGGTAATATTGTTTGTTTATCCTTGGTTAACCCATGGTATTGTTTGTATTCATTTCATCCGTCTATAAATTAATATTAATGTCATAATTTTCTTCATTAATAATATTGTAGATTAATATAAGTAAATTTTTATGAGTTTTAATGAGGAATTGGGGACTTTGCACCAATTTGCAGTAGTGGTCCTAGAAATGGGCAATGCACTTTATGCCTCATGATTAAGGCATAAATTATAATGATTAATTATTAAAACTTTATAACATATTAATACATATCTAATATAAATTAGTACACTTTCTCAGTACTATATTGTGAACTTAGTGACAATTAAGGCTAATTATTTGGGGATAATACACATAATTATTAAATATTAATATTAAGCGCTTGATATAATTTCAGCAGCTTATATAATTAACTATCATAACTATTTATGATAGATATTCAGTGAGTATATATATAATATTTCTACAAAATATTATAGTTTTGTGGAACTTATACATAACAATACAGTAATATTATTATTATCGACATAGATTATATTGTCGATTACAAGACATAAGTAATTGAATACTTAAATAATTAAACTCCAAGAATGCTTACCTTGGACCATTTCATTAAAATTGGAAAAGAGTGTAATAAAAAGGGAGAGGCACTCCTTGAATTTGCTGAACAACAACTGTCAAAATATAAGGCAGAAGAGGAGGAAAGGAAAGCTATTGCTAAAGCAGAAATGGAAGAACTTGAAAGAAAGGAGGCTGAAAAGAAGGCAGAATTAAGACAAGAAGAAGAAAGAAAGGTGGCAAGAGATGAAATCCTACGGATTGAAGAAGAGAATAAATTGAAACGACAAGAAATCATACTGCAGCAAGAAATGGAACTGCAACGGCTTAAATTGGAAACAGCAAAACTTAATTCGCAGAGTGCTGCATCAATCCAAAATGATAATGCTCAATCTGGATCTTCATCCACCCGACTTAAGGGCAATTATTACTTTAAACTACCACCATTCAAGTTACACGTGGATGACCTATCATCGTGGCTGGCGCGCTTTGAGGATATATGTAGGGTCAATAACCTTGACAAAACTGCATGGGCACTTAAACTTAAGGAATTTCTGGATGGCGAACCTGCAAGTGCAGCACAAAATATAGATCCAACATTATCAACAGACTATGAGGCCATTAAGACGTTGTTATTACGCCGTTTCCACTTGAACGAAGAGGCATGTAGATTACGTTTTAAAAGTTTGTTGCTGTAAAGTGCAATCTTTACTATCTTGCAATATAATACATTTATATACTTATTATGTTCGCAAATATTTTGTAAACAAAGTATTTCCTTTTTTAAGTGCTTAAGGAGAAGTCATTTTTGAGTTACTTCCCTTGAAAGGAGTTCCGTCATCTTCGATCGGACTCCGCGGACGACTCTAGGCCTACTGCGATTTATTCTTTGCCTGGGTAGGAATAGATTGTTCTTGCTTCAGTATATCTATGGCCTGAATTTATACGTAGTGTTTGTATGAGTAGGACGAGTCTGTCTTATATATGGATATCTTTACATTTCTAAGTCGAACTATATTGGTTGTCGCTAGAAAAGGTCAAAGGCTATGCAGCGGAAGTATCGCTAGCAGGGTGTGTGATTCATGGCTGTCATCCTGTCGGGATGTCGAATTTTGTTGTAGCCGGCTTATCGCCGAAAAAGTGATAGATTATAAGGTAGATGATTCAAAAGTGATTCATTTAACAGGTTGTATGTACTATTTTTAGTGTTTATTCTCTTTTGCCAAGGAATGGCAAAGTTATATTTCGCATAGAAAGGTAAAACCACAATTTATTATGAACTTGGGCTTCGCCATCGTTGTCGATAAGCAGATGCACAGTGGTACTTTTGAAAAAAATATTTATTCAAAGGAAGATGACATTCCTATGTATCAGCACTAGATTATATGATATTATTCAATTACCTCTATGATAGAAGCTATGAAGAAATGAGGACATTTAACGAATGACCAATTTTGGTCTGTATCCAATAGTGAGTGAAGCTCACGAGAGAAGCACAGCCATGTTGAAATCCATCTACTTTGTATTTATCGAGTGAGAAAAAGGGATGCCTGTACTATCGCTCGATGAACCAAGAGATCACTGCTACATGTGAGAACCCATGTCTGGGATTCCTATATCTTTATGAAAAAATATATATATTGTCAAACTTTACGTGAAGGGATATTCGCTTCACTGACGAGGTTAAGTCTAGGATAGCCTTCCTATATATTGGTTATGGTCATGACGTTGCCCAGTTTGATAACTGCCCATTATTTACATGTGATGGAACTCTGAATGCGTATTTGCGAATGCTAAATTATGATATTTGCCAAGCATGAATGCTAACTTAAGATGATATTCCTGTGACCAACTGAATAAATGTGTAAACGACATTTGTTCCATGTAACCTTACAGTACAAGTCCAAGTGTGGCGTCTATTAAATGTTATAAAAAGACCACCGTAGTTCCAGTACTTCTTGAATTCGAACAGTGTGAGTATGAGTGATGTACTACCAACCTGTCAACTCTATCGAATCATTCTACCATTCATGTTCTGACATTCATATACACACTCATTGTCTACACTCACATTCTTGTCGGAGCCTCATCACGTTCCAGGACAAGATGACACTTATACAAAACTGTGCTGGGAAATGAAGAAACGTTAAACTTTACTACACCAGTCCTATGATCCATTTAAGACTTGGTTATTGCGTCGTTTCCACTTTAACGAAGAAAATTACGTTTTAAAAGTTTGTTGCCAGATAACAATAAAGATTTCACAGGTTTTATTGCTAACATACGCAATACTTTTAACAGATGGGTTGAACTGGCAGGTGTCAACAAATCTTACGACAAGTTAGTTGATTTGTTATTGAGGGATAAAGTATTATCTTCTGTCAGCCAACCATTCTTTGCTTATCTGCAAGAAAGAAAACCAGAATCTATTGATGAGTTAGAAAAAATTTCTATAAATTACTGCACAGCTCATCCGAATGCTAATATTTCTGGCTCGTTGATAAGAGAACCACTTCCTGTAGCCTCCAATATGGCATATCATAATCATAACAAACCTAGAACACACAGTGTGGACAGAGGTAGGTTCAAAGGAAACTATGACATTAATTTTCATAAGGGACAGAATAACTTTAACAATAACTTTAATAGAGGACGACAACACAAAACCAGAAATTTTTTCACCTCAGTCAAGATACAACAGTAATCCACGTAACTCAAGTTATAATCGTTCATATAATTATAATAATGGTAACAAGTGGAACAATAGCGATAATTATAACTCGAGACATCGAGATAACAGTTACAATAGAGGACAACGGGATAATTCATCTAATTATTCTCGTCATCGTTCTCATTCTCGTAGATCGACAAATTATAAACCATAATACAGGGGCAGCCGTTACTACTACTACAACCCCTGGTGTTCAGAGTTCACCTACTGATAACAAAATACAGTCTTCATCTACTTGTTTTGCAATGAATTATAACGTGGCAAATAGTTGCCCAACATGTAATCTTATATTTCAGAAAGCAAAAGAGACAGTTCTGAACTGCGGACACATTCTACCAGAAGTCAGTCTAGCAGTCAATGACGGAACAGGCTCACTGATCTTCAACAGAGAAAAAGTTAATGGATCCATCGTCTAAGTCTTAAGAGATTCGGGATCGACCACGATCGGAATCCGTCAGACACTTGTTCATCCGAATTGTGCAACTGGAGAACATGTCAGGTGTATGACCTTTGGTGGAACCATAGAATATTATCCAACAGCTATTATCTATATTGATACACCTTTTTTCACAGGCAACGTTAAAGCATGCATGTTAAGAAACCCAATTGCCGACCTTATGGTGGGATGCATACACGGGAGTAAAGATTGCACACCAGAAGAGATTATTGAATGGGAAAAAAATAATCTATGCATCGGAAATGCAGCAATAACCAGAGCACATACGAAACAATTAGAGACTATGGACACTGCAAACCAGGAAACAGACGATCATGAAAGTATCGAGATTCATTCTGCTATTGACCGAGTATCCTTTGCTGCAAAACAGAGGGAAGACAGGTCACTAACAAAATTTTTTTCACTGGTCAACAAAGTTGACAATCTTGCTATGAACAAAAATAATAGTCATTGGTTTAGTATTAAAAATGACATTTTATTAAGATGTTTTATGGATAAAACTCAGATAAGACAACAAGTCATGGTACCTTTTGCTTTTAGACGGTACATACTTCAACACGCACATGATTCTAAGTGTGCAGGTCACATGGGTTATACTCGTACACGTTCGCGAGTATTATCTTCTTTTTTTTGGCCAGGAGTATCACGAGATATTTCACAGTACGTACGCTCCTGTACGATATGCCAAGAAGTGAAAGCACGGGGAGCCTTTCATCATCATCATCAGTTGCCATCTCCACAACGGAGGTTGGCTGTAATGGATCTCCAACGTCTTCTGTCTCTTGTCTTGGTGGTACACTCTGATAGACTCTTTCCCGTCCATCTCTTGATGTTATTTTCCCACTTATAGCGCTGTCTTCCCCTTGCACGTTTACCTTCAACTCTCCCTTCTGTTATGGTCTTCTGCAAGGTGTTATGCCTTTTTATGTGGCCAAAGTATTTTAGCTGCCGAACTTTGACCTCTCTCATTAGTTCTCTTTTCATACCTAGATTTTCTAGGACCTCCTTATTTGTTTTCATCTCTTTCCATGAGATACGCCCCATTCTTCTATATATCCACATTTCAAGAGCCTCAATTCTTTCTTCCAAATGCTTATTCATCGTCCATGTTTCTGCACCATACAGAAATGCAGAATATATATAACACTTTATGATTCTCAGTTTTAATTTATGAGATAACTGTTTGGATGTCAGTATATGTTTCATGTTGTTGAATGTAGCTTTGGCCATTCCTATTCTCTTCTTGATTTCTGTTTCACATCTGCCATCTTCTGTTATTATATGACCAAGATATACGTAGCTCTTGACTTGTTCCAGGATTTTCCCATTTACGCTTATCTTTAATGTGGGTTTATCGTCTGTTTTGCTAATTATCATAGTTTTAGTTTTCTCAATATTAATGTCGAGTCCATATTCATGACTTATACTGTTCACTTGCTTCACTAGTTCTTGTAACTCCTGTTCGCTTTCAGCTAACAACACGGTATCATCTGCATATCTAAGGTTGTTTATTGATCTTCCACTGACGTTCAGTCCTGGTATTTCCTGTATCTGTTTGAAAATTTTTTCGGTGTATAAATTAAATAGGCAGGGGGACAGCACACAACCTTGTCTGACACCTCTTTTTTATGTCTATGTATGGTGAATAATTCCTTCCCGATCTTACTGTGGCAGTTTGCTCCCAATAAAGGTTACTGAGTATTCTTATATCTTTTCCATCAATACCTATGTCTTTGAGGCATTCAATTATTTTCTCATGATGGATTCTGTCAAAAGCCTTCTTATAGTCAATGAAGCACATATACATACTTTTTTTTGGACCTCTGTATATTTTTCTGCTAATCTTCTTAGGCAAAATATTGCCTCTCTTGTTCCACTGTTCCGTCTAAAACCAAACTGTTCTTCTTGGATTTCGCTGTCTACTTTACTTTTTATTCTTTCCTGTATGATTTTGAGCAGTATCTTAATTGCATGACTCATCAGGCTGATTGTTCTGAAGTCTGAACATTCTGTTGCATTTGGTTTTTTGGGCAATGTTATAAAAACTGATGTCTTCATGTCGTGTGGTAAATATCCTGTATTGTATATATCATTGCATATTTCTGTGATTGTATCTATACCAAAGCTCTCCAGAGCTTCTATCATTTCACACGGCGCCTATTCAGGCTTGTGACATATCTGTGAGACCTTTCGACAAAATGGCCATTGATATCATTGGCCCACTTCTACCATCAGCCAGAGGACATAGATTTATTCTCACTTGCATCGATTTATGCACACGATGGCCAGAAGCCATCCCATTGAAAACAACCACCACCACAGATGTAGCTGATGCACTACACCTGATCTTTTCTAGAGTAGGTTTTCCTAGAAAACTTTTGTCAGATCATGGTTCTCAATTTATATCTGAGACTATGACGGAGGTAATGAAGACTTGGCAAATAGATAGAAATCTCAGCAGCATTTATCACCCAATGAGTAATGGTGCTGTAGAAAGACTTAACCGCACACTCAAACAAATGTTACATAAAGTTACAGTTAACCATCCACAGGACTGGGACAGAGTCCTACCAGCTGTGTTATTCGCTTATCGAGAGGTGCCACATGAACAAACTGGCTTCTCTCCATTTCAACTAGTCTTTGGCGCTCCACCAAGAGGTCCTATGGGACTAATAAAAGACTTATTGATTGACTCCGAGATGACTCAGGATACCCAGTCATCCTATGAGTATGTAATTAATCTCCGGAATAACATTATTGATGCCTGTACAATAGCAACAGCTTCATCTGAGGCTGCGAAAGAGAAAGCTAGAACTTTCCAAAACAGTAATAGACGATTACGTCAATTATTTCCAGGAGATCAAGCTTATGTGTTATTGCCACATAACAATAATAAACTACTAATCTCGTGGAACGGTCCTTACCAGGTTATCAATAAGATTTCTGATGTTGATTATGTCCTGGACATTAAGGGACATCACAAAATATTTCACATAAATATGCTCAAGCAATTTCATACTCGACCTGAACATCTACAAGCTATTTTTCATGAACTAGATGACACTTTCGTACCTAGATGTCACTATTCTAATTTGTCTGTTATCCAGGAAGAAGAATCATCTTTTCCTGAGGTACAGTTAGCATTACCTGTACCTGTAGTACAGCCTAGTGAATCTTGGCGGGACGTAACCATCTCCTCGTCGGTTACACCGCAACAGCATCAACAGATTGCTGAACTTCTACAATCCTATCAAGATGTGTTAACCGACATTCCAGGTCGCACATCAGTCATTAATCATGACATCACTCTTAATGATGATACTCCAATTCGGGTACATCCTTATTCTGTTCCTCTACACTTTCTTACTAAAACTACTAAGGAACTTGAACAGATGTTATCTTTAGGAATTATCGAAACTAGTAATTCCCCATTTTCTTCTCCATTAGTTATTGTCCGAAAGAAGGACAATAACATTAGACTATGCGTCGACTATAGAAAATTAAATGCACAAACGATAGTTGATAGCGAACCACATCCACTTCTCGATGACTTACTGCCACGTCTATCGACAGCAACTATATTCAGTAAGATAGACTTAACTAAAGGTTATTGGCAGATACCACTAACCGAAAAAGCTAAATACTACACAGCGTTTTCAACTCCGCTAGGTCTATACCAGTGGAATGTGATGCCTTTTGGGCTTGTTAACGCTCCAGCTACCTTTGTTCGCATGATGCGACACATTTTTTCAGGTAGACCAGACATTATTACATACATAGATGACATATGCTTATTTAGTTCATCTTTTGAGGAACATGTTTTGGGTCTCGAATACGTTTTGGATACATTAAGAAATAACAATTTAACTGCTAAACCCACAAAATTACAAGTAGCGTTTCACGAAATAACTTTTTTGGGTCACATTATTGGAGCAGGATATATCCGAACACTACCCAGTACAGTTTCAAAAATTTTAAACATTTCCGTTCCTCAAACGAAGAAACAAGTGAGAAGCTTGTTAGGTCTAGTCCAATATTACAATAGATTCGTACCTAACTTGTCATCTATCACGGCTGTCTTGTCCTCATTACTAAAGAAAGACATGCCAGTGAAGGTGACATGGACTGACGAATGTGACAGAATTTTTCTGCAAATAATTTATATATTTTCAAATCCACCTATTTTGAGACTAACTGATGCTTCTAAAAAGTTCATTCTTCGTACAGATGCGAGTAACTACGGAATTGGCGCATGTTTGCTCCAATACCATGACGATATCCTCCACCCAAACCTCTACATCTCACGGAAACTCAAACCACCAGAAGTGAAATACTCTACTGTTGACCGCGAACTTTTAGCTGTCGTGTGGGCGATAACCAAACTTGAGAAATTTCTACTGGGAGCCCCTTTCGTAGTACAAACTGATCAGAGGGCCGTAGCATCACTACGACGGGCTAATCATAAAAGTCCAAAGCTCACCAGATTCGCTATTCTCCTTCAACCATTCAACTTTACGATTGAGTACATTTCTGGGACAGACAATATCGTCGCAGACGCACTATCTAGAAATCCTTTGGATATCGAGTAATCAACACTGACACTTTTCTAATACGTCAACCGAAATTACGTGTCACAGAAGACTGTACCCTATCGCTAAATTCTTAACATGGAGATAAACTTTTGCTTACGATTCAACTAAATAACTTGTACAGACGATTGCGAAAACGAAATGAACTAAATCAAGAGACAGTGTGTTCGTATTTTACGCCGGGACTTTGGCTAGTGTCCGTTCCGGATAAAACTGGTTGAAACAACTTTGATATTAATACTTGATGACATTTCGAACTAATTGAAGCTTGTGATATGAACTCTTGGACGTTAAGAATATCGATACTTATTCTAAATCAGAACACTTAAATACTCTTCTCTTATCGTATTTCACAAGGATCAAGCCTACGTATGGATCTTCATATCCAATGTTAATTACTTTTAATTTAGTCTTTAAAACTAGTCCACATTAAAATGACAAGTGAGTTGAATTTAAAAAAAAAAAAAAAAACACTTAAAAAAATGAAAGAAAGAAAAGAAAACTCACACAATTCTTTGATTATATTCTTAGAATTACATGATTATATTGCGTATTTAATAATTATGTCAATACATCACATACTATTGTTTAAAGTAGTTAGATAGGTATTAATAACTTAATACTACACTTACTTGATGTTCAACACACATAACTTATTTAAATTTATACATCATTTTTTTTTTCTCCTCTACTTTATTCTTTATTAGTTATTATGTCTTTCTTTAACATATCCTCTCATTTTTTCTTACATTAGATTTTCAACAACTTTATTTTTATTCCATACTTAGTATAGTTAATTAGTTTAATTTTAACTCTTTAGATTAGTCTGACATGACATTTCATCACGACATATTTTAAGTTAATTAATTATTTAATTAGAGATCAACATTACCATTCTCTTTTAGTTCTTATTACAATTTATATTTATGTATGATATAAATAATTAATATATTACATGACTGTTAGTTAGCCGACATGACCATGACATTGGTTCTAGACAGAACGTCGTAGGCCATATGCCGCAATTTTGTAAAAAAAAATTTTTTTTTTTTTTTTGATATTGTTAACATTTTTGGTATTCATTCAGATGGGTTTTTTTTTTAAAAAAATCTATCTAATAGATTTTTTTTCCCCCAGTGGACAGGGAATTGTTACGGTATTTTATTGGCATGGTCTGCTAGAGGTTAGCAGCATAAGATTAAGAGGTGACCACGTTTAATATAATGTAAATAATTGTTAGTTTAGTGTACGCGATACACACGATTGATTATGACGTATGTGCGTTGGTATGTCACGCACCGTGACTAGGTTACCACACCCCTTTCTTGTATGACCGTCGAACGGATAAGACGTGTCCTTGTATTCATGCAGTGTCGGGCATGGAGTGCCACACAGATTATATTATAATTAATGATGGACATGGGTCAGTCCAATGTTATGATTTGGAAGAAGAATATTACAGGTTAGTAAGTGACTAAACCTAAGTCGAGATAGATTTATAATTATTGACGAACGCATAATCTCACTGTCGGTCGCTGGGATCACTAGCCACGCGTGCATACAGTTATGTCGTTCTGTCTATTTGTTATTTGACAAGGACTGAATTGAAGATAAATCATAATTCAAGGAAGGAACAGAACTTTATATATTTATGCTTCATGACAACCATTGTTTGAAATATTGTCTATAATCTTCTATGTAATAAATACATGTGGACTCATAAAGGACTTATCCCATTATTGAATATCAGAAGTTCAACCGTCAGTATAATGGATACAAAGCTTTACACCACCACTTGCGAAATTAACCATCTATCAGCACGATGCTCTATAATGATCATGATTGACTAACTCTCCCCGCAATAACATAACACCCAGCCTTGCAACGAGAAAACCGTTGGGCCCTTACGCCACAACAAGAAGAGGCGTACCGCCACAACTAGAAATAAACCGCCACACCATCGCATATCTGTATCTAACTGACAGCAATCCAAGCAAGTGCTGCAACATTACAATGGGTGTATCTCACATACAACCCAAGACAATACGCATCCCTTCATTTTGAATGCGTTCCAGTAGTTCACATTTTGTTACTGACAGCATGAGTATTCTCAGACTTTACTCTATTACTGATAAGACTAGCTGATGATACAGGAGCAATAGTAATTTCTGTTCCAGGTGCCCTGCAGACATTGTTTTTAGGGCTGCCAGACCTCTCCTACACTTCTGTATCAACATGGTGCTTATACGACAGCCCACGACCAAATGTTACTTCAAGGTGCTTCAGCTTGTCTTGTCTTTTAATTTTCTGCCCATTGAGAGTAATATCTGGAAGGTCTGCTTTCACTATGGAGTTGTTCAAGGAGCACCACATCACACAAGCCTTGTTGGGTAACCTTTAGTGCCAGTTTCCTAGCACCATTTAAACACCTCTTGTAGAGTCCCATGTATGCTATGATCATTTCCTGTTGGTCAGAACCAGTCCTGTAAACGAGCATGTCATCTGCAATAGCCAATGTTCGTCTCAGCCCAGTTGGCTGAAAGGTGGCTACTTTTGCTGTGTAGATGTTAAACACCACTGGTGATGATGGAGAACCCTGGAGTAGTCCTGGGCAAATGTGCATTGGTTCTGATATCCATGTTCCCAAGAGAAATGTAACTGATCTCTCAGTTAAGGCAGCTACTATCCATCTCATTAGCCAAGGGTTCATTAAGGTTTCTTCTTCCTTCTTCCTCGTTCGTCCTGAAAAGGACGTTGGTTGTGTTGTGTCTGTTTACGCCGGAGCTGTGATATCTGCACCTTTCGGTCGACACATCCGACTTCAGCACGGCAGTTTTTGGGACCGGGTTTGCCTTCCCTCTGCGATCCCTACTCTCTCAGCCAGACTGCAGTGATGCAGACTGTTTCCAGGACCACCACGTGGAGGTGGAGTAGGGTCTTAGTCAGCTCTGGTTCGCTGACTGATGCAAGCAGTCAAGCTATTGGTCGCTGACTGCATTCTCTATTGCTGCATCTTTGGGTCCCATTAAGGTTTCAAAATTCACATTTTTATAAGCATCCTCTAGGTCATTTGCTACAGCAGCCATTTCTCATTTACCCTGGAACCCCTTTGTACACATCCGAAGCAAATGTTCCAGCGTTACCCCATGTTACTTTCATGGGCCTATAGCTTCCCAGATTATGAGGGAGGATTTGTGCATTTTCGAGGTGGTTTATTAAATTTCTCACTACGATCTTTTCTAGTAATTTACTGTAGACCTTCTGCAGTGTGATAATTCTATAGATGCTGAGAAGTGTGGGGTCTTTACCAGGTTTAGGGTGTGGCCGTAGGTAACTATGAAGCAATTCTTCTGGCACCTTAGCATTCTGTATTCTGGTGTTGAAATCACTCACCACATTCTTAATTTCTGTGTCATCGAGCTGTTTTTATGTGGTGTACACCATCAGGACCCGGGTTTTCTACTGGTTTATAATGTGCACACCATGTCTTCTTCGGATGTGAGGTCGAAATATATGTCGCCTCTTCTGTGTCTTTAATTTCTTGGCAGGCAGTTTTATCACCTTTATGTGCCTGAGTAATATAACGCTCGAGTAATGCATGTCCCTTTTTGGCATCAGTCTTCAGGTTTATTCCTGTCAAGCTTAGAATATTACGCATTGGTTGGCTTGTACTGTTCCTATTCATACTTCGATGTAAGAACCAGAATTTCTGTAGAGTTTTTTCAGTGCCCATACAGCCCTCCCCCACTGCTTCCTTGGGTTCTCTTGAGAAGCTCTTGAATTTATTTTATTATGATATAAAGAAGCAAAGGGACAAAGTATTAAAATTCTTTGCAGATACTAACTCCAACAAGCAAATGAGCATTAGAAAAACAATGAAAGATGGTTAGAGTACTAAGCATGATTGGGTCATGACGGAATAGTTTTGACATCTGAGTGATGGAGTGCACTTAGCAGGTAGAATGTTAATTGAACAGGCCCAGTTGTTCCATAAAGAAATTAAAGTAGAACATGAGTGTTACTATAGTGAAGGATGGTTTGAAAGGTTAAAGACTTGGAATTTCTAAGTGTAAATTGTGTGGAGAAAAATATTTGAATTTAAGTATATATCTGTCAAGGGTGCTTTACAGGCATGGGAGGGGTATAATTAGTGGGTCAAAGGTGTACTGCTGAATTATTGTTTATTTTGTCTTTGATCCAACATCACTGAGCGTTAACACTTGATTATTAATAGTTTACATAACCCTCGGCTGGTCAGGCAGAACAGATAATCCAGCAAAGATTAGGAACCAAGGATGCCGGAAATTTGATAGTGTACCTGTATTACTTCCAAAATGGATCTGTATACTTACAATAAAAACCCATGGCAACAATTTCATGAACAGCCTGCTGGTAAGCGTGAGAGTATACAGCAGCCAGAAGATCATAAGTGTAAGGAAGGCTGATATGGACACAAACTCAAAATAGTTGTAGGTAGAAGCGTAAGAGTCATCACATCCTTCAGATCTTTCTGAAGCCACACAGATGAAGGCAATCAAAGAAAGAAACTGAAAATAAACAATGTTACATAATGCATGAATGAGGACCAACTGTATTAGTCAAACTCAGATGATTATAATCTCATCTTGTTAAATAAATCTATAACGTCACATCATGGCCAAGAATTTACATGTTTTTTTGGTTTATTTTATGTTACAGCTGGGTTCAATGGACTATTTGTTTAATGAACTGGAAAAGTTCTAGGTTCAGTCTTAAAGACATTTTAAAATTCTTCTGGTCCCGTCATGAACAATAACTCTCTTCATGAGATTCAGGTTAAATTACAACTGCTATGACAGAGTTTAAAAAACATATTTTAAATACAGTGTCCAATCTGGCTCAGCGGTTAGAGTGCTTTCCTTTTGCTGCACAGTTACCGGACCCCAGGTCATTCTGGTAGCGTCATGCTCTATTCGACCAGCTGTTAATGGGTACCCGACTGTGCTCCTGAGTTAGGGAAAGAAAAGGCAGCAAGGAAGGGAACTGGTCACCCCAACTCATTAAAAAGCTGGACCTAGTAAGATGAAGTTTCTATCACTTCACTCCCCTATGACAGCTTCTGTTATAGGTAAAGGAACCCGTTACACGCCCATTGAGGCATACTGGGAATATGGTGTTAGGCCCATATTATCTTGACCCTCGGCATCACGCCGGCCGCCTTAACCTTCCCAGAGTTGCTCTGGTACCCATTTGGGGCTGGGTCGACCAAGGAGCCGTTTGTGGCCTAAAAAATTCCCGCCTCATCTGGGGATCGAACCATAGACCACTGCGCTAGGAAGCCAGTGCACTAACCACTATGCTACCGCGGCTCCCAGCTTCTGTTAAAGGACTACCATTATAATTATTTTAAACACAGAAAGTTTGGAAAAAATTCTCTCCATTAAGACTTCATTAAATGGTGAACTTATTTAGTGGCTCAGGGGCAGCTTGCTTGATATGGGTAATTCATTTACATGAAAGATTATATTGAATTACACAAAAGGAAAATAAGGTGTGCAGTGAATGTTTGTACTTTACTATACAATTATAGATGATACTGGTAAACAGTGACAGATTACAAGTAAAATTGAAGCTATTTCATATCAATAAGATTCTTCTATGGAAACTGAATATGGTTTCACAATAGAAACATGGTAAGAGACTTCAGTTACGAAGATAGGGGATCACATCAGACGTGTAATTTACTACGTAAGTGTAAGGAGGTGACCAATTATAAAACTATATACAGGGTGTCCATAAAAGATTGTACCCTTTTCAACAAATTTATTCTCGGCCCCATGACGTGGTACGAGGATGCTTTCTATCACAAAAGTAAGATAATTTCTGCAAGTTTTTAAGCACATCTTACAAAGACGGTACATGTTGATATATATATATTTTTTACTTTTCACAAAGCAATAAATCAAAACCAAATCAGTAATAATATTGGCACATGTGATTTAGAGAAACAAGTAACAAATTATTTATGTGGTTAAAAAAAAACATAATTTTGAAACGTATATACTGTATGACACATCAGCTTCTCCATTAACAAATCTATGTGTTGAAAATGATCTTAAAAACATTTTTAAAACATCAAAACATTATGCTTTCACACATCTTCAAATAACATTTATTTTTTACACTGAACAATATAAGGCTATGAAAAAGCAAACAATGCAGATCCAGATAGTGGCGCCCACTCAGCTACACTACATACCTACAACAGTAGAAGATCTGGTTTTGGGGCATGGGAAACACCAAGGAGGAAAGCAGCTCAGTACAGCATAAACACCAAATTAAGATTATACAAGAGTTGTGTACTTTCTGTACTTTTTTGTGGCATTGAGTGCTGGAGAGTAACAGAAAAGGAATTATCCTCATTCCATACAACCTGCCTAAGGAAAATTCTTCAAATGTTTTGGCCGAATACCATCTACAACCAGGAACTGCTTACACAGTGCAGTCAAAAAGGCAAACACACAATCACTGCGGGCAGATGCGGGAACTGGGCTGGCCATGTCCACAGAAGGGACCCTGACACCATCACCAGAAGTGCTATGCTATGGACCCCAGAAGGACGGCGAAAGAGAGGCCGATCAACGACAATCTGGTGTAGAACAGTGGAGGCTGAGATGCAAATCATGAACCAGAGTTGGGGCACAGCACGAAGGATGGTCACTGGGAAAGCAAAATGGGGACAGTTTGTTGATACCCTACAAGACGCCACTAGGCGTGATGGCCACTGACTGCTTTGTCAGTCAGGGGCTAAGGATCCAAGAAGAAGACCAAGACGCCGATAAACAAACAATATTACAGATATCCTACAACAACACAGGATTACAGCAACCAACATGACATACTTGGCTAAAGTAAGAAAACTTCAGCTCCCCACTAAATGTCACGGCATGAGTTGACAAAAAAAAGTAAAAGGTAAAATAAGTAGAACAAAGAGATAACCACTTACTGTAGCTGCTATCTTAAGAATGCTTTTGAGAGATATCACATATGTTTTGTCTACCGGTATTTTCCATACGTAAAGTATATTATGGGTCTCTGATGTACGGGTTTCTGTTGTACTGGTCTGAACACCTGCCATTTCAAGAGATTACTGTCACCTGCTGGTAAAGATAACTGCTTACTAATGATTTGAGTAAATATTTTCAACATACACAGTTGTATGTCACTAATTTCGGTAGTTTCATATCAAGAAGAACATTTAGGAAAACACTTACTTACTTACTTAGTCGTTCCTCTTCTATCGTGAGGTGCAGAGGTTTGGAAGAGAGAGCGCTATACTATCCTATCGGCTGTCTTCCTCCTGGCCTGGTTCCATTCTAGTCCTCGGTCCTTCAAAGATTGTCTAATGTTGTCCTCCCAGCGGACTCTGGGTCGTACTGGGGGTCTGGACCCCTGGCTCTTAGTTTCCCATGCTTGTCGTGGTAGCCGATCTTCTCCCATTCTGCAGACATGACCAAACCATCTTAGTTGGGACTAGGATAACACAATTCATACAATACTGATACATATCAAGTGGACTTGTAATGGTTTTAAAAAAAAAAACAACAAAAAAAGGAAATATCCATGCTTGGTGTGCACAACACTGCCATCACCGTGTCAATACCTTGTCGAGGTATGGCGGCATGCGTACCCTGATTACCCCCAGAGCAGTGCCAGCTGGAGTTTTACTCCTGGAAGGTTCAACCAAGCTGGACAGGTTTGCGCGGGCAGGGGTAAGACTAAAGCAGACACCCTGGTCCTCCAGGTTGGGGGTTTTAGCATAGGGCTGACACCCCTGTCTATGTAACAAGAAATGAAGTTACGGAAACAACAACAAATGTACAAACTTTGCTGCGGGACAGACATCCGGAGTCTGAGGCTCATATGACTGTCAGTGGTGTAAGCCAAAAGGAAGCCACTGACACGAAAACGGATGTCCTGACAGCAAAACGAGAAACAAGAATAGAATTTTGGAATGTCAGGACAATGAACGAGACGGGTAAACTAAAACAGGTTACAGCAGAAATGAGAAACTATAGATTACACAATCTAGGGATAAGCGAGAGCAGATGGACAGGGGGTGGAAAAGTTGAAACAGCAACAGGAGAAACAGTACTTTACTCTGGAAGAGAGGATGGACAGCACAATGAAGGTGTAGCCATTATTCTACAGAAAGGAATAGAAAGGACATTACTGGAATGGAAACCCATCAACAACAGACTGATAAGATTAAGATTGAGAGGTAGATTCACCAACACTACAATAATACAATGCTACGCACCAACGAATGACAGCGATGAAGAGGTCAAAGATGAATTCTATCAACAACTGCAAAAAGAAATGGAAGACACACCTAGATATGATCTTTTCGTAGTAATGGGAGACCTCAATGCGAAAGTTGGAACACACAATACATATAATGAAAGAGTAATGGGGAAATGTGGCAGCGGAACAGCAAATGAAAATGGGAATAAATTAATAAGTTTCTGTAGCATTAACAACATGGTCATTGGAGGAACACTTTTCCCACACAAAGAAATTCACAAATTAACATGGGAATCACCAAATGGTCGGGACAGAAACCAGATAGACCACATTATGATTAACGGTAGATGGAGACATGCATTACAAGATGTGAAGGTAAGAAGAGGTGCAGATGTGGGAAGTGATCACCATTTAGTAGTAGCAAAACTGAAAGTGAAACTAAGAACGGCTGGACCAACTGTAACAACACAGAAAAGGTTTGACATCAGCAAATTGAAGGACCCCCTTACCAGAAAAGCTTTTGCGGCTGATATAAAGAAGCGATATCAATTTGCCAAAAGTCAGGAAAAGACATTTACTGATGATATAGACCAGAAATTCAACACCATTTCAAAAATATATAAAGAAAGCAGCAAATCATGCTTGGGATTCCAGGAAAGGAAGAAGCAAGACTGGATAACATCAGAAACATTAAACACCATAACGATGAGAAAGGAAATGAAAAGAAAGAAAACAGAAGCAAAGTCCCCCAGGTTAAAGCAAGTATATATCGAACAGTACAGCAAGCTGGACAAGGAAGTTAAACGCCAAACCCGAGCCAACAAAAGGAATTTCCTAGACGATCTTGCAAGACAGGCAGAAGAGGCAGCACTGAGAAATGAACAAAGCACAGTATACAAAATAACTAAAATCATCAGCGGAAAACGAGGTGCAAACAATATTACATTAGTAAGAGATAAGCAAGGAAATCTCATCACGACAGCAGAGGGACAGGAAACAAGATTGGCAGAGCATTTCAGAGAAACTCTGAACAAGGAACCACCAGAGACACAAGTGAATGTTCCTGAGGCTGAAAATGATCTAGATGTTAATACAGACATTCCACGAAAAGAAGAAATCATCACAGCAATCAAAGGGTTAAAGAACGGAAAAGCTCCTGGCCATGATAACTTAAATGCAGAGCTATTTAAGACAGACCCTGAGCTAGCAGCAGAACTATTAGAACCACTATTTGCACATGTCTGGAAAACAGGGACAACACCAACAGAGTGGAACAAAGGAATAATTGTCCAATTGCCCAAGAAGGGAGATCTTGCAGACTGCAATAACTGGAGAGGAATAACTCTTCTCTCAGTTCCCAGCAAAATACTAGGCAGGATAATTATACAGAGAATTTCAAAAGCAGTAGACCACAAACTGAGGAAAGAACAAGCAGGATTTAGAAAGAACAGAAGATGTGTAGATCATATATTTACCCTCAGGAACATTATAGAGCAGTGCTCAGAATGGCAAAGACAGCTGTACATTAATTTTGTTGATTTTGAAAAGGCTTTTGACAATTTACATAGGGACAGTTTATGGAAAATACTTAGGGCTTATGGAATTCCAAGCTGCATAGTGTCAATCATAAAAAGCCTCTATGCCAACTTTATGTGTAGCATTGGGCAGAGCAACCTAACCTTTGAGGTGAAGACAGGAGTACGACTGTGATGCCCCTTATCAACCACTCTATTTTTAACAGTCATAGACTGGGTGATGCGCCAGACAACAGAGGGCAGTCCAAGAGGAATAAGATGGACTACATTTTCTACATTGGAAGATCTGGAATATGCAGATGACATTGCACTACTAGCACATTCACATCAATACATCCAGGAAAAAATGGATAGACTTAATAAGTATAGCCAGCAGGTGAGCTTGAGCATCAATCTAAAGAAGACAGAGGTCATGACGCTCAATGTGAGCAACCCTGAGCCTATATCAGTAAGGAATCAGTAACTGGAACAGACAGATGCCTTCACATACCTAGGATGCATAGTAACACCAGACGGCGGAGCAAGCAAAGACATCAACAACAGAATGAACAAAGCAAGAACAGCCTTTTTTAGTCTAAACAACATCTGGAAGTCCTCTCAGTACAGCACAAGCACAAAATTAAGATTATATCAGAGCTGTGTGCTGTCTGTGCTTCTCTATGGTGTGGAATGCTGGAGAGTTACAGAGAAGGAAATGTCAAAATTGTCCTCTTTTCACACAACATGCCTAAGAAAAATTATCCAAATCTTTTCGGCGAATACCATCACTAATGAAGATCTGCTTACTCGGAGCAAGCAAGAGGACATGCACACCATCATAGCTGGCAGACGCTGGAGCTGGGTTGGCCATGTCCTCACAAAAGACCACAATGCCATCACAAGTACAGCTATGCTATGGACCCCTGAAGGAAAACGAAAGAGAGGCTGACCAAAAACAACTTGGCGGAGGACTGTGGAGGCTGAGATGCAAAGAATGAACCAGAGTTGGGGCACTGTACGAAGGATGGCCACCGACAGAGCAAAGTGGAATCAATTTGTTGTTGCCCTACAAGATACCACCAGGTATGATGGCCACTGACTGCTTTGACGGTCGGCGGCTAAGGATCAAAGAAGAAGAAGTGTGGACAACTAGGTATTAGTAGATGAACTCCATTTTAAAAATCATAATTTTCAACTCAAATGTCAAGTCAGTCCTATTATCTGGCTCTGAAACATGGAGAACAACAAAAACAACAACTAACAGGTTACAAACTTTCATGGTAGGTGCTTGCATACATTTCAAGGACTGAAACTGTATGACAAGATCACTAATGTGGAACCAATGACATAAACCAGACAGGTTCCAGTGAAACAGGATATGATAAGAAGAAGCTGGTGATGGATAGGACATATAGTGAGGAAACCTGTTTACAGCATTACAAGGCAGTCATGTTTGGAACCCCAAAAGTAAGATAGATAGAGGGAGGCTGAAAAATGTGTGGGAGAGATACCTGGAGATAGGGATAAGGAAGACGTTAAATGACCTTGAGCAGAAGGCACAGGACAGGAGGATTTTGAAGGTATTTTGAAGGCCTATACTTCATAGGGAGCTGAAGTGTTTTTATGATCATGATGATAAAGTCCATTTTCATCTCCACCTCAACTATCAAGAAGAATAATGCAGAACTCATCCTCAGGCATTCAACTTTGATCTACTCAGCTGGTTGAAAAAGAACCATCAAACACAGTGTCGTAAATTTTTGATAGGGAAATTAAGACTTGGGTTGGTCCCTTCTGAATAGGTTAGAATGAGTGATAGCCACAGTGAGATGTGATAATAGAAATAGAGTTCCACGAGTGAGATGGTAGAAATGATTATATAGATATTATGGGAACGAACTGACCACCACACTGAAATAAATGTAGGTATAGTTTAATTATCATAGTAAACTTACATCACAACATATAAAAAAAATACATCAAAAGCATATACAAATAGTCATAAGAATCAAGGAATGCTACAATAGTGATAGACCCGTTTGTATGGTCCTCCCCTGGATATATATAGCTCACAGTCCCGTTAGAAGAAAGTGATAACCCCAAAGAGTTACAGATACATATGATTGAGTCTATGGTTTCCCTCTTTTAAGGTATGGACAGACTTGATACTCTGCTTTATTCTAAGGGTAGATATTGTTAGCAATAACTTGTATAAAGGAAGTTACAACGTGGGTGATTCAGGCAAAGAACATCCTTCGGTCTACTTTCACTCGGTTCTTTCATCAGGGCCCTGATATACTTACAATCGTGCTGTGGTTCGCCGTCTGGCGCAAACTTTGGGACACTCACACACTTTTTATCTGTTACTGTCGTTTAATAAAACGGATCCCAGCTCTGCAGATTTGTTTGTTGGTTTCATCAAAATGGATCTGGGGAGCGTCTGCTTCATGCGATAGTTATTTCAGACTAAAGTTAGTGTCACTTGACTCACGAGGTAAGAATTAGGCTTAAACGAGCACACAATGTCATAACACGAGGTTTCCCTTAATTAGGAAGATGACCGGTGGACAACTTCTCTCAACAAATAATCTTGGTTCACCACACACTTGTCAACAATGTCGGAAAGTTAATGTTTTAGATTTCTGTAATTTTTCTCGCCACACGGCAGCATGTACATTAGAGTTAGTGTAGAAATATGCACTGGCTCAAAGGCCCAGTATAAGCATTTATTAGGTATGTCTCTGTACAAAACGCCGGCAAAGTTTGGGTTACCCCAGTATTCACTGAATAAAGAAAAAACACACATGAAATATGTTACATATTATGTACTCAATATAACTTACGTTTTTAAAATGCAAGCGTACAGCTTGACTTATCATTTAAAACTTCCCGTGCAATAAGTTATATTTTAAAAATCATCAATCCTCATGAATTAGGAATACATACGTATTCCGTCAACACTCATGAGGCATCTAGCATTTATAAGTTAGTTTAGAAAAATTGTTCCCGTCTGATTATTTAGCAGTTAAATTAAATTCGTTATAGCTACATTGTTGTTTAAGCTAGAAATTTATAATTTATTCTGCTTTCCACTGAAACACGTCCCTAGAAAATAATACAGACTATATAAATTAAGCACTCTGCACCAAATCTAACTAGTGAAATATGAAATAAGCGATTATCACTTTAAACACTTCACAAAATATTAGATAATTATTATAATATATACCTCCACACACAGAACTACAGACTAAACCATGAACTAGAATACTGCAATCTAATGGTAGTCTAGAACTCGGCAAAATGGCCAAGAAACTCAGACTTCGCCAAAACACAGATATTTGATCTAGCACAGCGATCTGTCTACTGCAACATTTTAGGAGTCAGAATGAAAATAAAGTTTAACATTCTGGTTATATCTATTACCAGACAAAGGGGTCCCACTTATTTCGCCAAACGAAATAATCTCCCCTTTCCGTCTAAAACACCTTACATCAACTAGAAGACTACCATGAACTGACACTCGTGCGTTTTCACACCTCACGCTGACCAGGCCAACAGTAAGTGCCTTGTCAGCTGGGATTTCCAGACAAATGTCTCAAACTGCGCCGAGGAGATGTCGGCTATCGCGCCTCACCTAGCGCTCAGCCGATGCAACTCGTTGTGGCAGGTGAAAATGCAGACAAATTTGTCGCCTATAGGTCTGGCGAAAGCGAATATTCACAGTGTATTTCGTCTGATGCAGGGAATGCTGTAGACATATGTCTGCTCCTATGTCTGGCCAGACGAATATATTCAGTTTCGTCCACTGACACCTAATGCAATAGAATGCATTTTAACGCTCTCTCTCTGACACGTTATGTCATAAATGCGTTTACCAGTATGAGAAAGTAAACGGTAAAGTTTAGAATGGGGAAGAAAATATTTTTCGCAAACGAATGGATGCGAAAAATACAGGAAAAAGGTAAAGAGTGATAATAAAATAGAGGATACGGGTGAAAGAAAAAGAAGAGGATATAGGCAATTTATAATCAATAAACTCTCTGTGACAGAACGTCCCCCCTTTAAGATATGGAATCACTCCATGTCTACGTTATGGAAATAAATTTCCTATATCCGTAGCTTCAGGGTGTCTGTCCTCTTCCATCTCATCTCCCCCCTCCATCTCTCTCCAATTCCTACTCAAGTCTACTCCCTAAAGTTTCCTTTCTCTGGAATGTCTCCCATGCGTGCTTGAAAGAGCGTCGCCGCTTCTGACATTTTTGAAAGATTTCATGTGTGTGCAGTGGAATTTCCCTGCCACTATCGTCATCTTTGGCGATCGTCAGGAGATGGTCGGAGGTTGGCACTGGTCTTTCAAAGTATCTCTTTAACAGATTTAAATGGAAAACCTTCTCCTTTCCTTGAATAGAGATCTGGTAGTTAGCCTTAGAAATCTTTTTCAGGACGGTAAACGGCCCTTGCCATCCGATCTTCAGTTGGTTGTTTCCGGTAGGGAGTAACACCAAAACTGTCTCTCCTGCTTCCAGTTCTCTTTCTTTCGCGACTTTCCTGTATCGGTTAGCGTGCTTTGTGCGTGCTTGCTTAAAGTTAGTTGTTGCTAGGTCCCATCCTAGTTTCAACCTTTCCGCATGTATCGACTAAGGTAAGGATAAACCTGTTCCTTCTTTTAGTCCTTTCTAAGGGTCCTAAAATGTCGATCACAACCCGTTCGAATGGTGTTCCCACTACTGGCATTTCACCCAACGAGACTGGGGGTGTCCGTTGCTTGGGTGGTACACATTGGCACTGGGCACAGGATTTGACATACCTGATAATATCAGTGTTTACTCCTGGCCACCAATAATGAGTGGTTATCCGTTGGTTTGTGGCGTTCTGTCCCATATGTCCGCTGAAGGGAAGAGAGTGCCCCATTTCTAGGATTTGGCTTCTGTACTGTTTCAGTACTAGGAGCTGGTTGTAACCTTGGTCAGGCTTGCCCGTTCTGCGATAAAGTACGCCATCCTTAGAAAAAATGTCCCCGTGCTGTCTGGGTTCCTTAGCCATGGGCAGTTTCCTAAAGCAGGGTGCCAAAGTAGGGTCCTTTTGTTGCGCTTCTTTAAGTTCCATAGGTAACAAATTAGGCGCAGGCTCCCATTCCTTCTTGGTTTGCCCTCTTGTAGTTACTGCTGCCACAATCGGCTCTTCCGGTTTCCCAATAAATACGTATCTACCGCCAAGTATGACTGGGTAGATGGGGTCATCCATAACAGCCGCTTTGATCTCGCCTCTGACAAAATCAGAGTGGATCTCCACCAGTGCGATGGGAAGCGCTGTAGGTGCATCACTCTTAGAAACTCCACAAAATTGGACGGTCTCTCCTGTCTCTTGACCGGGTTTAACCAGGTTTCTGGCAACAATGCAATCAAAAGAAAGCCCCGTGTCAAATAAACAAGAAGTTTGAGAACCGTTCAATAAAACAGTACCTCGCGTTGAGGGTGTATCCCCAACAGGTTGGGAATCACTGTCAATAATTCCGCCTTGCGAGACTGTTAGTAAGCATCCGATGCGTTTAGGCTCGGTGTGCTCGGTCTGATCATATGTCCCGTGCTCAGGGGTTCTCCCTTTGCCACCTTGTCCTTTCTGGCTGCGCTGCCATGTAGGGCGGTCGGGTTGATCAGACTGTTTACTGTGGTTGGGGTACTTGGTTTTGTAGAACTTAGATTTTTCAGGAGGGGGGTTTTGAGGTCTAGTTTCTCTGTGGTTATTCTGATTAGAAGTATGAGAAGCATGAGAAGATTGGTTTAGATTATTTTTTCCAAAATGCTCTTCTGTCGGTTTGTGGTAAAGTGGGATATTATAAATATTTATAGGGGACTTAGTGTACTGACTGAGATCAGCTGTGAAGGTATCTGTATCTAATAAGTGTAGTGTATTACAGATGACCTTACTTGCTACCACATATTTATACCTCAGTCAGAATTATTCTGGAATATTGTGATGACTACGTTGAATGTCTAGGGTTTTGTAAATGATGAAGTGTAAGTCACAACAATAACAGACAGATAAACAATTTAATTTATTCCACCACACTTGACAACAGTTTGACACTCACATACATATAACACTCTATGAGACTATCTTAAATGAGTCACTGGTAAATTTTCAAATATCAATATGTATTAAGTACTTTTCATTAATATATATGTGTCCTGATTCAAATACAAAGTGAACCAGGAATCACAATCAATTTTAATTACAAGTTATATGTACAGAATTTATCAATATGAATCTTGTAGTGACATATTTTATTAATATTATCTTATGTGTGTCAGTTGTGTAGTGGTACTAGGAGGTAATACTGGTTTTGTTTTTCAAGCTATGTTGGTATTTGTCATCATGACTTCAAGTGTTTGTTTCTGTTGGAACTAGTATTGGAGATGTTCTCAGTTCCTGGCATTAAAACAATTAATTTCCCCTCTTATTTTTATACAATGTCAGTTTAAGATGGGGTTACATAATGTTGAGCTCCGCTGGCCACATACCTACTTCAGAACTAATTTATACTCTATTTCTACACTGAGCACAATACATAACAAACACTGAGTTCAGAGCGGTAGGCCAACTGTCAGCTTCATCTGAAATAATTTACACCAGTATATTCCTCCCTAATGATTACTACGCCTCTGCAATTCCAGCATTATTTCTTTCTAGTCAATAAGCTAGGTGTCAGTGTACTGTTTGGCAATTCCATGTAGTTTTACTTTCCTCCGACACCTTCTGTTCAGGCTGGAGCACTATATAGGCTTTACCTCATGTTCGCTACTGAACCACACATATATACAGACATAAATTATCAATGTACATTCAATTTTCATTAAAAAGATATCAAATATTTCAAGCTTACCACAATTCATGGAAATAATACAGAATTACGTTGACTGGCAATGAATATAGCACAATTTCGATCTGCCGATGTCCCAGGCTTTTATTTAGAAAAATATGCACTGGTGCTCAACGCACTGGTTCTGTAGTAAGTTTATTTGCAAATGTGGTGGTGACCTGACGCCTCTAATTGACTATATTGGCAGGTCTAACCAATCGTGCCATGTCTACCCAATCGTTTGAAAAAAAGTACTCCTACTCCCGTTTCCCCTGACAACGAAAGATAGTATTTATAGCCCGACTAATCGTGTTTAGCCTTACATTTATTGCGCTCCAATCAAATCGGATTTAACATGGAGACCCATTTCCCGTACAATGGTGGGGTGAAAATCTGCCACTGAACGATTCTGATTTGGGTGTTGTCTGACATCCCTCACTATTTCTTTTGGCTATAATTTGGTAATTCCTAGACTATTTGCGTAACGTTTAACATATTTTTTTGTCAGCAAGTCCTAAGGAACCCAAATATACAAATTTAAAGGAGCTAAGTGGCTGCGTTCAAAATATGCACTTTCTTCTACCTCCTGTTTACTTCGAATACGATGTGGTGTCTGGGTACTGTAATGTTTTCAAACGTAAACCAGTATAATGTCATATTTCCTAATAAGCGTTTTTCAGGATTTTAAAACCTAACTCTGGTATGGGTAGTGTTGTTTATCACTGTCGATTTGAAAAAAAGCTAGTGCTTGTGGCCTTACACGCGTGATGGTAGTAATTGTGTATCGCGCGACTGTGGTAGTATTGCCTGCGTCCCTGCTTTCAGCCCTCCCTTCTTTCTATCTTTAGTCCATCTGTCTTTCGTTTTAGGTAACGTAGTGTATAAAAAGACATGAATGGAATTTTAAATCTAGGTCAACCTGCGTATCTCAAGGTTTTTCTTAGAAATGCAGCACGTTTTATCGTAGAAAGCGGGTATTGAAGCAGTAGGCTTTTACTATCAACGTGAAACGTTACAATTTGCAGACGAATTAGAAAACAAGGGGGATTTCGAGTACAGTCATTGTGACAGCACTGTTCTTTACCATTCTTCTTTCCTTTTATTGAATTTATGTGTTAGGCTTTACATTTACCTGATAATTTATATATGTGGATTAGAATATTTCACGACATCTCCCCTCTTAAAACAGACATCTTATGTCAGTCCTTTATTCTATATACACATAGATAAATGTAAGTCAACTTGACTTTACTCTGCTGTTGTGCTATCATGGTTTTATGTAGTTGGGTCCATTCAGAGTAGGCACTACTCTTGAAATCAGCCTCAGACCTCTACAACCAATAATATTTTTCGGTTATGTTACTGAACAGCCGCAAGTGTGACTGCTTGTCTTAATGCTGCTTCACAACCCGTATTCACCATTTCTCTTCTCTGAGTCTGCGCAATGACATGTCCAGAGAACATTAGATTTTCCTCAAAATGTACGTTATGAGGAGATAACATATACCTGGTGATAGCAGAGTTTTCGTAGTGGATCCCATAATCTTCTTATTAGCCTGTATGAAACATTCGGAATATCCTCAATCAAAGAGGCAACTCAGGGATTCATTACGTTCCTCCGAATTGTTTACATCCAACAAGTTTGTCTGATCTCAGGTTTTACTGGAATCTGATAGTAGCCTTTACTCAGATCCACCCTTGAGAAATATTTAGCTTTATTTAGCCTGGCAAACAACTGATTTGTATCCGGCAATGGATCCACCTGTCCTTCTGTAATAGCATTCAGTCTCCTGTAATCTATACAGAGTCTATGTTCTCCAGAGGGCTTCCTTAGGAGTACAACACCGGAACTATACGAAGATTCACTGTGTGAAATAATTCCTTCCTTCAACAAATAGTCTATCTCTTCCTTCAAAGCTTTCTCCTTAGCAAAAGTAATCGAATATGGTTTCATACAGACAGGTGTGGGGTCTATCAGTTTCATATCATATTCCAATAAGTTTGTATGCCCTGGTCGGTCTGTTAACACCTCTGTATGAGTATCTAGAACCTGTTGCACTCTCTCTTTCTGAGTTTTCGTTAAATGTGTACTGATTTTCACCTGTGCCGCTGTCTCACAGGGGTGTAATGGATATTCAAATGATGAAAGTGGTTCCTTTTTCATCTCCATGGCAATGGACAAGGTCAACAAGTGTGTCTCTTCCTGATGTTCTCTTTCCAAATATTTCTTCAGGAGATTCACATGATAGATTTTTTCTTTCCCCTTCTTATCTATCTTATAATTTGTTCTAGACACCTTCTCTAGAACTGTCTATGGACCTTGCCATCCAATTTGTAACTTATTCTGACTACCGGGGAGAAGAAGCAGTACCTTCTCTCCCACAGCCAAATCTCTGTCTTTAGCCTTCCTGTTAAAATAGGCAGCATGTTTCTTCCTGGCTTGTTTCAAATTTTCATTAGCAAGTTTCCAGCCAGTTTTTAACCGAGTGGTCAGCTCATTCACATATTGGTATGAGGATGTAATATTTTCCTCTGCCTTTTCGTCAGTCCACGTTCTCAACAGCGCTACATGTGGAGCTTTAATTTTGTGGACCTATTTGTCCATGCACCGGTATGGTCTATTCCACTCGAAGCTCTATAGTGATGATTTTTCTTTCCAGAATTATCATGCACAAAACGACCGCTACCAATTTTCCTCTTGGGGCTTTCTCCCCATTTAAAATTCTTGATGAGAGATTTCCTCTCTACATCTTCTTCCTCCAGTTTGTTTAAGTCCGATTGAGGGATTTTCGGCTTATCCTGGGGTAAGACATCTTTTTGCACTCTCCGCATAGTGGCCATTGTAAAACAGTTAAGTGAAGCTTGTCCGTGAAAAGGGGCTTCCCATTCCCTTTGGTCCACTTTATCAAATTTATTTTTCTTTTTATTATCAGGCCTAATTTTGCCCCGTGGCGTGTCCAGGTCCTGATCAATGTTCCCACTTGTGGGTGTTCCCTCATGTGCTATGCTACACCTTTCTACAAAATTCTCAATGTCCCATCTTGCCTTGGGCCAATAATAATTGTGAGCCACCTTTTGGATGATGGTACCAATCTTCTCATGGTCCCCATCTTGTTTCACATGTAGGCTCCTTATTAATTCTGCCCTATATCTTTTAGGAAGTACCAGCTGTCCCTGACCTTTGGATCTAGCTCCAGTCTTCCTATACATCAATTTGTTTTTCATGTAAAAATCTCCCTTGCCTGGAGTTGTATGACAAGTTGACAATTTCCTGAAACAAGGCTTGAGGGTCTTATCCCCAGCCTGTGCCTTCCTCATCTCTTCTGGAGTGGTATCTAACAGAATATCCTCCTCCTTTCTTGAGGTCGACCTGACCTGAAGGGTGGCCATAACTATAGGGTTCCTTCTGCAACGGTCAGTGTCATGATTGTTCATCTGACAATTTTTACACCACCTTTTCCCTTGGTTGAAAGATTTTCTTTCATCATATTTCCTTTCATCGAATTGTGGGGTTTTATTTTTATTGTCATACCGTGGCCTATCAAATTGGTGCTTACCTTTGTTTTGATCTCTAGGATCAAATTTATTAAAGTTCTGTGGTGCCCTAAAATTATCCACCTGTTTCTTCTTATTACCTGATACCTCTGCCTGAGCTGCTTGATACCTTTCAGCAACATTTAACAACTCACCCAGCCTCTCTGCACCTTGTTCCATGAGAAACTTTCTCAGGTCTGGAGCCATGGACTCTCTTAATTGTTCTATAAGGACCATTTCCTTAAGATCTTGGGTTTTCCCCAGAGAAGTCCATTTCTCCAAGTATGTCTCTATTCGTGCAGAGAACTGGTGATAGGTTTCACCTGACAGTAGTTTAGCATTCCTAAATTTTTTCCTATAAAATTCTGCGTTCTTTTCATATCTTAACAAAAGAGCCTGCTTTAGCATGTCATAATTTTCCTGATCACCTCTGCTCATTTTAGCAAAAACTTCATAAGCTGCCCCACGAAGCCCTTGAGATAACTTTAAGCTCCATCTTTCTCTCTCTAACCCATATGTGGTAGCTAAAAGTTCATATCTATTTAGATAGCTCTCAATATCATCGTCTTTCTCAACAAAATGATCTAAATGAAAGTTCATAGCTGAGGTTGAGGCTCCCTGGCTAGCAGTGGCATCAGAGGCAAAGGGACTGGCACCATTTTCAGGAGCATGGCCTTGAAACTCAAACTCCCTTAGTCGTAACTCATGTTCCCTTTGTAATCTCTTCTCCTTTTCTGCTTCCCTCTCTGCAGCTAATCTCTTGTCTTCCCTTTCTGCAGCTAATCTTCTTTCTTCTGCTTCCAATTTCTTAGCCTCTTTGTCAGCCTCAATCTGCAACCTCTTAGCCTCAGCCTAAATCTGCAACCTCTTAGCCTCAGACTCAGCCTCAAATTGCAGCCTCTTAGTCTCAGCCTCAGCCTCAAATTGTATCTTCTTTATTTCCTTTTCAGCCTCTAACTTTCTTTCGGCCTCTTTTTCTAATCTTCTTTCTTCCCGTTCAATATATTTGTCACATTCAGCAGTGACATAAGAAATCATAATTTGCCCATCCATTCCTAACTCTTTCGCAGTCTGTACAGCAGCAGATCAAAATTTTGCCAAGTCGGCCATTGTCTAACATGTAAATGTAACAATTCAATCTATCAATAATTATCTAAGGACACTACAGGCACTGAGAGCTCAACGTTATTTATTTTCACCCAAGGATACTTTTTAATTTCTATTATTCCCTGAAGTGAATTACCCCCAATATTTTTAATAGGGAAAGATTCAAAATCCCGAGAGCGAGACCCCAATATATGTGGTAAAGTGGGATATTATAAATATTTATAGGGGACTTAGTGTACTGACTGAGATCAGCTGTGAAGGTATCTGTATCTAATAAGTGTAGTGTATTACAGATGACCTTACTTGCTACCACATATTTATACCTCAGTCAGAATTATTCTGGAATATTGTGATGACTACGTTGAATGTCTAGGGTTTTGTAAATGATGAAGTGTAAGTCACAACAATAACAGACAGATAAACAATTTAATTTATTCCACCACACTTGACAACAGTTTGACACTCACATACATATAACACTCTATGAGACTATCTTAAATGAGTCACTGGTAAATTTTCAAATATCAATATGTATTAAGTACTTTTCATTAATATATATGTGTCCTGATTCAAATACAAAGTGAACCAGGAATCACAATCAATTTTAATTACAAGTTATATGTACAGAATTTATCAATATGAATCTTGTAGTGACATATTTTATTAATATTATCTTATGTGTGTCAGTTGTGTAGTGGTACTATGAGGTAATACTGGTTTTGTTTTTCAAGCTATGTTGGTATTTGTCATCATGACTTCAAGTGTTTGTTTCTGTTGGAACTAGTATTGGAGATGTTCTCAGTTCCTGGCATTAAAACAATTAATTTCCCCTCTTATTTTTATACAATGTCAGTTTAAGATGGGGTTACATAATGTTGAGCTCCGCTGGCCACATAGGCTTATCTTTCGTGATGTCGGCAGGAAAAGACTCCTCTGCTCGATTGCTCCCCTGTGTTCTGGAGACACCTCACTGTTTGCTATATGGACCAAGGAGTATGCTGTCCGCCTCTGGATTCAGCAAAGCTCTGACCAGGTGCTGCTTCAATAACTTTTGGACCACGGTCCCTGAAACAAGAAGGTTGTACCTCCTACTTCAGAACTAATTTATACTCTATTTCTACACTGAGCACAATACATAACAAACACTGAGTTCAGAGCGGTAGGCCAACTGTCAGCTTCATCTGAAATAATTTACACCAGTATATTCCTCCCTAATGATTACTACGCCTCTGCAATTCCAGCATTATTTCTTTCTAGTCAATAAGCTAGGTGTCAGTGTACTGTTTGGCAATTCCATGTAGTTTTACTTTCCTCCGACACCTTCTGTTCAGGCTGGAGCACTATATAGGCTTTACCTCATGTTCGCTACTGAACCACACATATATACAGACATAAATTATCAATGTACATTCAATTTTCATTAAAAAGATATCAAATATTTCAAGCTTACCACAATTCATGGAAATAATACAGAATTACGTTGACTGGCAATGAATATAGCACAATTTCGATCTGCCGATGTCCCAGGCTTTTATTTAGAAAAATATGCACTGGTGCTCAACGCACTGGTTCTGTAGTAAGTTTATTTGCAAATGTGGTGGTGACCTGACGCCTCTAATTGACTATATTGGCAGGTCTAACCAATCGTGCCATGTCTACCCAATCGTTTGAAAAAAAGTACTCCTACTCCCGTTTCCCCTGACAACGAAAGATAGTATTTATAGCCCGACTAATCGTGTTTAGCCTTACATTTATTGCGCTCCAATCAAATCGGATTTAACATGGAGACCCATTTCCCGTACAATGGTGGGGTGAAAATCTGCCACTGAACGATTCTGATTTGGGTGTTGTCTGACATCCCTCACTATTTCTTTTGGCTATAATTTGGTAATTCCTAGACTATTTGCGTAACGTTTAACATATTTTTTGTCAGCAAGTCCTAAGGAACCCAAATATACAAATTTAAAGGAGCTAAGTGGCTGCGTTCAAAATATGCACTTTCTTCTACCTCCTGTTTACTTCGAATACGATGTGGTGTCTGGGTACTGTAATGTTTTCAAACGTAAACCAGTATAATGTCATATTTCCTAATAAGCGTTTTTCAGGATTTTAAAACCTAACTCTGGTATGGGTAGTGTTGTTTATCACTGTCGATTTGAAAAAAAGCTAGTGCTTGTGGCCTTACACGCGTGATGGTAGTAATTGTGTATCGCGCGACTGTGGTAGTATTGCCTGCGTCCCTGCTTTCAGCCCTCCCTTCTTTCTATCTTTAGTCCATCTGTCTTTCGTTTTAGGTAACGTAGTGTATAAAAAGACATGAATGGAATTTTAAATCTAGGTCAACCTGCGTATCTCAAGGTTTTTCTTAGAAATGCAGCACATGTTTTATCGTAGAAAGCGGGTATTGAAGCAGTAGGCTTTTACTATCAACGTGAAACGTTACAATTTGCAGACGAATTAGAAAACAAGGGGGATTTCGAGTACAGTCATTGTGATAGCACTGTTCTTTACCATTCTTCTTTCCTTTTATTGAATTTATGTGTTAGGCTTTACATTTACCTGATAATTTATATATGTGGATTAGAATATTTCACGACACGGTTTACGTTTTGAGGCCGGTAATTCAGCCAGCGCATTTTGATATCGCTCAGACTTTTCTAAGATGTCTTCAAGCTTTTCTGCACCCTGCTCAGCTAGAAATCTCCGGGTATCAGCAGACAAAGTGTTCTTTATTTGTTCGGTTAAAACAAATTCCTCAAGACCTTCATAGGTAGAGGGGAGCTGTGAAAGCTCAAGGCACTTCGTCAAGTATCCCTTCAAACGAGACGAGAACTGCTGAAAAGTTTCAGAGCTCTCTTTCCTGCTGTTGTGAAACAGTTGCAAAAATTTGCGAGCATTCATTTCAAAGCGCTCCAGCAAAGCTTTCTTCAACAAGTCATAGTTGTCTTGTTGGCCACTTTCCAGTTTAGATTAAACATCATAAGCAGAACCTTTAAGGGCCTGGGAAAGTTTCATACACCAACGCGACCTCTCTAAACCATACAGAGTTGCAATTTTCTCAAATTTTTCTAACCATGTGTCAATCTTCTCATTAGGACAAGGGAAAGACTCAAGAGTGAAAGACATAGCGTTGAGTTGAAGAGATTGAGTGTTAGAAGGATCAGTTAAGGAAGAATGAGAAGATTCTCCATTGCTGGAGGTAGAGGCAGCACCAAGACTTTGGACTTCTAGAGCCTTAAGAGCCAACTCATGCTGTCGTCGCTGCTCATTTTCTCTTTCCAAATGCTGTCTCTCCTTCTCTCTTTCCTCATGCTGTCTTTCCTTCTCTTTTTCCTCATGCTGTCTCTCCTTCTCTCTTTCCTCATGCTGTATCCTGCGAATTTCCATTTCCTCATCCATCTTCCTCTGCTCTTTAGCTTCAGCTGCTTTCCTCTCCACATCATATCTTTCCAGTTCGTCCCTGACAAAAGCTTTTGCTTCTTCTCCATCCAAACCTTCTTCTCTCGCTTCGTCCCTGAGCATCTGTCTAAGTTTCGCCCTTTCGGCCATGATAAGTCAGTGACTGAGACTAGTGGAGAAAGAAAATAAGACAAGGATACACTGGTTCCTACCACTTACGAGAAAATACCAAAAAAAAGATATACTTTAACCTGGGATACCTCCTCCAAAAATATAGTATCTAACTATCGCTGCTATTAATCGGCAATAAAGCACCTAATGCAGACGACTACGCCAAATAAATGGTAGTAAAGATTACTCACTGAAAAAATAAGTTACTACAGTGGAAACAAAATAATTGTTGCAAAAATTTAAAGAGAAAAAAAAATTCCCTTAATTTTTAATCCACTATCAAGTTTACCCCTGAAGACAGTTAGGGTAAGGGAGGCAATTAATCTGGACAAATAGTCCGAAACACACTCCTTAACTTAGTTCAAACACCTTCCTGCTTCTTCAAAACCCCTGTGAATGTTATACACTCACAAACTTTACCAGCGTTTAGTATTACAAAATCAGTAATTAACATATATTCCGACAAAATCAACCTGTAACTCAAATGTATATAAGCTCAAAAATGCTGTGGAAAAACCAATTATTAATTGTGTGGTCAGCACGCCCATAAACAGATCGATACGTCTAGGGGATAAATTATTTTTAAAAAGTACAAAACTCACAAGACATCACACTCTTACTCTATATCAGAATAAAGAAAATTAATCCTGCAAACGAGCTGATATTCGTATTTGCTCAGGACTATAGTTCAATTCCTGGAAAAACGAGCCACCATTCTGTCGTAGATTTTTGATAGGGAAATTAAGACTTGGGTTGGTCCCTTCTGAATAGGTTAGAATGAGTGATAGCCACAGTGAGATGTGATAATAGAAATAGAGTTCCACGAGTGAGATGGTAGAAATTTATAGAGGTTGTCCTGGAAATCGAGAATCTCTCTCTCTCTTTCCGCCTATCTTCTACAACAGATCCAAAGGAGTCAGACAGTCTATAAAAAGTATGTATATTAATATATATCTATCCACTCACGTGCACGCACATACAATGGACGACAGTTAGACACACAGAACGTGGGAAAAACTATAACAATGATTATATAGATATTATGGGAACGAACTGACCACCACACTGAAATAAATGTAGGTATAGTTTAATTATCATAGTTAACTTACATCACAACATAAAAAAAAAATACATCAAAAGCATATACAAATAGTCATAAGAATCAAGGAATGCTACAATAGTGATAGACCCATTTGTATGGTCCTCCCCTGGATATATAGCTCACAGTCCCGTTAGAAGAAAGTGATAACCCCAAAGAGTTACAGATACATATGATTGAGTCTATGGTTTCCCCCTTTTAAGGTATGGACAGACTTGATACTCTGCTTTATTCTAAGGGTAGATATTGTTAGCAATAACTTGTATAAAGGAAGTTACAACGTGGGTGACTCAGGCAAAGAACATCCTTCGGTCTACTTTCACTCGGTTCTTTCATCAGGGCCCTGATATACTTACAATCGTGCTGTGGTTCGCCGTCTGGCGCAAACTTTGGGACACTCACACACTTTTTATCTGTTACTGTTGTTTAATGAAACGGATCCCAGCTCTGCAGATTTGTTTGTTGGTTTCATCAAAATGGATCTGGGGAGCGTCTGCTTCATGCGATAGTTATTTCCGACTAAAGTTAGTGGCACTTGACTCACGAGGTAAGAATTAGGCTTAAACGAGCACACAATGTCAGAACACGAGGTTTCCCTTAATTAGGAAGATGACCGGTGGACAACTTCTCTCAACAAATAATCTTGGTTCACCACACACTTGTCAACAATGTCGGAAAGTTAATGTTTTAGATTTCTGTAATTTTTCTCGCCACAAGGCAGCATGTACATTAGAGTTAGTGTAGAAATATGCACTGGCTCAAAGGCCCAGTATAAGCATTTATTAGGTATGTCTCTGTACAAAACGCCGGCAAAGTTTGGGTTACCCCAGTATTCACTGAATAAAGAAAAAACACACATGAAATATGTTACATATTATGTACTCAATATAACTTACGTTTTTAAAATGCAAGCGTACAGCTTGACTTATCATTTAAAACTTCCCGTGCAATAAGTTATATTTTAAAAATCATCAATCCTCATGGATTAGGAATACATACGTATTCCGTCAACACTCATGAGTGTAGTGAAATTGACAGAGATACAACGGTAAAATCCCTCCAAAGATAACATTTAAGGATAAAAACATAATGCGTAGGCTGCTGATGTACATGATCGCCTAGACCGCGGGTCATCATCCTCCATAATAATTGACTTGCTAGACAGGAGGGGAACGGCGGATCAAAAAGAAAAAAAATATGACTGGAAAGGCTAAGGAGACGCAATTGGGGGGGAAACGGAGAAAAGTCACGTTTCCCAAGTTGACATAAAAAGTAAGCAACTCCACAGAAGGGACCCTAGATATGTTACGCCACAGTCATTTATTGGACGCTTTTGCGATACCAAGCTTTTGATTTGAATGGAGCGGTAAAACGCAGATGTTAGGAATATTACAAAAATTAAAAAGTAATTTTTTCTTAATATTAATGTTAGGAATATAAAAATTAGCTGGCCGGATGGCCTATTCTGAGCAGTGAACTAAGATGGTCTTAATTTTACAAACGGATAGATAATATTGAAGATAATGACAAAAGACAGTGTAGTTCACATCATCGACAGACTGTGTTGAATAAAAAAATGTCGCAATTTGCACACAAAAACACGACCTTGGACGCAGGTGTTCAAATTTACTTAGTATGGAGGAGAGGGTTTTTGAGCGGTAGCTGTGTCTAAATATAACTTTTAACGACAAAATTTTGGAGGGGAGAGAAAGGTTGGTTCAAAAACCAAGCACATTTTTTTAGAAACACAAGTAGAGACGGACAGACTAACAGATAAACATCCATACTTGACTGAAGCATGACTGAAATGACTTTAGTGTAGAAATTTGAAATTCAAATAACCTAGGCAGTGATTGGCCACAGACAATCATATCATTAGCGCTCAGACGCGAAAGTGGGGCCATTCTTCAATAGTTGTTCAGTGATAGACACAGATTTTAAAGTGTGGTGATTCCATATGAAAGCAAGTGAAATAAATTTAGGGACGCCATACTATAGCCAGCAGCTCAGCTGAGTTTTGCTAGCAATTCTGTGTTATTTATTCATAATCTGGTAAGATTGAAATTATTTCCTTATATATTTTGAATATTGTTTCATGTTTGAGTGATTTGATACTGCCATATCGAAATCTAGCCTTACAAACAAGTAGGGATTTGCTCTAGACCCCCCGCCCTAGTCAGGGTCTAGGGACCAACAATGTACATAAACTCCAGCAAGGATTATGCAAGACAGATCAAGTGTTGAGAATAATGATACATATTACCTATCCTCTTTTAGGGCCGAAAACTAATAAACATTTTTCAGGATCTATAGTCTGGGAGGATCTATCTGATGTAAAACCACCATGGTAAATGTGCTGTTTGGTCAGAGAGATCTGACCTGTCTGTATGATGTGGTTGTTGTGTCACTGTTGTGTCCAGACGTGGGTAGAGAATAGATTTTGACACATGGCCCATACTTTGATTGCAGAGCTGCGAGTTTCTGTCGTCAACAAAGCAGTGTCTATTCAGTTGGTGACTTACTCGAGTGTATCTGTACAGTACTTGTGACAGAGACCACCATTGTTGCCCGCCAGCACGGAGAGGTGGGACCACCTGATTTCAGCACCAGAGCGACAACCACAAGATGAGTGAGCCTCTGGTCTGCTGGACATTCACCAAAGCCCTTTAGTTACTAATAACCCCATAAAAATTCCCACCATTTTCTGGACACTGTGTAGTCAATATAGACAGGTGTGATGAGGCCACCCCAACAGTACAAACAGTAACTATCCTCCCAAGTAGATGACTACTAGAACATTTTAATAAAACTAACTAGTATAGTACATATATATGTACACTATTGCATTTATGATATACTATTCCATGCATTTCTTTTCATAATCTCTAAATCCTTTTAAGTTCTGGTCAACCTAAAAAATTGACACAGAACAAAATAAATGTAATATAATTTTATCAAAAATTTTACACACGTGAGTTAGTTCAGTGTATTTTAACAATTATTAATATTATTAGTCTTGTTAAATATCTGTGGGTATATCTATAACCTATTACACTACACGACATATCATAACCCTAGACACTTTACGTAGCCACATTCATAAAAAAAAAAAAAAAAAAAATTAAGTGTGAGGTCGTAGTGGTAGCAAGAAAGGCCTTCTGACAATTCTCAACTACATTTTATCTCAGGAGCCTTCACAGCTGGCCTCATACAATTACATTTAGTAATATCAACATCATACAATACCATCAAACACCACTACAATATTGGGGTCTTGTCCAGGGATAATTAGCCCAACAGTAATATTAGGATCTCCTGGTGGGAGAAATAAAAGTAGGGAAATAAATTGTAAAATTTCCCTTAAAATTAAAAGTGTCCCTGCAGATAAAAGTTGGTGAATCTTCACAGCCAGTAATAATTAATTAGTTAACTGGTTAGTTAGAATTAGTTGGACTATAGTCATAAGAAGTACTTAGTGTATTTACTGGTTAGAGATTTAGCTTGTATATTATTATATTGTCTAAAAAGTATGGCGGAGCTGGCAAAATTTAGATCAGCTGCTGTGCTCACCGCGAAGGAGATGGGAATGGATGGTCAAATTTTAATTCAATACGTAACGACTGAATGTGATAAATATATTGAACGGGAAGAAAGGAGGTTAGTTGAAGAGAAGAGGTTAGAGGCTGATAGAGAAATTAAGAGGCTGCAGATTGAGGCAGAAGAAAAAAGGTTGACTGCCGAAAGGGAGGCAGAAGAAAAACGACAGCAAAGGGAGGCAGAAGAAAAAAGGTTGACTGCCGAAAGGGAGGCAGAAGATAGAAGGTTGCAGAGGGAGCACGAATTACGACTAAGGGAGCTGGAATTACAAGGCCCGGCCCCTGAAATGGTGCCAGCCCTTTTGCCTCAGATGCTACGCCCAGTCTGGGAGCCTCAAACTCAGCTATGGGGTTTCATTTAGACCATTTTGTTGAGAAAGACGATGACATAGAGGGGTACCTAGGACGTTTTGAGTTATTAGCTACTACATATGGGTTAGAGAGAGAGAGGTGGAGTTTAAAGCTATCACAGGGATTGAGGGGTACTTCTTATGAAGTATTTGCTAAAATGAACAGGGAAGACCAAGACAATTATGACATGTTAAAGCAGGCTTTGTTATTAAGGTACGAGAAGAATGGTGAATTTTATCGTAAGAAATTTAGAAATGCTAAACTGTTGTCTGGGGAGACATACCACCAATTCTCTGCTAGACTAGAAACCTATTTGGAGAAATGGACGGCTCTGGGGAAGACCCAAGATCTTAAAGAAATGATCATGATTGAGCAATTGAGAGAGTCCATGGCTCCAGACATGAGAAAATTTCTCATGGAACAAGGTGCAGAGAAGTTGGGGGAAATTTTAAATGTTGCTGAGAGGTATCAGGCAGCCCAGGCAGAGGTAAGTGGTGCTAAGAAGAAGCACATAGACAATTTTAAAGCTCCACAGCAATTTAATAAATTTGATAATAGAGAGCAGGGAAATAAAGGTAGGACAAACTTTGAGCGGCCAAGAAATGACTATCGCGACAGAAACTCACAGTTCAATGACCAAAAGTTCAATGAAAGAAAACCGTTGAACCAAGGAAAAAGATAGTGTAAATGGTGCAAGAAGGATAACCATAACACCGAATTTTGTAGAAGGAAACCTTCAAACATTGCTGCAATGAAGTCGGGGACGCAAAGATTAAAGGTTAATCCTAAGGGACAACAGGAACCTTATCACCCCCCAGTTTGTGAGGATGTTATTGTAATGGGGTCACCATAAGGTGCCTTTATGATACAGGTTTGGATTATGATTCAGTTGTGAAGTCTAGCCTAGTGGACCCAAGTCAGTATACCACAGAAACAGTGGAAATACAAGGGGCGACTAAGGACATACCACTCATGACACTTCCCATCGCAAGGATAACGGTGAAAACTCGCTATGTGGAAGGAGAAATCAGAGCAGCAGTGATAGATGAACCAATCTACCCTCTGATATTGGGGTGTAGATACGTCTTCTTGGGGAATCCCGAGAAACCTGTGATCATGGCGACAGTGCAGACCAGGTCACAGAAGAAGGAGGAAGAAGGTGAACCTATAAATGCTCATCCAGAGGAGATGAGGAAGGCGCAGGCTGAGGATAGGACGCTCAAGCCCTGTTTTAAAAAAATT